>CM038215.1:34829887-35364861 GCA_021442155.1 Cymbidium sinense
AAAATAGCTTGATCTTAAACTTACATTGAAGGTTGAACATGCTTCAAGAGATAAGAGTAGAAAAAAAATATTAAACAAAAAAAACACATACCAATCTGTGCAATTTCCTTATGTTTGGATCTCTTCTTAAGGGTCCATATCCAAGGAGGCTTGGTAACTTTCTCTTAAAAACTTAATGACATGAAATAAAATAAATCCAAATAAGCTGCTTCTAATTATAAACCAGAGGTACCAATTGAAATTATCCCTCTTCCTAGCTCTGTAATTCAATTCTGCCTCAGACTGCCATTTCAAGAACCAAGTAGATTCAACAGCCTGATATACTTCCTCAGGCCACACCATACCTAAGATCACTCTCACCTAAAAAATAAAGTAAATTAGAATGATCACATTAATATAATTACTTAACACAAGAAGGCTCATGTGATAATGGATCGCCACATTCATGATGAGCAACTAAATCATAAGAAACAGAGTAATTCAAGGTGTGCATGAATTTCTTAGGCCTGGGAATGAACTCCATAACGGGGAAAACTACTGTAATCATCAAATCATCAATAATATTTTTTATTCCAGAGAAAACTGGCTTTCTCACGTATGATATAACAGCAGAGTTCCAAAATGCAATCAAGCACTGAGATGACAACCTTGCAATCAATAAAAACTGCTCACGTATATCTAGATCTGAAAATGGGATCCACATCAACTGAACGGCAGTTGGAATACCAGATGCAATCATCCTAGTGTAGAGACCATCAAACCCTCCAAAGTCTTCAAAAAGCAGGTCAAACTCCTACATCACGAAAAGAAACTCCAAAAATAATTAGTTACCACAAAGACTAGGTGCAGTTCACTTAACTCCTCTTGTCACAATGGAAAGAGTTTTCAGCTACAAGTATCTAATTTTGAAACAAACTACATTAAAACGAGCTTTAAAAAAAAAGAGGCCAACCTTGATATCAACAAAATACTCCTTGTCATCTCCCTTAAGTGCAACATACATAACAGCCCAGTCATGTCTAATGCGAGCACTTTCTATTAGTTTCTTTGAGACTGCATATGGAACAGCCACAGGATCCATTTCCCATCTTTTCCTTTCATCATTGTACCATGTTTTAGCTACCAACCTCTCCCGATCTAAGAGAATACGCTCCTGTAATGTCCATGCAGCAAATTACTCAAAATTGCAATCACAACCTATAAACTAAATTATAAAATAAGGAGAGATGTTTTTAATAGAATTAATAGTTGTATTTACGTAACATACAACAATAAAAAAGTTTAACAAAATGAAGGTATGAAAACAATATTGAAATTGACTTGCAAGAAGTTGCAGACTGATAAGGCAAACTTAGAAAGGTTTTGTTCATGCATAAAACATTAAATAAATTGGGATCATTGAGTAGAAGTTCATTTAAAGATAGAATTTTCTTTCTTGATGATCCAAATTTAGCATTGGAAGTCTATTTTCAAAAATTACACAGGTTATAGCAACAAATTAAATTGCAATAAGCGGGATCTATATTTTCATCACAAGTCATACTGCATGGATTTTCTATGACTAAAGGTTTCTATCCAAATTTGGAAAAACTAAAATGATAAGATGTACCTGTCTTTGAGCCATGTATTGTTTTCCTTGGTCCATGTTCTCAAGCAACTGCCTTTTAAAGTTAGCTTTGGCCTCTTCACGCCATTTCTTCCATCCCTGATACAAATGAACACGAGCAGATTTTGGAACAACAATATCCTTAGTCCCAAACATCCACTTCAATTCAACTTCAGGAAGACCCTTGAGAATTTCTGCTTCTGGTGTGTTTAAAAGAAAACGCTTTTCATCACCAGATTTTTTGAACTCTTGCCTTATTTGAGCTTCTAGATTTCTTTGCATCTGTTGTGATTCTTTAAGGGCTCGTTCTATCTTTTGAGCAAAACCTTTAGCGCTATTATCTACTAAAATTTCAGCATCTTCAGCTTCCAAAACCATTGGGAGTAGCATTTGTTCCCAATATTTCTTTTGAGCTGTTTCCAATTCTTTCTGAATGTCCTTCCCAGAAACCTGAATAGAAGGGCTCCTCTGTTGACTGAAGTAACATACTAGTCAACATAAAAAATAAGAATAGAGTAAAAAATAAAACAATCAAATTTTACTTTAAAAAACATACAACTAGATCAAATCTATCATTGATCACTAATAACAACAACAACAAGCCTTTATCCCATTAATTGAGGTCTACATGAATCTTTTTCTCCAATGTGTCATATTAAGTGTTATATTCTCATTTAATTCTAATAAAATAAGGTCATTGTTTAAACTTCCTAAACAAATCTTTCTACCTTTCTTAACATAGATCGAATCAAATACATCTACTATATAAAATCAATCGGTTCAAATAAATCTCATTTAATTTCTTTTAATTTTTTAATCAAATGACTAAAAATTTTTAACTAATAATTAAGCATAATATTTTAATTAAATATTTTTAAAATAAACTTAAAACATCTTAATATATATTTAGCCAAATTAATTTCTAATATAAATATCAAACTATCATGTCATGACACCACTTAGGTGGGTCCAAAGCTTTTATTTGAAAAGCTCTTTACTTCTATATAAAGAGTATAGCACTAACTTCTTTTATGAAGTGGGACAAAAGGTTTTAGAAACATGTTGACATTTGACTTGGACTATAGGAATAAAGAATTAAACTAAAAAAATTAGATTTTAAAATATTAAATGGGCTTTTAAATTTAAAAATAAAAAATAACATTTTAATTTTTAACTTTATACTCTTATTATAAATTTTTTTATAATATAAATAAATAATTTAGGAATATAAAATTTATAATAGTATATTATAAATATTTTATATATTATATATTTTATTATTATTTATATTTTATAAAATTTAAAATAATTTGTTTTACATTAAAAACTTTATATTTTTTTATAAATTATATTAATATTTATAAATCTATATAAAACTTATTCTTAATTTTTAAATATATTTAATATACATATATATAGATATATAATACAAGTATAATTATATCTTAATAAATTTTAATTTGATTTTTAAATTTATAATTATTAAAAATATTACTTATATTTTTTTTATTTTATGTTCATCGATATTTATATTATTTCATCATTTAGATTATTTTTAATAATTTAAGAATCTATTACGCCATCTTGTTCAATGCAGTAACCATCAACCTGAACCTCCTTCTTCCCTTCGTTACATGTTTGGTCCGATTTTCACAACTTTGCTACTAACTAGGTCATCGAACGACTGACGTTTTAAGTGACCAAACACTCTTTAATCTTATCTACCACTGGAGCTACTCCAACCTTTCACTTATATATTCATTTCTCATTTTGTCTTTAAGTGTAAAGTCACTCATCCACCTGAGCATCCTCATCTCTACAACACTTAACTTAATTTTATGTTTCTATTTTACTGGCAAATATTTAGTACCATAAAGCAATACAAATCTCACCACCATCTTATAAATTTTTTCCTTTAAGTCTAAGCAATTTTTTTTATCACACATTAAGCTGATGCATTCCTCCATTTCAACCATCCAACTTGAATTCTACTAGTAATATCCACACCAATGTCACCATCACTTTGAATAATAGACCCGAGACATCTAAAACGTTACTCTTTTTAATGACTTGATCACTCATTGTCATAACCCTGCCACTAGATTTTCTACAATTAAAATAACATTCAATGTATTCAATTTTAGATCTACTCAAATGAAAGACTTTAGACTTTAAGGTTGATCTCAATAATTCAAGTTTCTCTTGAACTCCTATCAAGTCTTATCAACAAAAAGAATATCATCTGCAAAAGCATACACCAAAGTACATCCTCCTATAAATATCTAGTAAGAACATCCATAACAAAAGCAAAAAGATATTACCTTAAAACTAAACCTTAATGTAATCCAACTGAAATAGGAAAATACTTGATCAATCCTCCTCGTGTTTGAACACAAGAAACAACTCCAATATCCACATTCTTGGTGACTTGAATTTAATCAATATTAACTCCCTTCTTTTTAGAACTCTCTCAATCACTTCTTTTAGAACTTTATCATATGATTTCTCTAAATCACCAAATATCATACGTAGATCCGCCTTACTCTCTCTATACTTCTCCATTAAATCTCTCAATAAATGTATAGCATCCATAGTAAATCTACTCGGTATGAATCCAAACTGATTTTGAGAAACTTTTGTATCACGTCATAGCCTATGTTAAATTACTCTCTCCCATAATCTTAATGCATAACACATTAACTTAATTCCTCTATAATTTGCACACTCTTGTGCATCACCTTTATATTTAAAAATATGAACTAATAAATTCTTTCTTCACTCATCTAGTATATTGTTAACCTTTAAAATAATATTAAAAAGAATAATAAGCCAAGAAATTTCTTAGACTCATAAACATTTTCACATCCTGGAATATCATCAAGTTATATTGCTTGTCCACACTTCATTTTTTTAAAGTCTCGACTTCAATTTTACTAATACGATGATAAAAATAAAAATCTTTATTATCATTTAGGATACTAAGGTCGTTAAATTCAATCGTATTCTTACAACTTTTATTGAAAAAATTTATCAAAATAACTCATCATATGTTGCATTTTTCTTCTAAGAAAACCATTTCATGGTCTTCATCCCTAATGCACTTCAGTTGAACTAAATCTTTACTTCTCCTATCTTTTTGCTTGGCTAATTTATAAATACGTCTTTCACCCTATTTAATATCCAATCTACTATATAAATAATTAAATGCTAAATTTTTTGAATCGCATGTTACTTTCTTAAAATCCTACGGGCAACTCTATATATTTCTTAATTCTCAAAGCCTTTACATCTAAATTAATTTTTATAATAAGAATTCTTATTTTTTCTCTCTTGCACATATTGACTCAATCACTAAGTATTTTACTGATAGAAGTTTTTCTTTTGATTCTCCAAACACATTTTTTTACAACTTGCTTAATACCACTTGCTATTTTTTTCACATAATATTAACTTTCTCATGAACATCCCAAATCCTAAGATCATGTAGTTAGAAATATTGTTATTAGTGTTCTTAAATTCCTTCATCTAATTATAGGACATTGTTTCGATCTAATTTTCATCTTCTAATCTTTCATTTTAAAATTCAAAACCAATAGTTGAAGTTGAGTACTTAAAGTTTCATTCAAAATAACAATACAATCTTTATAATTTAAAATTTTTATTTCTTTTATAAAAGAACGATCAATCTGTGTTTCACTATAATTATTCTTATAAGTAATAATATATTCATTTCTTTCTTAAATAAAGTATTATCAATTTAAAATCATGAATTAAAGTAAAATCAATATGGTCTTATCTTCTTCATTAGTCACTCCATAAATGATTTTAAAATCTTCTACTACTCTACCAACACGTCCATTTAAATCTCTTCTAATTAATATTTTTCTTCAAGAGGTATCCTTCACATTAATTCTTATAGATCATTCCAAAATTCTTCTTTTAAACATTCATCTAAATCTATTTGAGAAGCATAAACATTTATAACATTAATAATCTTCGTGATCAACAATAATCTTTAAAACGATAATTCTATCTACAATTATATTAATTTTCATAACATTATCCTTCAAATTATCTATAATCACACCTATATCACTTTAGTGATTCCTACCTAAATATCAAAGTTTAAAACCTAAATTATCAATCTCCTTAGCCTTCTCCCTATACATAAGATATTTATCTTTCTATGAACCATAATATCTAATAATTTCATTAATTTACCTGTAAGAGTACCTACATTTCAAGTCTTTTATTCTAATTATAATTTCATGGACTAACTTATTTCCCCTTATACGTCCATAATGTAGGAACTCTTGCTTATTTAACATAGGTAGATGACATATTATGTAGAGTGGATGAGATACCATATACATCTAAGTTCTCTTCTAGATAATATGTATACCATGGATGAGATACCCTTGCACATTATTATGTAGCAACCCCCGCATTGGTAGGTCTAGATCATAAAGAAAGTGCAAGTTTCTTAAAGAAAAGTATGGATATGATCCATATTATGTAGAGTGGAGTGGAACAGCAATTCACTGGATGATCCCAATTGCAACCATTTTGTTAGAGAACTGCAGTTAAATGCATGATTCTGTAGATTCCATGCAGTATTGTTATTTCATTAGGGGCCAATCCATCCCCAGTTTTTAATCATTTTCGCTTCAAGCAGTTATATTAGGTTCATTTAATTAGTACACATAATGGCTGTCATTGTACAAACAGAAAACAAACATTCAAAAGAAAGCCATTATGATAGTCCATCTTATCATGGAAGGGTGCTATCCATATCTTGTTACATTATTTTCTCATGATTACTAAATTATACAGTCAAAGCCATTCAAACATTAGAATTGCCTGCTTTAGTATAAGTAGTGCCATAAAGAGAAGATGATGCATCACATAACCATCAGGAGATGCCCAACTTATAAAGAATTCAGATTTTTAATTAACAAAATGAACCGAAACTAATTTATCGAAATTATACCTTACACGTGCAATCTCCATCGTCCGGCGGCTAAACCTCTGTACCAGAAGCTCACTCTCCTTCTCAATGAAAGAAAGCTCTCTAACAGCTACGCTATACGTCAGAGTCTCCTCCTCATCAAACTATCCTCAACCTCCCCGACCTTCATCAACAGATCATTATATTCCTTCTCCAATTCCTCAATGTTCCTCTCCAACTCCTCCATCCTCCCCTTCATATCCTGGTTTTTTCAAAGCTATCTGATAACCTGTCCCTCTCCTTCATTACCGCCCTTGCCAAATCAAGCACCTCCTCCAACCGCTTAGTCAGTTCCCGATTCACCCCTCTCAGCTCCTTCAGTTCAGCATTCAAATTTGCAATCACCTCATCCTGGATCTTCTTTCGACTTGCCTTAACCTCATTAAGAGCCTCCTTGACACCATTCATATCACCCTTCCCAGACTTTACATCTTCTATCCTTCTCAAAAGAACTGAAACCACGGATAATAATCTCCGGGTGTAGCCGGAGAACTCGTGGTCCGTCAAGGCTTCACGCTTCTCGGTCTCCTCGGACACGGCTGTGGCGGCAATGGCAGGGAGAAGGCAGGCAGCGGGGAAGGGAAGGATAGATACGGCAGCGACAAAGATGGCAAGAACAATGGTTTTACAGGTGCCGTCGAGGAAAGAGAAACCAATGTTGGTGGGGCGTTCCGCAGGTTGGAGACTGCGAACAGAAGAGGAATAGATGGAAAGACGAGGTACGTTGACTGGTCTAGAAGGCGTGCCCGGCGTGAATGAGAAGGCGGCGCCGACGTCTGGGAGGACGGAGGAAGGAATGGGACGATGGCTGTAAAATGGGCAAAAGTTGACGGGACGAAAGCGAGATGGGAGTAAGAATTGAATCCATGGATCACAACGTTATGGGAATTACTGTTGCTTCTACATTCGAAATTCAGAGGAGATCGAGGGGTGGTTGAGCGGAGGGGAAGTTGAAAGTGGATGCATACCTCCGGGAGAAGCTCCGTTCGCAGGGATAAGGGATCGCGGGGTTTAGATAGGGTTTTTATCAAGAAAATTTTCATGGAGGCCCCTGTAAAAATATTTATTGTCAAATATTCAAGCAGAAGAGTTAAAATAATTAGTGAAATGTGCGTATACAATTCTTATACATTTATATTTTTAAATTAATTTATCATAAGTTGTTTAAATCGATTATTAAATTTATTAATTATTTCATGCCCATTTATCAAAAAAATAAACATTTTTAAATTATAACCATTAGCTGATTTTATTTAAACAAATTTATTCAAATATTTAGTCTTGAAAATAATTCTCTTAATCATATATTTTAAGGATTTTACATTCTCAATCACTCTATTCTTCTATATTTACAACTTATTCACTTTCAATTTTAATTTTTCAAATTAATTTTAAAATATTGAAATTCACAAAAAAGCTCAATTCATATTTTTAGTTTTTTTGTAAAATTTTCAAAGAATTGATCGTGGCACATATAAATACATGAGTCCAGTAGTTCAAAAAAATAAAGAATATGATTAAATTATAAATACACATGTATTAGATGATTGATTTATAAACTTTTCATATTTTAAATACATTTAAAAATATGCTATTTTCTTTAATGCTAAAATCTCTCTAAGGAATAGAATTTTAAAAAAAAATCTTTTTTTCATTTTTTTCTCTAAATCTAACAAACAAGTAAGAATTTGCTTCCAAGTTTGATAAAAAGATTTAATTAAAAGGAAATAACCTCATTAATATTTATAGGAATTTACATGAAATTTAAATTACACCAATTTTTTAATTAAAATTTGTCCTTTTCACTTATTTGTTCCCACTTAATGAATTTTACATGTATTATGTTTATAATTTCATCATCCTTAATGGTACATTTGATTTTATATGTTTCATAATAATCATAATTGATCAAATATATTTATTACTTATTTTGATGAAATTATATATATATTAAAAAAATAAGTAGAAGGCAACTAAACTAACGCACCCAATGCACCTCAAACGTGCATCACCGTGATGAGCAAAACCCTCCACCGATGGAACCTACTCGTATATTTTTAGATTTCATTTTGATCCAAATATTCTAGCTTCATAGAAATAGAATTTGAAGCATCACTCAAGCAAGTGTTCTAATAAAAGTTTAAGCAAGAAACAAACTCATAGAAATAGAATTTCTTCTAAGAAAATTTAGGCTATTGTGGGAGTAGAGAACTTTGATGTTCTTAAGAAAATCAACATTAAGAATTCAGTGTATTTGTCTTGGCTTTTGAATCTATCAAAGTCTCTACTAAAGGTGAGAAAAAGCCTTACTTAGAATATAAACCAAAGGCACATAATTAAACTTTGATGCCCAATGATGGAGTTGCAATTTCTTTCTTGGCTAGACCATTTGGTGATCGAGGTTTGCTCTTCGAAATGCTCTATTAATACCAACCAGAATCATACTAATTCAAAAACTCTTTGATCAAGTCATCGCACTTATAATTGTTGCATATGATGAGAGAAGTCGATTAAAATTTCGGGTTGTAAACTTAAAGCATTTGCTCGTCATCCTTCCACAAAATCATATGAAGTCACCAATAACTTGCATTAAGAAATTCAAAGTTTATGAACCCAAGTTGCCTTGGCTCGAGAGTTATTGAGTTATTGAAATCTCATCAATTCATTGTTGAAACAAATTTTTATTTATCAATTGATTCAACATAAACCCATTCATCATAAATTCACATTTAATCCCAATTTCTTATTCTTTTTATTTGTTTTATTGTATTTGGTGAAGATGATTGGGAGGAATTGGCTTCTTCAAGTGATCCTTGAAGGTTTTTAATTATTTCTTGCGAAAAAAATAAATAATGTGTTATTCAAATAAAACTTTTAATAAAATATTTGTTTCTTCTTTGATATATGATGAATTATTTATAGAACATCAATTTTGAATCTTAGTTAAATATAATAGAGGTTTTGAATAAATCTTACTTCATGACTATATTTAATTTTTGCGTAAGATCATCATCTACTCGAAGTCTATGTTTGTTTTTTTACGTTATTTTTAGAAGTCTGTGTTTGTTAAATTGACTTTGATATGAACTAAATCACAATAAGTTCAATTATAAAGTATTCATTGTTTGAACTTCTTATAATGATAAGCGATTTACAAAAAAAAAAAATTGCAAAAACTTATTTTTATATCTTATAATGACATTTGATATGATAAAATAACTTATTGATTGATTGTCTCTCTAACGCTTTCAAAATTGAATCAGAAGAAGAAAATATTCAAAATTTCAACCAATGTAAGACTAAACCTAGTAATGTAATAAAAATTAAGATTATTTGAATGTTGATATTCCAAGTTCTTGATTATGATTATTTATGGAGTAAAACAATCATTATACTTACAAGTTAATAACTTAATATATTCATACAATTTATATAGAATTCCCATCCATCTCCCCTATAATGCAACTATCGAGGCCTAAATTGCAAAAGTACAAGGCCGCCACAGCATGTGTGCGTGTGTGTGTTTGTGTGTGTGTGAGAGAGAGAGAGAGAGAGATGTTTTAAGTTAGTGGCAAATATAGAGAGAGAGAGAGAGAGAGAGAGAGAGAGAAAGAGATGTTTTGTTGGTGGAGAATTTCATGCAATGGGTGGAGGGCCATCCATTGGGATGAGGAATTATGAGTTATAAGATTAGGCTAACTTCAAATTCTCAATCAAGCTTCTTTGATAGCTAATTTCAAATTCATTTCATAAGACAACATACAATTCTTTGGAATCTTAATTTCTTTAGACATATATTCTCCATAAGAATGGATATATATTATTATCATCTAATCATATAAGAATGATTGGCTTTGAAAATAAGAAAAAAATTAAAATTTGAAATACTAATTTGTGAAGTTAATCAAGAGATGGCCAATTAAGACCATACCAAGTCATTTCACTAAGGAAAAAACATAATGCCGCTTTTTTTTGTGTATGAACATTGATTAAAATCAAGAACAAGGGTTTGAATGTGAAGTTCTATAAATAATTAAGAGTGTTTGTTAAGATAGGTCACTAAATTTTTTTTCTTTCTCAAATTTTTTTTAAATATTGGATTTCTTATTGATAAAAAGTTAATAGACATGCATACATACTTAGGTTTTAGGATAAAATTCTTTTGAAATCTTTGATAACCCAAAGTCACTGCTTTTAGATGGAGAAGGATAAGAGCAAGTTCTGCTATTAAGAAGCCCATGAAAAAATTGAATTAAAAAAGAAGACTACGTAAAGAATTATTTTAAGAGAATTTACTTATCCAACGTCGAAGTGAATATTGTTGTTGATAATGCTACATCCATAACCTTCAACTTGCTTAACTCATTCGAATATATCTATTCACGCTTCGAGCGAATTTACTCCAACTCCTTCAATTCCATTATTGTTGAGTTCATCTCACCTCTCTACATTGTGATCGATGAAGAAGCCACAAAGAGGAGAGTTGATCAAGAAATCAAGCTAAAATCACCATTAGTGGCCCAAGGAGCGAGAGAAAACTTGTTTAGCTCATTCGAATATATTTGTTCATGCTTCAAATGCACTTTTTCTAACTCCTTCAATTCCATTATTGTTGAGTTGATCTTACCTCTCTACATTGTGACGATGAAAAAGCCACTAAGAGGAGAGTTGATCAAGAAAACCAAGCTAAAATTACCATTAATAGCCCAAGGAGCGAGAGAAAACTTGTTTAGCTCATTCGAATATATTTGTTCAAGCTTCAAGCGAAGTTATTCCAACTCCTTCAATTCCATTATTGTTGAGTTCATCTCACCTCTCTACATTGTGATCGATGAAAAAGCCACTAAGAGGAGAGTTGATCAAGAAAGCCAAGCTAAAATCACCATTAGTAGCCCATGGAGCAAGAGAAAACAAGTTATCAAACACCTTTGTGCAAATTCATGCCTTCCT
Organism: Cymbidium sinense; assembly: GCA_021442155.1. Taxonomy (NCBI): domain Eukaryota; kingdom Viridiplantae; phylum Streptophyta; class Magnoliopsida; order Asparagales; family Orchidaceae; genus Cymbidium; species Cymbidium sinense. Next base: position 34,841,452 of record CM038215.1, read on the forward strand.
TCATTGCCAACTTTATAATGGTGGAAGACTTAATAACTACTCCAATTGACTTCTACCTCGATCATGCTTTGCCAAAATTTGAATTGACTAATTAAACACCACATCTAACTCATGAAATAGATGCTTATAAGCCGCCGCAAAATTCAAAGAAAATTTTTTAGAATCAAATATGAGATATAAAATATTGAAGACATGAGACCATCATTAGGAAGAACAATCCAATATTGCAAATAGCTTGAAGTTCTAAAAAGAAAAAAAATAAATCGAATGTAAATGAATAACACAAAATCTACGACGATTCTTGGTGATCGATCGGACACTATTTAGACTGTTAGTGGCAATGTTATCGACCTTAGGGTTTTCATTATAGTCAAAATCATTTTTGTAATTTCTCTATCAATTCAAAATTTCAAGGTTGAAATATATTTCTAAATATTGTGCTGCACTGATTTTAGTTATATAGACATAAGCTTGTAAGGCCAATCCAGTAAGGCTCAAGCAGAAGAATTCAGAACTCCTTATGTTTACCTAATCTTGATGAGGTAAGACTAAGAGCGAAACGATTATTTTTTAAAATTATTTCTCCTATAAGACTAATTTTGGTTTTAAAATTATAACTAAAAAAAAACAGATCTAAGGGGCCCTTCTAGAAATACAAATTAAGAAAAATGAATTGTAAAAAATAAAAATAATATGGCTAGTAGGTGAGCTTAATATTGCAAATGGTTTACCTTCAGCTATAATTTTAACACGCATAGTATAAATAAATAAATAAGTTCCTATACTACTTTAAGAGGGATGCAAGTGAGTCAAGCATGCTTAAACTTTACTCATTTATTAACTCATGAGCTCAACTCATTGAGCCACGACCTTGAGCTCAGGTTTAGATTATAGCTTGCTACATAACGAGCTCGAGTTTCACCTAACTCAACTTGGCTACTCATTGAGCTATTGATGAGCTTATATACACATCACTTTATATAAATATAAAAAAAATTAAGTGTGAAAAATATATATTCAACTCTAATATTCCAGTGAGCCTAATGAGCTGAGCTTGAGCTTAACATTTTCCTAGCGAGCTGAGGTCGAGCTTAAGTTATGAGCTCGAGTCAAACTAAGTGCTCAAGTTGAGCTTAAATTTAATATGACTCGGGATTGAGTCTACTCATTTACACCCTTATGCTTCAGTATTGACCATAGAAGAAAAGCTTTCTTAGGTTTACCTGTCGTATGAATTCTTGAAATAGGGACAAACAACACAAACAAAAATAAAAATAAAAAAAGTCTTTGAATAAAGCAAAAGATATCAAATCTAATTACAAAGATCCGTGGCTTCATTAGGAATCTACGACCACTGATATGAGACATTTAACTCAAGTTTAAGGTATCAAAACATAAATTCATATTATTTTTGAAAAATTTACATACATACCACACAATTCTTATGTATTTACATATCTAACTCTTAAAATTAAATATTTACTAATCTAATACTTTCCTATATTTAAAAAAGTACATTTCATTTTTAGAAAATGAATCATTATAATATTTTTGATGTCATATTAAAAATTAAAATATTATATATATATATATATATATATATATATATATATATATATATATATATATATATCTCCTATTATTTTTTGAACAATTTACATGCATAACACATAATTCTTATACATTTATATATATAACATCTTTCCTATATGTATGAAAAGCTGAATTTTAATTTAAAAAATGAAATGATAATGTTATTTTTTAAGGTAATATTAATATATATATATATATATATATATATATATATATATATATATATATATATATATATATATTTATATATATATATTAAAATGCGCCTTTTGATTGAATAATTTAAAACAATTATTCAAACATAATTCTGAATCTCCCACAACGATCCAGAATGAATAATAAAGGTGTAAATAAGATAAAACAGCTACTGAATCCTTCTCATATTACATCACAAGCAATAATGCAAGTACTCAAACAATCGTCCGACCCTAAATCTAAATAGGCCAACTCAAATGCTTTCATGGCATGGCTGCAGAAACAGCCGAAGGGTTCTTGGTAATTGCATGAAGAATATCATTGTAGCTCACAATGCCGACGAGAATGTTCTCTTCCGGCTCTACTTCGGTCACCCACACGTGCGTCGCTCGATGAGACAGCATCTGAGCCATGACGGCGGCGAGAGAGCTCGTTTTCCGGCAGGTCAAAGGGGCGCTGCGGCCGCGATACATGCTCCGCGTCGACCTCAGCCCGCCCAACGGCGGTTGCTGGCTCAAGAATCCGATGCTCCGGCTGCTGAATTTCCTGGGCCGGGCCGACTCGACGATGCCGTTCTCCAGCCGGGAGGTGAGGATGAAGTCCGGAAGCATGCCCTGGTCGTCGTCCTCCTCCTCGGAGCCCATCACGAACTGGCCGGCCGAAAGATTCGCCATGGCCCAGGCGGCGGCAACGTAGTCGCATTTCCAGAGCTTGTACGCCGAAATCTCGCCGATGATCTTCCAAGCGCCGTCCCCCGAGGTCTCCACCACGGCGGCCGCGCACGGGTTTTGGGGAAGTTGTGGAGGATTGCGAGCGCGGGGCGGAGGCCTCAATGGAGTGGTAGTCGTGATTCAAGGCGCCGAGGGAAGCTATGGAGGAGAGGGGGATTGGGGCCAGGGCGCCGAGGCAGCCGATGACGAAGCGGATGACATCTTCCCTGGAGAGGCAGCAGTACCTCATCTCTTTAGAAGTGCTGCTGCTGCTGCTGCTTCCAGAGAAGGAAGATGGTAAGATTGTGGGAAAGGAGTCGGAGTTTTTGAGCCACTTGCCATTGTAGAGAACGGAGAATCGCTTGCTGATGCCTTTCCATGCGACGCTCTTGCGCACGAGGAGGCGCTGAACCCCTTGCTTCATCATCTCCAGTGCATCAATCAGCCTTCGAAGGTGAACAAGTTCGCCGACGTGATGAACGGAGAAAAAAAATGGATATTATGAGGTAATAATAGATACATTACAGTCTTCACTGCATAAAACCCACCCCTTTTATCAAATTACTTGTATCATAAAATGAATTCATCTATGCCCATCGAGTTTAGTGTTTATTTACTTTTTTTTTAAGTCAGGTATTTGTCAAATAATAGTTATTAATCCTTTTCAATTAGGGGCATTTATATACATACAACACGATTCTTATATATTTACATTCCAAACACCTAAAATTTCATATTTATATAAACAATGCCCAAATATTTCATAATAAATAAAGTGAAATACATATTTTCGTACCTATAAAATATGTATTTATAAAAAACAATTACATAAATAACATTCAGAAATTATATATTTAAAAAAAATTATCACTCAAATATTAAAATTTATATCAAACCCTAACATATATTTTTCACTTTTATAAAATTCTTAACAGTTTAATCATAACATGGCTATGTACAAATACCTGATATTCTTAGTTAAAAAAAATAAATTGAATGCTAATTCTATAAATATATAAATTTTGAATGCTATGTATGTAATTATTCCTATTTTATTAAAAAAAAATTATATACTATGTAAATTTTTCTTTCATTTTCTGTATCTTACCATTTCTCAATTTGATTATTTTTTAGTACCATATGGTTATTGCAAAACATACAGTAATAATCACATGTAAGTGGTGGTCGAAGGAAAAGAATAAAAAAAAGTCTCATTGGTATAGCTACAGCTCTTTGAAATAGTGATGAAATTATTGTAAAAAAATTGCGATGGATTAAGACCAAGTTGAAAAATACAACTTTTCAACACGATAACGATATATATTTTTGCATAGCACAGCTGTAGCACTGATCCCCCAAATATAGCCTAAGAGCCTCTTTGAAATTAATTTTATTTTGTGTTTTTAATTTTTAAGTTATGTTATTTTTAAAAATATTTATTTAATATACTTTAAGTATTTTTTATTTTTTATTTTTACTTAGAATGTTTAAAAAAAATCATCACTAAATATATTTTATTTTGAGTTTTAATATAAATAAAATAAAATAAATATATAAAATATATATAAAAAATAAAAGTGATCCCAAATGACTCTTAAAATTTTAAAACAAAACCAACCCTAGAGTTATCCTTCAAGGATTTGAATTTAGAGCTCATTATGGTGGAGATCTAAAGCATGGATTCACATGGGCTATTTGGTGTAGTTTGAGAGGACTTGGAGGCCGAAAATGGATGAGAACCAGACACGTATCAGATGACTTAGCTTATTTGATTAGACTATAAGAAGATTGGGTTAGTGACAAACCTTCAAAAGTGTACATAGGAACTTGAAAGGCCTGATAATCTTAGGGAATTTGCTTAAATCAAATCTGGAGTAGATAGAGAAGAACCAAAAGATTTAGAGGAATGATCAAAATTAGGTTAATTGAGGACCTAATTTGGCTGTCAATTATGAAAGAGGTTTATGTCTTTTTTGTGGGCTATGGAGATTTAAAGAAAAGTCATGGGAGATGAGGGAGCTGGGGAGATGCAACGAAAGATAGTAATATAGTTGTAAAAGAAAAAAAAGAGATTAGCAATTATTCATAGGGATAACTAAGGGTGAGTGCGTTTTGGGCAGCAATGTTTTAGCGCACTTGTTGTTTTGGTAATCATGTTCTGGCTATATTTTGAGGAATCCGCGGTGAGAATGCTGTATTTTTTAACTTAATCTGACTACTTATAGTGATGGCCAAAAGACTGCAATTTAACTTTCATAAAATAAAATAAAAATTTGTATACTCACCGCATCTTTTTCATATAATAACTCCAAACGCACCCTAAGTCTTCTATTGAAAAGAACCCGAGGGAAAGGAGCTGATCATCAAGCACTCAACCTAACAAGAGAATAACATGTCCAAATTCTTTTTCAACATAAAGCTCTTTTCCATTCATTCTAACAAATATTAAAGTTATAAAATTAAAAAAAAAATAATAATAAAGAAGAGAAAATTTAATATTTACATCAAGCAAAATAAGAAGAGTGAAATCACAACAATTATTCCTAGCCAAATAAGTGGCAGGGAACTTCTAAATCCAAATGTAAGGCTAATTAAAACATGAGAAATGCAATTAAAAGACTCACTAAAACGAAAAAATTTCAGTTTAAAAACAAAATTTTAGGTTTTAAATTTTAATTATCATTACAATTCAATTTGTTTCCATATCAAGACTCTTTAATCATGCATGATTAATGATGCTCGCTTGACAATTAACTAAAACCTTCAATTTTGATCTTGTGATAAGGCTATCATAGGCCTTGATTTCATCTTGGCTTGTTAATATTGATTTTGTGGTGGGGCAATCATGATGATGTGCTTAACATTCTGCATCAACTCCATTGAGCCCATTAGAACTCTGCTCTATAGAGTTAAAGTTCTAGTAACCTTCAAAAAGACCTAATGCTAGTTTTGTTAAGAATTCTTTTGTGACCAATGTGTGATACATCACCAACATGAAGGCCAAGAATAAGGTTATAAATCAAAGCAATATATCAAAATTTGGGCTATTTATCATGCACAACTCTCCAAGCAAGCTCATGGATGACCCCTAATCCTCTCCAAAATCATTGGAGAATAACTAAGAAGCTCGATTTAAGGTCCCTTGATGAGTAAGTAGGATACACCAATCAATGAGGTGAAGATCTTCAAAGATTACTTTGTTTCAAGAGCACTTTCCCTGTCTTATTTGGCTTAGTTGAATTTTAATACTTTCGAAAATTTTAAATTTTGTAATATTTTTATAATTTGCTATCACTTTATATTAAAATCAATCATCAATCAATGTAATAGTATTTTATAGGCTCTTAAAGCCACCAAACTTGTTTAGGCTTAAAAAGACTTATAAATAGAACATTAATTTATACTTTCGATTTTATTGAATAAAATCATCTTCTGCTTATGTAAATTTCAATGTGAAATCCCTTAGTACTATGATTAGTTCTTAGTCATCATTTTCAACTCATACCCCCCTCTATTATGCTCCCAAGACAAGTCCACTCTCCTTTGTATAAGGCTCAGTAACAACCATTAAATCCCTAACATCCCAAACTTTTAATATAAGTTTCTCACCCTTTTCCTCCGAGAAAAATTTATCATTTCAAAACTTAAAAAATTTTGGCCTCAAGTCTATCGAAAACATATTTTTTTTCACTATACATATAACACTACTATCACCATCCCAAGGGGACATTAATCAAGTTGGTGCCTTCACCATCATGATTCTATAAATCTCAAATCAATGTCTCTTCAACATGTCGCTTATTCTTCAATCTAATTAAGAACATATGGTCATCAGCTTGATTTATAGGCATATCTTCTATCATGATATAGTGCACTTCAATGATGTTGGTTGGCAAAGTACTTGAAATTAGCAAAGCAGCTCTTCTACCAAATAATTAGTTACATTATTTAGAAGTCGACTAACTCCTTTATATGAAATAATATACTCGGTATTTAAAATAAGACTAATTAACATGTTAGATAACAAATCAAGATGGCATGCATGAAGTTCAACTTTCCTATCAAATTTGAATAGGTTATAAGCCCTAACTTATCATTTCTTATATTTTAGAGATGGATATCTCTAATGAATAAGAACTAAAATAATCACCTTTATCATATTATTTAAAAAAATAATTGTGATTTAATTTTTTCACTATATTTTGCATTATCGCTCTCACCTATATGTTTAGTCGGTGGGCAAATTTTTATTGATTGTAAAGGCAACAACAACAAAAAAAACGTAATTGAAAATGTTAGCCACAAAAATGATTCCTTTTGAATTTTGACTATAAACTATCTCACATGATGATTTATTAGTAGTGGTGGAACAACACTACTATAGGTAAATTCAAAATGAATAGATTTGAGAGTTGAAATGTAAGTACAAAGTCTATGATATGACATATTTTTTTAGTGGTGGCAATTAATTAAGCAATTAGATGCAAAGTCACTAAAAGACAATTAAAAGACCAGCAAAGATATGTGAGGTCAATTTGCTCAAGGAAATTTATGAAGAAAGGTCTAAATTCTTAAAAGCTTTTGTTTGTATATCAGAATTAGAACAAACATCTTATCTATGGAACATCTACAAGTGATGGTGGTTTTAAATCTCACATAAAAGTGCTCAAGGTGAGATCAACCAGATTAGTTACTACAGCAAAGTGAAATATTCATGGCAGAATTAATAACAATTTACGCAATTTTACGCCTCCTATCGTTACATATGAAATGTATGGATAATATATTCTTCCCACTACTTCACTCTAAAAACTGAAAAACAGTCATGACTCTATTAATCTTATCGTTGTCTTATTGTTACCAAAATGACCTAGTATTCCACTAGAATGCAATCAACTATGATAAACTTGTTAAGAGCAAGTTTTAGATATACATAATTTCATCTACAAAAATAGCCATCAACACTCAGAATGCACTTTGTAATGTTTAGATATTCTAGATAAATGGCATGAATATTTGAACATACATAATACACTTTAAATTTATCAAAATTCTAAGGAATATAACACTAATGCCACTTAAAATAAGACATATGTAAATTTATTATTTTTCTAAGTTTATGTTTTAGAACAAATGAAAATTTTTGTAGGAATTCTGCCTACTTAGCATGCTTATGATTTAATTTATATTATGCACTTATAAATTTCAAGGCATGACGATCAGTGTGTAAAATAAACTTTTAATGTAGTAGGTAATACCCCCAATATTTTAAATGCAAGATAATGACATAAAATCTCTATCATAAATAGGTTACTTCTATTTTGCATCATTTAATTTCTCACTATAAAAGGCTATTGAGGGAGTTTCTTGGCTCAAGATGCCATGTATATCAATCTTGATCTTCATAACTTAAGATACTTCAAATGGTTTTGAAAAATCAAAAAGTCTAAGTATTGGCATAAATGTCATAAGAGTTTCAATTGCTCTGAGGTTCTTTGCGCACTAAGAGTCCAACAAAATTTGTCCTTTAAGATGTTAGTGATAAGAGCAATATGGAACTTAAATTCTAGATGAATCTCCTATTTAATGTGGCTATGCTATAGAAGCCTTAGTAAAACTAGTAAGGGACAGCCAGTAAGATCGTCTTAATCTTGGAGAGATCACATTAAAGACCAAGTGCAGATATAAGAAATCCTAAAAAAATTACGTTTATGTGAAAAAAAAAACACCTTTAGATTGGTAGAAAGAATTTTCTCTTTGATGCCTATCAAATACTAATTTAAAATGCTTCAAATGCCTAGTTTCATCAGGACTAAAAATAAAGATGCCATCAAATTAGACCATCAAAAATGTCACCTATATGGTTTCAAAACAGTTTTAATTAGGTTCAAAAAAGTACTAAGGGAATTGGATGATCCTTACATATTGATTATTGATCTAGATCTTATGCATGATAGCATTTTTATGGTAGTAAATATATTTTTAAAAATAACACATTTATTACTTAAATCAAAAACACATGATGCATTGCATGTATTAAGGCTTTTCTTTTGGAAGACATTGAAATTACATGGCCTACTCTCCACTACAACTTTCGATAGAGTTATTTCCCATTTTTTGAGGACATTGGAAAAGATGTCTGGCATAAAATTAAAAATTTCTTCTATTATTCACCCTCTGACTAATGACAAAACTGAGTTGTTAATAAGATCTTTAAATTTTAATTAAGGTGCTTAGCATAAGAGAGTTTAGGTAACTGAGATCTTCACCTCTCATTTTAGACTTTGTCTACAATAATACTATCTCTATCATTATTAAGAAATCACCAATTAAGATAATCTATAAAAAAAAAAGACTAATTCAACTGACTACCCATCCCAATTGTACATTTTCTTATGCCACTTCAACATTCATTAAAGATTTAACCCTACCATTATGAGTCTATGACATAGGGAGCATATTGCTAAAAGCAATGCAAAAATGATAATTACATTTTAATTAGGTCTACCATTTTGTTGGGTATTTGAGAACAGTCTATCTTGAGGATAGTATTGAGTTCACACAGCTCACTTAAACCCTTCACAAGGAAATGAATCTACTCCTGTTTTTGTTATTTTAACTTCCAATAAAATGTAAGCTATTTCTTTTATAAAAAGAAAATTACATGTCATCTGTAAACCACATGTGGCTCTACAACAAAATGCAACATTTAGTTTGGTCTATGAGAGAGCATATTATTCTACGAGTCTAGAAACAGAGAAACTTAATTATTCAATATGTATGGCAACCAAATCCCCAACGCTAGGTGCATCAAAGGAGTATGTCCAAGCAAAGTTAGATGCTAAAACAAAATATTTGTTACATACAAATTTATTTAATTATGAAAATAATTTTTGCAAAGTATAAAATGGTGGTAACCAAATCATATAATGTTAGGAAAAATAAAGAATTTCAAGCTCCAAAATATTCCAAGTTCCGTTGGCTCCAAATAGTTGGAGTAAAGATAATGACGATACATGTGATTACAACCAAGTTTAAAAATTTTGCTAAATGGATTATTTAACAAAAAGGCACAATAAAATCATTTGTGTCTATAGCAGACATATACTAAGGATAATCTACTATTGACTGCCATCCATTCCATTTCTGTCATAATAAATGTTCTCTTCTCTATCAATTGATTAATAACATGCCATGTCTTCCAATGTTTCATTAAACTCATCCTCTTCAACTTCAAGATCTACTATAGAAATTGAGGTTCTTGTGCATAATTACCTTATTTGAAGCAAAAATTGTTTCTAAAGCTCTTGACAATTTTTCATGTTATGTGATGCCAAGTTAGCACCCTGAAGATTTATTCAATCTCAGCATTTAAAGTATTATAACCATCTCTAAAATTAGGAATGGTGTTAGGCTTATTACCACAAAGCACTCTCCTAGGCAAGCCTTTATAACGTCACTCATGAGAGAGTGCTGTAACCTCAACTTGCCTCAACCGAGCACCCCTCATCTTCAATAACATTGATCAGCATCACCAACATATATTTATAAAAACCCAATAACATTAATAACAACAATATATGCATGCTAAACAAAATTTCATCAAAACATGCAATGACTTGCATACAATTTGTCAACTTGGCCAATTCCTATTTTGGAAGTGTCAAGAAACTTTCATTGCATTACATCAACCAACAAAAGGTACTTAAACTGGCAGGATCTTGAAGTTGGACTGATCAACCAATTAGATATCCCAAAAGGGCCCATGTATTCCCTTTAGAAACAGGGCACATTCTACTGCAAATAAGCACTTAAATAACACCAAAAGCATCCCTGTTCACCATCCTAAACCCTAATATTTGAAGATGGTTACACATGATGCTGATAGACAAAACAATGTCAAAACCATTCCCACAAATAGGTCAGTCCTCAAAAACAAATAATGAAGAAGAATATAGACAAATGAATAAAACAACTCAGTCAAAAAATGAATTTTGACCAAAAAACAATGATTAGAAGAATTCTTCTCTGATTCCACCAGATTAACATCTCATCTAATTAAAACAATAAGCCACCGAAAAGAAGAAAACAAATGAAAGGCAACCCATACAAAAGGAGAGGAAAATTATTTCATTCACAACTTTGGAAGAACAAACAAAATCACAAATGAACACAAATTCTAAAAGAAAAGGAAATATGAAATCCCCACTGACTTAAAATCAGCTCCTGCCAGTCAATCAATAGCCTAAAAGCACACGAAACAAAATTTTCCAACAATGAAACAAGCACAAAATAGAACCAGCTTTCATAGGCATCTTCCAATGTAGAGACCCAAATTTAAAAATAATAAAAATTCTTACTAATTTGCATATTTAATATATAAATATTTATATTTATTTACATATTATCTTAATTTTAAATTAAATAAAAAATATCAAAATACTGACTTATCTAAAAAGAATAAATATTTTTCCTGCATATCATCTAGACTTATCATGTTATATAAATAAGGAAAATTTACAAATCAACCGCCTAATATAGATAAGATATAAAAGTCTAGATGCTGAATAAGTAATTAGATAAGAATTATCTGATATGCATGAAAATGAAAAAAATTTTAAAAAAAAAACAAGGAACGCTAATTAATACAATCCTAGTTGCATTTAAACACGAGTACCGACCAAGCAAAAAAATTTAGCCCAGGCCTTAAATGACCAGCACATACCCACCACTAAACTCGTCCTGGACGCTTTAGCACTCAAAAATAAGACAGAAAAGCAAAAAAAGAATCCATAATCCAGGAAAGACAAAAACGTAACTGGTTTACATACCTAGCAGCAGGATCGATTTCTTTGAGGAGCAACGGATTATGCCTAACCACGTCCCTGACCGGTGTCCTCAGTGCCTTCTCCGATCCTCCTCTCTGGCCAGAAACGCCACCACGTCCAACGAATTCAAAATCCCAACGAACCTCGCCGCACAATCCCTCTCCTGACAACCTCCTCCTCTCCTTCTCCACACTGTGACTGCTCTCTCTCGAGCCTCTCCAATCATCGCAGCCTCCACCGTCTCCCCTTCCCAGAACTCCCCAATATCAGGCTTTCCCACCGTGAGATCCCCAACCACATGATGCAAAAACACTGCGGCCATCCTACAAAATCCTAAAATTCAATTGATCGCAAGCCCCTAGATTAGGGAATCTCCTAGGGTTATAAGAGTGAATGGAGAAGGGTGAGGTGTAGGAGTAGGAAGCTACAGACAGGCTTCGAGCGTGCAATTATGACATCAGGGAAGCGGAGCAGAGGAAAGGAGCTAGCAGTGGCTAGACTGGCTACCATGTAAGAGGATCGTATTGGAAATGCCCATCAAAGGTTCCGGAAATCGCCGGAGAGAGAAAGAGGAGGCCAGATCAGGGGGTTGGGACGGAAGATCCTTCAGTCTACCCACTTGTTTAGTTTTATAGAGGGCCAGGTGGTTGGATCGCTTGGAGCCGGGGAAGCGATGCGGTGAGCTGCCGGTTAGGTTACCAGACGTGATTGGGAAATTTGATTTTTTAGACCAAATAATAGTATTATTTATGCAATGCATCTAAGTTTATTACTTAGATATTTAGACTTTCAATTAAATGATAATATATCTAAGGCCTTACATATGCATGTGTGCAAATTTATGAGTAAATTCAATTAAAAGATTATAAAAAAAAGCTCATATGATTTGTCAAAAAAATCCACATAGAAGTAAAGTTTTGTACTTATGTGAAATCCAAAGACACACACATGTATTTAAAGAGTGAACAAGAAAACTCAGAAAAAAATTCACGCGAAAACCTCAAAAGAGGAAAAATCACGCAAGAAAAAAACTTCAACTATGTATTTGTTTGAGTACAAAATCTTCCCATATGGGATTACAATCAGTATATGAAAGAACAACGACTGTAGTCACGCAGAACAATTGCTAGTGATAGCGGATGATGAACAACGAACAACGACGGATGAAGGTCATGATGATGGTGATGACGACGGCAGGGATCGGCTGGCGGCGTGGCGACCGCCGACGGTGGTTGACGATGTCGAGTGGTGGCTGACAGTGCTTGGAGGATCTTCAACAGGCTCTCCTCTCTCGCTGCTCCTCATATATGAATGAAGGCTATTTATGGGGAGGAGGAGCTTAAATACATGCAAAACCCGCACTACTCCACTTCATCTGACGGCCACTGATCCCTTTGATCATTTGATGTATTTTAAATATTTAAATGCTCAAATGAAGTCAATTTTGATCTTGGGCTTGTTAGATCCCCGTCGAGACGCCGATTTGATTATAAACACTCCATGTTTTAAGAGCTTTTAGGGATTTAACGATATCCCAAAGTTTCCAAATAATATTTAAGTTCTCGATCTCACCGCTTTCAACTGATCTTGCTTTTAGCATCAAGATTCATGCTTCGCCTAGTAGTATTTTAAGTGTCATATCAGTTGCCCCCTTATTTTTGGATATCATTATTTCAACCATCCAAAAATATATATATATATGTCAAATACTTGAAGATAGCAAATTCTTCAATGAATTTGAGCGTCCATTAATCACATATTTTTAGAGAACGATCTTCATACAATAGATATGAAGATGTATGGCGAATGAGTGTAAGTATGCACGGGCACGAGATTTCGAGGTTACGGAGCTATCCCACCTAGTTGGGTGCCAGACGCAAGGCGATGGCGCTCCGGTGGCGCGGTGCACCCGGTGGTGGCGTGGCCTCACGTCACGAACGGCATTGGGTTGGGTCGCTGAATGGCTGTCGCGGTCGGCTGAGGCGACGCGTTGCTGAGAGGCTGGCAGCGTTATAGTGCCATGCTGGCCACAGAACCGGCCCAAACGATGATTTTTGACGGTTTGCGGTTTTTGGAGGTTTTGGACAATTTTTGATGATTTTTTACCCTTTTGCCCTAAAAGGGGTCTATAAAAATCTCCCTAGGGCCAAGGGAGAAGGCACACTTCTTCAATGCCCTTGCTTCTCTGTGAGAGTCGCTCGAGTCGAGGCGCCCGATTACGGTTTTCCCTCCAAAGAGGGCGTAACCGCCTCGCCGGACCGTCCGTTTGAGGCATCAAGGCTCCATGATACGCCGCGTTGGCTTTTCCCTCGAAAGAGGCATCAACCAAACTCGTCGGACCGTCCGGGTTTGGAGGCGATCAAGGCCCGCGGTACATACATCGTTGTTCCGGTTTTCCCTCGAAAGAGGTGTCAACGGACCTCGTCGGACCGTCCGAGTTTGAAGGCAATCAAGGCCCGCGGTTCCAACTTTTTCTGGTAGGAAATTAGATTTCTTACGACTTTAATGGATGATTCAGCAGTTGATAACTAAGATGGCGAGGGAGCATTAGCGTGAACCATCGTTCAAATGACTAAAGTTTGGGTAATTTATAAGCATCATCGGAGGGAATATCTTCTCTCCTTTTTTTTTTATCTTTTTCATATATATGTGTATCTTTTGTCGATCATAGCGAAAATTTTATCGCAAGCTTATCCGTAGTGAGAGTAAAAAAGGAGGCCAAGCATTGAGTGAGTTTTACAAAATTCTCAAATTTTGTCATTTCTCCTTCTTTATTTATTATGTATTTTCATAGGGTGATGGCAAGAAGAAAACCCATAGTGACTACGATAATATACCATCCACCGTCACATCGATAGTTTAATGGTGTTCCAGAAAGTTTTTCTTCCTAATGAGTTGGTGGCCATTGTTGCCAAAAGTCGATCGAGCCCGCTCACCTCAGGTACTTTCGAGATGATTCTTCGCGGGATCCATTCCTTTAGCTCCGAGTTGATTGAGATATTCAAAATATGTGGTGTAGCTTTATCACGCTTTTATTTCGAGCTTTAATGGTCATCATCGGTTGACTGCCTCTTCAGAGTGGTGTTACTTTGAACATCAAATACTTGTGTCAAATGCGCAGATTTACATGTGAGTGATTTGTTTATACTATAAAGAATTGGATAGAATTTTCAAAGACGGGATCAATCTAGATATTGGTCTGGATTCTTTTTGTGAAAAATGAGTCCTTAGAGATGGGGAAGATTGAATGACCTTCCGATCCATCATGAGAATGAGATCGACAACTCTTATATCCCCGATGTGAGTAACATGAGTTACGTACATTGACAAATATATAGTTGAAGATAGAATGTTCAAGGTTGGCCTTTCTATCCGTAGGAGATCTCATTCTTTTCCACTAAAGAGGTCAAGTAAAGGTGATGAAAGGTCTCCTCATATTCATAGGGTTCTTTTGAGAAGCCCGTCACGAAATCAGGGTGGTGATAATATTTCTTCCCTGAAGAAAAAAGAAGACATGCACTGAAGTGACTACGTCAGATATCTGCAAAGAAGATGTTCGCCCCCAGTTGACCTCTGAGAGTTTAGATGTTTCAACTCATGATGGGGGAGTTCATTTCTCGAAGCCGCACATTCCTGAAGAGATGTTAAATCACATATAAACTGGACGTCAACGAGCAAATGAATTGGTACGTTGTCTTCACTTCTTTCTTCTTTTCTTCTTTTCCTCCTTCTTTTCTTTTGTGTAATATTTATGATGGTTTTTTTTCTTTATAGGTAACTCAAACATTAGGGCTGATGGCTCATTTGGGTGTCTCTTTATATCGTGGAATTGAATTTGTGAAGGTAAAATATCGCAAGGCAGTATGAGCTAAATATGAGTGCTAAGGCCAAAGAAGTGGCGACTTTGGAGGATCACTAACCGTGCGAATCGAGCTAACATGTCGACTTCTCTTTCTCCCAGGAGGTGGAACGCACTCGTGATGAGTTGATTGAGAGAGGCCGAGACTCACCGAAAGAGAAAAGACTCAAGGCACTTGCGGAGAAGGGAGCTCGAACTGAGAAGAAAGCATTACAGATCGCTTTTCTAAGAAGGAGCATATAATGTCGCGTAAGCAAATGAAATCTCCTTGAAGTGGAAGACTTCTCTCGCTTATCGGTATAATCAAGACCATGTTCGTGAAGCTCAAATCATATTCTTGACGTTGAAGTGAAGGACTTGAGCACCAATGTTAGAGGAGGGTTTCATCGAGGGTTCCTAAAGGAATCCGCTTAGTGCATCGCAAGACCAGCTAGTTGAGGATCTATCTCCCCAAGTGTCTGAAGACTCTTCATCAAATTCAGGAGATGAAGGAGTTGAGAGTGAGTCCAAGGGAGCATCTCTTAGTGGTGAGGAGGATGTTGATATCACCAACTAATATGATGTAGCATCACTTGTGGATGCCCCCTTTTTTATCTATGTATTGTTAGTGTGTATCAGAATCTTGATTCTTTCTTATATCATCATGTTATGTCAAAATATATATATATATATATATTTGATAATGCTATTGTTTTTTATTTTTACCTATCCGGTAATTGGTCGAATATTTTTCGAACGCTAACCTATATGGATGATGTTGAATTGAATCCACTAGATTTTGACCTATCCAAGGTTGTTTGTCACTTGACGCGTTTTGTATGGAAGAGGTCACGGATGTCCAACAAGGATCTTTTGGCCCATCCTAGGTATCGAAAAGTGTTACTTCTTACCTCAGATATAGAAGAGGTCGATCAAGTCCCTTTGGGATTGATTATGCCATGATACAACATGAGTTGTATATTTCTCAAGTGGGAGGATTAAATGAAGAAGAAATAAGCTTGTAAGAAAAAAACTATAAATCCATTACTCTGATAAGTTTGGTGATACAATTATAAGACAATTTTAACACGGATATGAGTTTCAAGAGGAAATGACGACAACAACAACAAGTCTTTATCCCACTGGGGTCACAAAGAGGAAATGACAAGCGAGATAAAAGTTACAAGTTATGCGAGAATTACCGATAATATTTTCTGAGATTCTCGTTCCAAGTTCGAGGTAAAGTTTTTCCCTCTGGATCCTTGAGCTTGAATGTTCCTGGCTTTACTACAGCTATAACCACATATGGACCATCCCAAAGAGGTGAGAGTTTATTACGTTGAGGGCCTTTGCCTGCAGCTTTGAGACTTCATAGGACCAAGTCACCGATAGATATGGGACGAGATTTTACTCTTCTGTTGAAGTGACGAGCTACCCTTTGGTGATAGGAAGCAACCGGCATGTTATGAGTTTTGGGGAGTAGGTCATGGGAGATGAGGAGTGAGGGAGATGCAATGAAAAGATAGTAATATAGTTGTAAAAGAAAAAAAGAGTTTAATTATTCATAGGGATAACTAAGGTGAGTGCGTAAGAAGATGCGTTTTCATCGCATCACTGTGTTGTTTGGTAATCATGTTCTGGCTGCATTTTGAGGAATCCGCGATGAGAATGCTGTATTTTTTAACTTAATCTAGCTACTTGTAGTGACGGCCAAAAGACCGCAGTTTAACTTTCATAAAATAAAATAAAAATTTGTATACCCACCGCATCTTTTTCATTTAACATCTCCAAATGCACCCTAAGTCTTCTATTGAAAAGAACCCAAGGGAAAGGAGCTGATCATCAAGCACTCAACCTAGCAAGAGAATAACATGTCCAAATTCTTTTTCAACATAAAGCTCTTTTCCATTCATTCTAACAAATATTAAAGTTATAAAATTAAAAAAATAATAATAATAAAGAAGAGAAAATTTAAAATTTACATCAAGCAAAATAAGAAGAGTGAAATCACAACAATTATTCCTAGCCAAATAAGTGGTAGGGAACTTCTAAACCAAATGTAAGGCTAATTAAAATAAGAGAAATGCAAAAGACTCACTCAAACTAAAAAATTTGTTTAAAACAAAATTTTAGGTTTTAAATTTTAATTATCATTACAATTCAATTTGTTTCCATATCAAGACTCTTTAATCATGCATGATTAATGATGCTCGCTTGACAATTAACTAAAACCTTCAATTTTGATCTTGTGATAAGGCTATCGTAGGCCTTGATTTCATCTTGGCTTGTTAATATTGATTTTGTAATCATGATGATGTGCTTAACATCGTGCATCAACTCCATTGAGCTTTTGAACTCTCCATAGAGTTAAAGTTCTAGTAACCTTCAAAAGACCTAATGCTAGTTTTGTTAAGAATTCTTTGTGACCAATGTGTGATACATCACCAACATGAAGGCCAAGAATAAGGTTATAAATCAAAGCAATATATCAAAATTAGGGCTATTTATCATGCACAACTCTCCAAGCAAGCCCATGGATGACTAATCCTCTCCAAAATCATTGGAGAATAACTAAGAAGCTCGATTTAAGGTCCCTTGATGAGTAAGTAGGATACACCAATCAATGAGGTGAAGATCTTCAAAGATTACTTAATTTCAAGACCACTTTACCTGTCTTATTTGGCTTAGTTGAATTTTAATATTTTATAAAATTTTAAATTTTGTAATATTTTTATAATTTGCTATCACTTTATATTAAAATCAATCATCAATCAATGTAATAGTATTTTATAGGCTCTTAAAGCCACCAAACTTGTTTAGGCTTAAAAGACTTATAAATAGAACATTAATTTAAACTTTGATTTTATTGAATAAAATCATCTCGCTCATGTAAATTTCAATGTGAAATCCCTTAGTACTATGATTAGTTCTTAGTCATCATTTCCAACTCATACCCCTATTATGCTCCCAAGACAAGTCCACTCTTGTATAAGTCTCGAACAACCATTAAATCCCTAACATCCCAAACTTTTAATATAAGTTTCACCCTTTTCCTCCAAGAAAATTTCTCATTTCAAAACTTAAAAATTTTGGCCTCAAGTCTATCGAAAACATATTTTTTTCACTATACATATAACACTACTATCACCATCCCAAGGGGACATTAATCAAGTTGGTGCCTTCAACATCACGATTCTATAAATCTCATATCAATGTCTCTTCAACATGTCGCTTATTCTTCAATCTAATTAAGAACATATGGCCATCAACTTGATTTATAGGCATATCTTCTATCATGATATAGTGCACTTCAATGATGTTGGTTGGCAAAGTACTTGAAATTAGCAAAGCAACTCTTCTACCAAATAATTAGTTACATTATTTAGAAGTCGACTAACTCCTTTATATGAAATAATATACTCGGTATTTAAAATAAGACTAATTAACTAGTTAGATAGCAAAACAAGATGGCATGCATTAAGTTCAACTTTCCTATCAAATTTGAATAGGTTATAAGCCATAACTTATCATTTCTTATATTTTAGAGATGGATATCTCTCCTAATGAATAAGAACTAAAAATAATCACCTTTATCATATTATTTCAAAAAAAATAATTGTGATTTAATTTTTCAATATATTTTGCATTATCGCTCTCACCTATATGTTCCCTCACATTAGTACGAAGGGTTTGCAAATTTTTATTGATTGTAAAGGCAACAAAAAAAAAAAAAGCGTAATTGAAAATGTTAGCAAAAATGATTCTTTTGAATTTGACTATAAACTATCTCACATGATGATTTATTAGTGGTGGAGACAACACTACTATAGGTAAATTCAAAATGAATAGATTTGAGAGTTGAAATGTAATTACAAAGTCTATGATATGACATATTCCTTTTAGTGGCAATTAAGCAATTAGATGCAAAGTCACTAAAAGACAATTAAAGTGGAAGACCAAAGAAAGATATGTGAGGCTAAATTTGCTCAAGGATAGCCCTCATATGAAGTAAAGAAGGAAGAAAGGTCAATAAATTCTTTCCTACAAATGTCAAATAGAATTTTTTCTCTTATAATCAAGTATAATCATGATGGAATCAGGCACAAAACTTCCCCTATTAATGGAGAATTTGATCACCACCAACTATAACCTAACATTCTTCGTAGTATGGATTTTAATTAAATCTCAAAGAATGTCTTATATAGAGATATAATAAACATCTTATCTATTGACTTTGAACATCTACAAGTGATGGTGAGAAAATTTTGGTTCACACAACTCACATGAAAGTGCTCAAGGTGAGATCAACCTTAAGATTAGCCCATACTAATGTGATAAGTGAATATAATATTCAAGCATTCCCAAAATTAATAACAATTTACTTCCCATCGTTACATATGAAATGTATGGATAAGATATTCTTCCTACAATCCACTACTTCACTAAATGAAAAACATGTCATGACTCTATTAATCTTATCGCTGTCTTATTGTTACCAAAATGACCGGTATTCCACTAGAATGCAATCAACTATGATAAACTTGTTAAGAGCAAGTTTAGATATACATAATTACATTCATCTACAAAAAATAGCCATCAACACTCGTAATGCACTTTGTAATGTTATCTAGATGTTCTAGATAAATGGCATGAATATTTGAACATACATACACTTTAAATTTATCAAAATCAAGGATTCAAATTCTAAGGAATATAACACTAATGCCACTTAAAATAAGACATATGTAAGTTTATTATTTTTCTAAGTTTATGTTTTAGAACAAATGAAAATTTTTGTAGAATTACGCCTTAGCATGCTTATGATTTAATTTATATTATGCACTTATAAATTTCAAGGCATGACCATCGATGTGTAAAATAAACTTTTAATGTAGTAGGTAATACAATATTTTAAATGCAAGATAATGACATAAAATCTCTATCATAAATAGGTTACTTTATTTTTTGCATCATTTAATCACTTCTGCTATTGAGGGAGTTTCTTGGCTCAAGATGCCATGTATATCAATCTTGATCTTCATAACTTAAGATACTTCAAATGGTTTTGAAAAATCAAAAGTCTAAGTATTGGCATAAATGTCATAAGAGTTTCAATTGCTCGAGGTTCTTTTACACTAAGAGTCCAACAAAATTTGTCCTTTAAGATGTTAGTGATAAGAGCAATATGGAACTTAAATTCTAGATGAATCTCCTATATAATGTGGCTATGCTATAGAAACTCTTGCCTTAGTAAAACTAGTAAGAACAAGAAGATTGTCTTAATCTTGGAGAGATCACATTAAAGACCAAGTGATATAAGAAATCCTAAAAAAATTACGCTATGTGAAAAAAGAAACACCTTTAGATTGGTAGAAAGAATTTTCTTTATGCCTATCTAATACTAATTTAAAATTTCAAATGCCTAGTTTCATCGTGACTAAAAATAAAGATGCCATCAAATTAGACCATAAAAATTTCACCTATATGGTTTCAAAACGCTTTTAATTAGGCTCAAAAAAAAGTACTAAGGGAATTGGATGATCCTTGCATATTGATTATTGATCTAGATCTTATGCATGATAACATTTTATGGTAGTAAATATATTTTAAAATAACACATTTATTACTTAAATCAAAACACATGATGCATTGCATGTATTAAGGCTTTTCTTTGAAGACATTGAAATTACATGGCCTACTCTCCACTACAATTTATAGAGTTATTTCCCATTTTTTGAGGACATAGGAAAAGATGTTCGCATAAAATTAAAATTTCTTCTATTATTCACCCTCGATTAATGACAAACTGAAGTTGTTAATAAGATCTTTAAATTTTAATTAAGGTGCTTAGCATAAGAGAGTTTAGGTAACCAGATCTTCACCTCTCATTTTAGAGTTTGTCTACAATACTATCTCTATCATTATTAAGAAATCACCAATCGAGATAATCTATAAAAAAAAGACTAATTCAAGACTACCCATCCCAATTGTACATTTTCTTATGCCACTTCAACATTCATTAAAGATTTAACCCTACCATTATGAGTCTATAAGGGAACATATTGCTAAAAGCAATGCAAAAATGATAATTTCATTTTAATTAGGTCTACCATTTTGTTGGGTATTTGAGAACAGTCTATCTTGAGGGTAGTATTGAGTTCACACAGCTCACTTAAACCCTTCACAAGGAAATGAATCTACTCCTGTTTTGTTATTTTAACTTCCAATAAAATGTGTATTTCTTTATAAAAGAAAATTACATGTCATCTGTAAACCACATGTGGCTCTACAACAAAATGCAACATTTAGTTTGGTCTATGAGAGAGCATATTATTCTACAAGTCTATAAACAGAGAAACTTAATTATTCAATATGTATGGCAACCAAATCCCCAACGCTAGGTGCATCAAAGGAGTATGTCCAATCAAAGTTAGATGCTAAAACAAAATATTTGTTACATACAAATTTATTTAATTATGAAAATAATTTTGCAACGTATAAAATGATGGTAACCAAATCATATAATGTTAGGAAAAAAAGATTTTCAAGCTCCAAAATATTCCAAGTTCCGCTGGCTAAATAGTTGGAGTAAAGATAATGACGATACATGTGATTACAACTGTTTAAAAATTTTAAATGGATTATTTAACAAAAAGGAACAATAAAATCATTTGTGTCATAGCAGACATATACTAAGGATAATCTACTATTGATATTTAGACTTTCAATTAAATGATAATATATCTAAGGCTTACATATGCATGTGTGCAAATTTATGAGTAAATTCAATTAAAAGATTATAAAAAAAAGCTCATATGATTTGTTGCTAGAAAATCACGGTAGAGTAAAAGTTTACTTTATTTGTGAAATCCAACACACACATGTATTTAAAGAGTGAACAAGAAAACTCAGAATTTTCACGAAAAAACCTCGAAAGAGGGAAAATCACGGGCCTAGCCAAAGAAAGCTTCAACTATGTATGTTTGAGTACAAAATCTTCCCCATAACGGGATTACAGAATTGTATATGAGAAAGAAACAATGACTATGTAGTCACGTTCAGGTGGTAACAATTGCTAGTGATAGCAGATGATGGCGAACAACGAGGAACAACGACTGACGATGAAGGTCGTCATGATGGATACTGGCAGAGGTTGACGACGGCGAGGATCACGGCTACGACGCCGATGGTGGTGACACGTGAGTGGTGCACGATTGTGCTTGGAGGATCTTCAACCTTTGGCTCTCTCCTCGCTTGGGCTCCCTCATGAGGAATGAGAGCTATTTAGATTGGAGAGTGGCGTCTCAGAATACATGCAAACCCGTACACTCCACTTCATCGGACGGCTCACAATGATCCCTTTGATCATTTGATGTATTTTAAATATTTGAATGCTCAAATGAAGTTAGAATTTTGAGATCTTGGGCTTGTTAGATCCGGCTCGTCGAGACGCTCGATTTGATTATAAACACTCCATGTTTTAAGAGCTTTTTAGGGATTTAACGATATCCCAAAGTTTCCAATATTTTAAGTTCTGATCTCACCGCTTAACTTGGATCTTGTTTTTAGCATCAAGATTCATGCGCTTAGTAGTATTTTAAGTGTCATATCGTTGCCCCTTATTTTGGATATCATTATTTCAACCATCCAAATATATATATATGTCAAATACTTGAAGATAGCAAATTCTTCAATGAATTTGAGCCCATTAATCACATATTTTAGAGAACGATCTCTGAGCACAATATTATGACTTAAGCATGAAATGCAATGAGTGGGTATGCACGCACG
Source organism: Cymbidium sinense (assembly GCA_021442155.1). Classification (NCBI taxonomy): domain Eukaryota; kingdom Viridiplantae; phylum Streptophyta; class Magnoliopsida; order Asparagales; family Orchidaceae; genus Cymbidium; species Cymbidium sinense. The sequence continues at coordinate 34,864,407 of CM038215.1, forward strand.
AGATTTGAGGTTACGGAGCTATCCCGCTCTTACGAAGCAGGGTGCTCAGACCGGGCGAGCTACTGTGGTGCGCGGCGCAATCTCGCGGGTGGCAAGCTCGACGGGTCATGGAACGTAACCGGTCGGGGTCTGGCTGAAGTCGGCGCCGCGTCAACGCTCATGGTCGCGGGTCGGCACATAATGCCGCTGGGTTGCGCTACAGAGGTCGACGCTAGGTGTAAGCGCATGCGCGGTCACGGGCCCAAACGGTTTTGATTTTCGAGGTTTTTTTTGCAATTTTGACGATTTTTTAATTTTTTGCCCTGGGTCTATAAAACCTCCTAGGCCAAGGGAGAAGGCACACTTCTTCAATGCCACTTTCTTCTTGTGTGAGAGTCGCTCGAGTTGATCATGCCCGCGTAATTTACGCCATTTTCCTCCAAAGAGGCGTCAACCGTACCGTCCGGGTTTGGAATATCAAGGCCCGCAGATTTTACGTTGCCGTTTTCCCTCAAAGAGGCATCAACCAAACTCGCCGGACCATCCGGTTTGGAGGCGATCAAGGCCCGCATTACACGTCGCCGTTTTCCCTCGAAAGAGGTGTCAACCTCGCCTGGACCGTCCGAAGCAATCAAGGCCCAAGGGTTCCAACTTTTTCGTAGAAAATTAGATTTTACTTTTAATGGATGATTATTGATAACCGCCAAGATGGCGAGGGAGCAGAACTATCGCTCAAACGACTCGAAAGTTTGGCGTGTAATTTATAAGCATCCTGAGGGGAATATCTTCTCTCATCTTTTTTTTATCTTTTTCTCATATATATGTGTATCCTTTTGTCGATCGAAAAAAATTTTCGCAAGCTATCCGTAGTAGAGAGTCAAAAAAAGGAGGCGCCCAAGCATTGGGTTGAGTGAGTTACTTTTACAAAATTCTTAGATTTTTGTCATTTCTCATTCTTTATTTATTATGTATTTTCATAAGGTGATGGCCAGAAGAAAACCCATAGTGTGACAGCTATAGACAATATACCATCCACTGTCACATCAGATAGTTTAATGATGTTCTGCAGAAAGTTTTTCTTCCCTAATGAGTTGGTGGCCATTGTTGCCAGTCCGATCGAGCCTCACACCGCGTGGTTTTTCGAGATGATTCTTCGTATGGACGCGATTCCCTTTAGCTCGAGTTGATTGAGATATTCAAAATATGTGGTATAGCTTTGTCACGTTTCATTTCAACTTTAATGGCCATCATCGGTTTATGCCTTCTTCTGAGAGCGTGGTGTTACTTTGAACATCAAATACTTGTGTCGAATGTGCGATTTACATGTGATACTGGGACGGTTTCTTATACTATAAAGAATTGGATAGAATTTTCGACGAGATCAGAAATTGGTCTAATGGATTCTTTTGTGAAAAATGAGTCCTTCCGAGAGATGGGGAAGATTGAATGACCTTCCATCCATTCTGAGAATGAGATCTCGACAACTCTTAATATCCCGATGTAGAAGCTTGCAACATGACGCCACATTGACAAATATATAGTTAAAGATAGAATGTTCAAGGTTGGCCTTTCATCCGTGTAGGGAGATCTCATTCTTTTCCACTAAAGAGGTCAAGTAAAGGTGATGAAAGGTCTCCTCATATTCATAGGGTTCTTTCAAGAAGCCCACTAAAATTAGGGTGGCAATATTTTTCCCTAAGAAAAAAAGAAGACATGCTAAGTGACTACGCCGATATCTCAAAAGAAGATGTTGCTGACCTCTCGAGAGTTTAGATGTTTCAACTCATGATGGGGAGTTCGCACATTCTCAAGAGATGTTAAATCACATATAGGACGGCCAACCAGCAAATGAATTGGTACGTTGTCTTTCTTCTTCTTCTTCTTTTCCTCCTTCTTTTCTTTGTGTAATATTTGTGATGGTTTTTTTATAGTAACTCAAACATGATGGCTCATTTGGGTGTCTTTAGATCAATGGAATACTGAATTTGTGAAGGTAAAATATCCGCAAGGTGAGTATGAAAGATGAGTGCTAAGGCCAAAAAGTGGCGACTTTGGAGGATCACTAACTGCAGAATGAAGAATAACATGTCGACTTCTCTTTCTCTCCGTGTCGAGGTGGAATGCACTCGTGATGATGATTGAGGTGAGGCCGAGACTAAAGAGAAAAGACTCAAGGCACTGCAATGGAGAAGGGAGCTCGAACTGGAGAAGAAAGCATTACAGATCGCCTTTCCGAGAAGGAGCATATAATGTCGGGCGAAGCAAATGAAATCTCCTTCAAGTGGAAGACTTTAAGAGCTCTCCGCTTATCACGGATAAAATCGTGAAGCTCGTAATCATATTCTTGACGTGAAGTGAAGGACTTGAGCACCAATGTTAAGAGGAGGGCTTCATCGAGGGTTCCTAAAAGGAACTTTAGCATCGCAAAGACCGAGCAAGTGTTTGAGGATCTATCTCCAAGTGTCAAGACTCTTCCGATTCGTGAGATGAAGGAGTTGAGAGTGAGTCCAAGGGAGCATCTCCTAGTGGTGAGGAGGATGTTGATATCACCAACTAATATGATGTAGCATCACGGATGCATTTTTTATCTATGTATTGTTATTATTGGTGTATCGTAATCTTGATTCTTATCTTATAATGCCAATATATATATATATATATATATATATATATTTTGATACGCTTATTTTATTTTTTACCGGTAATTGGTAATATTTTTTCGACATGCTAACCTATACGGATGATGTTGAATTGAATCCACGAGGATTTTGACCTATCCAAGGTTGTTTGTCAAAGTGTATTTGATGACGTTAACTCATGGAAGAGGTCAGGATGTCCAACAAGGATCTTTTGCATCCAGTATCGCCAAAGTGTTACTTGACTTACCAGATGGAAGAGGTCTGATCAAGTCCGCTTGGGATTGATTATGCCCCGATTAAGATACAATGTGAGTTGTATATTTCTCAAGTGGGAGGATTAAATGAAGAAGAAACAAGCTTGTAAGAAAAAATCTATAAATCCATTACTCTGATAAGTTTGGTGATACAATCATAAGACAATTTTAACACGGATATGAGTTTCAAGAGGAAATGATGACAACAACAACAAGTCCTTATCCCACTAAGTGAGGTCAGCTACATAAAGAGGAAATGACAAACGAGATAAAAAAGTTGCAAATTATGCAGGGAATTACCGATAATATTTTTGGAGATTCTCGTGTTCCAAGTTCGAGGTAAAGTTTTTCCTCGATCCTTGAGCTTGAATGTTCCTGGCTTTACTACAGCTATAACCACATATGGACCATCCCAAAGAGGTGAGAGTTTATTACGTTGAGGGCCTTTGCTGCAGCGAGACTTCATAGGACCAAGTCACCATGATATGGGACGAGATTTTACTCTTCGTTGAAGTGACGAGCTACCCTTTGGTGTGGGAAGCAACCGGCAGGGCCATGTACGAAGTTTTGGGAGTAGGTCCAGGTGGTGTCAAAGTTTTTCTTCATTACCATCATGATCGAATAATTGAACTCTTGGACTTGGAACCTCGATATCTCGTATAATAGCTTTTTGTAAACACAAGTTATATGGTGTCTCACCACGGGGTGAGTAAAGAACATTAGAAAGCTCATCAACCCATTGCCCCTACCTTCTCAAGATGTATTTTAGTCCTTTGAGTATAGTCCCGTTGGTAGCCTACTACCCGGTTTGAGGATGTGCTATAGTATGCAGCAGCTGAATATGAAGATCTTTGCAAAAGGACGTAAAGACTTTTCCAGTAAATTGGGTTCCGTTGTCAGTGATGATCTTTGCAGGAAGACCAAATCGACATACTATATTTTTCCAAACAAATTGTTTAGCATTTGCCTCCGTAATTTTAGCGAGTGGTTCGGCTTCCACCCATTTAGTGAAGTAGTCGACGGCTAAAATGATAAACTTTCCTGATGCTATCTAAAAGGTCCCATGATATCAATCCCCATCGAGCAAAAGGCCACGAGCTTTGAAGGGACGAGAGCTCAGATGCGGCATGTGAGAGAGTTAGAGTGCAACCGACAACTTTTTTTGTGAACTCAAGGGCCTTGTTTCAGTAGGCCAATAGAACCCTTGCCTTATAATTTTAAGGGACCCCTTCCTCCTAGTGTTCTCCACATATCCCTGAGTGAACCTCTCTTAATGTATAATCAGCCTCTGAAGGTGAGAGGCATTTGAGGTATGGTCCAGAAAAAGCTCGTTTGTATAGTTCACCTCTGATAATAATAAAGTTTGAAGCTTGTCTTTGGAGACGAGTTACAGAAGTTGGGTCTTCAGGAAGGATTCCTTCTTGTAGAAAAGACAAGATGGGGTCCATCCACGAATGTTCCTTTATCTCATTAATTGCTTGAATTATCCATGACCCTTGGATACTAGGAAAATATATTTCTTCAATATGTCTTCTCTTAAATAGATCCCTCATAGAGTAAGCTAGAGAGCGACCAAGTATTCTTCTCTCAAAGATGTGAATGATTTGATGTGTCTTAAAATGGGCAAGAAGAGACTTCACCAAGTGGAGGTATTGCGGGGAGATTATGAGTATTAAAGTTTCCCTCAACTTGGGAGGCTGACAAGTTGAGAGTCAGAATCACTAAGTCTTGAGCCAGCCAATGACAAGTCTCAACCATGCTAGAGCCTCATATTCAACCATATTATTGCAGAAATTTTAGGTGAAGTCCATACTCTAAGGTATTCTGCTGGGGGAAATAAGTAAGATTCCCGCATCAAAGATCGATTTCCTCCATCAACATGAGGGTCCATTGAGGAGAAGGCATGTAGCATAGCTCATCCTGAGTCAAGCATTCCACTATAAATTTCACAAAGTACTTGAGACTTTATACGAGGTAGAAAATTTATATCAAACTCTCCCCGCACTATTTGATTAACCTCCTGATGCTCGGTCGTAGGATGGCCCTTAATGGTAAATGAGTGTAAACGATAGTGAGAAAGTGGCCGTAATTTTTGCCGAGAAAACTAAAGCCGAGCCACCTTATCTCGCAAGTGGATAACGACTTTCTATATTAGAGAGAATTTTGTTGACATAGTAAATTGATCATTGTATCCCATTTTCTTCGACTAAAACCGAGCTTATCGCGGAAGAGAGATATATAAGTATAAGCATCTCTCCTTGAATAGGCTTGGATAGTAGGGTGGAGATGCTAAATATTAGTTGCTCAAAAGTAGATCGACATCTCCACTAAAATTATTATTTTAGCTCCCTTTAATATTTTAAAGAATGACAAGTATCTATCCCCAAACGGGCTAGAAGCGGATGTAATAATTGCCCATTCAAATGTTGAACTTCCTTGATATTCTTTGGAGGAGTCATATCTTTGAGAGCTTTGATTTTCTGTTGGCCTCTATCCCGCGTGGGTTACCATAAATCAAGAAATTTCGACGTAACCCCAAAAGCACACTTGGTTGTCGCATGTTGTAACGTCGAAGAAGGTTAAAACATATTTCTAGAAATATATTGTGATTCTCTTCAAGCTTTTCACTAACATGTCATCCACATATACCTCCATTGTACGGCCTAGTAGGTCTTTAAAAACTTTATTTATAAGGTGTTGATAGGTAGCACCAACGTTTTTTAATCCAAACGGCATAACTTGGTAACAGTATAAACCTTTATATATTTGAAATGCTATAGCTTCTTCATCCATTGGGTTCATTTTATTTGGTTGTAAACTGAGTAAGCATCCAAAAAATCGAGCATTTGATGTCAAAGATCAACCAACCGATCAATTCGAGGAAGAGGAAAACTATCTTTCGCAAGCCTTGTTAAGATCTGTAATCAATACACATTCTCCATGTTCCATTTGTTTTTTAACCATGACAATATTTGCTAGCCATGTAGGTAATGTACCTCTCGTATGAATCCCGCTTCTATGTGTTAACTTCTTGTTCAATAACCGAATCGTGCAAAACTCGCTTTCTTTTGGATGATTGGTTTGAATGTTGGATCAATCTTGAGGAAGTGCATAATTACATTGTCGACAACATATCCGACTCCAAGCAAAGATGTCTTTTTTGCAAGAAGTCTATGTATTTTTCCTTTGTTCTTCGAGATGGATCCCACTTGCAATCGCTCAGAGTGGTTGGTCATCATAAACAAGAAGAGCAAGTCTTCTACAGCGAAGCTTTCAGTACTTCTTCATCTCAAAAAATTAAAATATTCGATGTTGAAGAAGGGTGTGGTTGGGTTTGTCGAGGTAACATGATTGCGCTTATCTGATTTTCACGCATCACCCAACTCAACGGGTTGAAAACTTCATCTTAAGATGAGATCAAATGATTGCACCAAAATTGATTGGAGGGGCCTTCCAAAGATGGCGTATATCAATCGACTTGACCACCATGAATTGGATTATGAGTCACTTGTCGAGAAAATTCACCAAGGACAAGGAAGGGTGATTGTCCCTCCACTGCACAGGCGATTGTCAAACCTGCATAATGGTCCTACAAGGTTGGAGCTTTTCCCTAACCAGCCCATGCTAAGAAATGTGGAGTAAAATATCAAATGTAACTCCCATTGTCAATCAAAATTCTCTTAACATTATATATGATGGGTCATCCTCATTGGATGACAAGTGGATCTTGATGAGGAACATGGACTCCTTCTAAGTCCGAGTCATTAAAAGTGATGAAATGATCAATACGAGACTTCTTTAACTCTGGCTCTTCAGAGGTGGTAATGAGAACTTGATTAGATAGTATTGGTCCTCCGCAATTGTTTCAATTTCTCCAACCGTTGATGATTGTTTTGTTATTTCGTGATGATTGTCCCGTTGCCCCGCTTGGAGGTATTGTTTTGATTGATTCTTCACAAATCGACGTAGATATCCTTGTTGAATGAGCCTCGATTTCTTCTTTGAGTTGTTTGCATGCTTGAGTATGTCCACTTGATGGAAGTGACAATATTGCTTCATTGAATTTGGTTTTAGTGGATGGGGCCACTTGATATTTTCTTCATCTCGAATAGCCATTAGGAGGTTAACATAAGATGTGTTTAGCGGCGTGTATTCCTTTTTGGGTCATGGTTCATGTCGTTGATATGGGGGTCGTGGAGGGAGGTCACGACTGCCTTGTTGCTTCTTTTAATAGGATTGTTGATCCGTATTCCCTGGGGTGCTTTTATGTTGTCTTGTAGGTTGCTCAAATTATTTGCGATGGACAGTAATAGCCTCATCAGCAGAGATTTGTGCTTCCACACGATGAACAAGTAGAAAATGAGATCGCTTCGTGATAAGGATGAGTAAAGGCCGACGAGTCCTCAAGGAAAACTCCTCTTAATAGTTCAGGGTCTACTCCAGGTATTTGGCGAGCTTCTAAGGAGAACCTCTGGAAGTATTCCTTAAGTGATTCACCCTCATTCTGATGAATGTCGGAGAGATGGGAGGAATCTTTAATGATTCTCCTGTTTGCAATGAACTGTTCCACAAAAATCTTGGTGAGTTCGTCAAAGGTATGGATGGATCCTCTGGAAGGGAGAACCAGCAGCTTTCCCCAGGGTAACGGGAAGACTTAACAAAGCGGTAGGAGCTCGTTGGATATGCATGATGGTCCTGTAATGGTCGATGTGTTCATATGGGTCAGTTTCCCCATCATAGGAATCAATGCTCGAAAGCTTGAAACCTACATGAATAGGATGTTGAAGAATAGCTTCAGCTAAAGGTGAGGACTCCTCATAGTTGCGATGAGGGGGAAGATGATTTTTGTCTTGAAGGTGAAATTCGTCTTGCATTAAGCATCATAATTCTGCACGTATAACATGACGAGTGGGATCAACAGGACGAGAATGTGTCAAGCTACCCGCAACAATTGGTGGATTAGCAACATTGAGCCGTGATGGATGAGTAGAACTAGCGGTGTCGGGAGATCAACATCACGGTCGGAAGCGAGGAACTTCATTGTTAAGGAGACATTTTGACCTCCCACGCTAGCAATTGATCTTGGGGAGGTGTGTTTGTGGTAGTGGCGTTGTGTTCCTCTCAAAGTCGGATCATCTCATTTTGAGATTCTTCCATTCGCGACACGATCTTCTAAAGTGGCGCCTTCACCGAGTCACGCCTATTGGGGGAGGCGAAGCTTGGCATCCTCGGTTCAAGGATTGATTCGAGAGTGACTGGAGAGCCTGAGATTCCAGATGAGTATTACGCCTATTGGCCATAATGTGAGTGTTCACAGAAATTGTGATTGAGGGGGTCACTTCCCACAGACGGCGCCAAATTATTGGGTGTTAGAAAACCAGTTGCGGTAGAGTAAAAGTTTACTTGTTTGTGGAAATCCACACACAGTGTATTTAAAGAGTGAACAAGAAAACTAAATTTTCACGTGGAAAACCTCAAAAGAGGAAAAAATCACGCCCAGCCCAAGAAAAAACTTCCACTATGTATCTGCTGAGTACAAAATCTTCCGAACGATTACTCAGATTGAAACAACGACATGTAGTCGTCATGTGGTAATAATTGCTGGGTAGTAGATGATGGCAACAACGAATGATGACGATGAAGGTCGTCATGATGGATACCGGCAGAGGTTGGACGACGAGGATCGCGACTACCGACGGCAACGGCGTGGTTGACGACCCCGAGTGGTGGCACGACAGTTTGGAGGATCTGCTTTAGGGCTCTCTCCTCCTCTTCTGCCCTCATATGAGGAATGAGGGCTATTTATAGATGGAGGAGTGGCGCTCAATACATGCAAAACCTGTACCAATCCACTTCATCGGATGGCTCACAATGATCCCTTTGATCATTTGATGTATTTTAAATATTTGAATGCTCAAATGAAGTCGGAATTTTAAAATCTTAGGCTTGTTAGATCCGGCTAGTTGAGACGCTCAATTTGACTATAAACACTTCATGTTTTAAGAGCTTTTTAGAGATTTAACTGATATCCCAAAGTTTTCAATGATATTTTAAGCTCAATCTACCGCCAACTTCGGATCAGTTTGCTTTTAGCATCAAGATTCGTGCTTCGCCTAGTAGTATTTTAAGTGTCATATCATGACTATTACAAAGCTAACTCATGGTGGGGATCCAATTAAACTAAGATTTATTATTAAAATTTTAAAATTAAAATTTAAAATATATTTGATAAGGTTAAAAGAGGTTGAAAATAGATAAAAATTTATCTAATTTTTAAAATAAAAGATATAATAAGTTTTTTAAAATCATGCACTTTATAAATGACCTTAAATATTTAATTTAATTTAAAAACAATTAAGATAATATGCCCTAGATTTTTGCATAGCTAAAAAGTCGATGAGGTCCTATCATGATAGAATGAGTAACTATCACCTATTAATCATGATTAGCTCGTCATGAATAGATCAAGTCTCAAATTTAAAGGGATCATCCTTAACTAATTTAGGTCAAATGATCTCACACATATGCAAATACAATAAAATTATGAGGTGGATAGTTGAGGCCATCAATTGATAGGCTCTAAATTAAGTATTTTGAGTATGGTGCAAATACTTGAAAGATAGAAATATTTTCGACATTCAAAAAGAGCTTTAAATGTTTATAATGCAGGGAAACTTTCAATATCCATCTACTCAAAAAAAAGAATAATCTGTATGTAAGTTTATACTCAAAATCAAAGATATTTAGAGTCTGTTTGGGACAGGTATAGTTGTATAAAAAAATAATGGTGGAGGTGCTGCAATAGAATTTCGTTGGATATAAATTTTTTATTTTTTTTACAAAAATCAAACCACCGTTTTTTGACTAACATCACAGGTAGTCAGGTCATGTTAAAAATATAGCATTTCAACGCAGATTCCTCAAAATAAAGCTAAAACATAGCAAGAATAAGCTCCCTAAACTGCATTATGATACGATACATACTACACTACTCCGCTGCCGCAAATGAGACCTTAATTATAAATGAGGTTGAATAATTAAATAGCTCTGTCAAAAATATATAACCAATTGGGTTTAAAATCCAACCAAAAAGATATGAGCAAGTTCTAAAAATTCCTACAATGGCTTGGAATAAAGTTAGCAAGATTGGAAAGGTAAGATCTAACCAAAAAAAGAACTTAGCCTAAAGAGCATGATTATATTAACAACAACAACAACAACAAGCCTTAATCCCACTAGGTGGGGTCAGCTACATGAATCCTTCGTCTCCATTGTGTCCTATTATGTGTCAAATTCTCATTTAATTCAAGTATACTAAGATCATTTTTTATACACCTTAACCAAGTCTTTTTGGTCTACCTCTACCTTTCTTAAAATAAGGCAAATCTAATATCTACTCTCCTGGGTCATGACTCGATTTATATGTGGCCAAACCATCTAAGACTCTCCTAATCTTATCTACCACCGAGCTACTCCAACTTTTTCCAACATACTCATTTTGCATTCTATCTCTAAGAGTAAAGCCACTCATCCACTGAGCATCCTCATCTCTCAGAATACTTAACTTAGTCTTATGCTTCTCTTTATTGGCCAACATTCCGCACCATAAGTCATTGCGTGTCTTACCACCATCTTATAAAATTTTCTTAAGTTTAAGTGGAACTTTTCTATCACATAATAGCCGATGCATTCCTCCACTTCAACCATCCAACTTGAATTCTACTAATAACATCTCCATCTATTTCACCATCATTTTGAACAATAGAGCCTAAATATCTAAATCGCTCACTCTTATTAATGACTTAATCACCTAAAGTCACAACACTACCACTAAAACTTCTACAACTAAAATTACACTCCATATATTCAATTTTAGATCTACTTAAACAAAAACCTTTAGACTCTAAAGTTGACCTCCATAATTCAAGTTTCTGTTGGACTCCCTCTCTAGTCTTATCAACAAGAAGAAAAAGCATACACCAAGGTACATCTTCTTGTAAATGCCTCGTAAGAACATCCATAACTAAAGTAAAAAAGATAAGGGCTTAATGTTGATCCTTGATGTAATCCAACTAAAATAGGAAAATATTTTGTCAATCCTCCTTGTGTTTGGACACAAGTACTCTAGTATACATATCCTTAATGACTTGAATATGACCAATATTAACTTTCTCGCTCTAGAACTCTCCAAAGAACATCTCTTGAGACTTTATCATAAACTTTCTAAATCAATAAATATCATATGTAGATCCTTCTTACTTTCTCTATGCTTCTCCATCAAACCTCTTAACAAATGTATAACATCCATAGTAGATCTACCTGGCATGAAACCAAACTGATTGTGAAACTTCAGATCACATCATAACCTATGCTCAATTACTCTCTCCCATAATTTTAACGTATGGCACATTAACTTAATTCCTCTATAATTTGCACACTCTTGTGCATCACCTTTATTCTAGCATTATTATATTAAGATAAGTTTAATTAAAATGGTATAAACTATGAATAGATAGAAGAAGAATGATTTAGTTAAACGAATATTGTTGACCTCCATGCACACGCCATAAGTCAAGTCGAGCTCACAAGGTGAATTCGACGAAGCTCAAATCGAGTGAAAGGCACACAAAGATCAAAATCACCAAAATGATCTCCGATCGATGAATAGACTCTGACATCATGTTCAGAACGTCGAAATTGATCAGAATAGGCATATTACATAATTCGACCGATCAAAAAGGAGGGTCGCCGATGCGCTGACATGCATATCGAAGTTGGGAAGCCACGACGTTGCCCAAATGACCTCCGTTCATGAAATAGATCACTCCGTTAGCATCAAAATGTCAAAACCTATCAAATGAGACTGTTCATGCTCAATTCGGACGAGTATGCGTGAATATCGAGCAATCGGATACAACAACACACAAATCAGAGCGGAAATACACTCGATGATGCCAAAAATCAGTCGAAACGACCTTTGATCGATGAACAGACTTTGCCATCACGTTCAGAACATCGAAATTGATCAGAATAGGCATCTTGCATAATTTGACGGTTGACCAATCAAGGAGGGTCGCCGATGCGCTGACACGCATATCGAAGTCGAGAAGCCACGATGTTGCCCAAATGACCTCTATTCATGAAATAGATCACTCTGTTAGTGTCGAAACGTCAAAACCTATCAAATGAGACTGTTCATGCTCAATTGACGAGTATGCGCCGGATACAATACGCAAATCGAAAATACACTGATGGCACCAAAATTAGTAAACGATTTTCGATAGACGAATGACTCCGCCATCGCGTTCAAAACATCAAAATTGATCAGAATATGCATCTTGCATAATTCGACGGTCGACCGATCAAGGAGGAATCGATCAAGGATCGATGCATACATATCGAGATCGAATGACGTTGCCCAAATGATCTCTGTTCATGAAATTGACTACTCCGTTAGCGTCGAAACATCAAAACCTATCAAATGAGACTATTCGAGTTCAATTCAAATAGGAATATCGAATAATAAGCAACGCAAATTTGAAGTGAAATTGACCACGATTACACTTGAACCAAACGATCTCCGATCATTAAACAGACAAAGCCGCTATATAACATCGAGTAACCTAAAATTTATATATATATTGTCTATTGATGATGTGTGAAAATCCAAATTATGTCAAATAAAAAATAATAAAAAATATATAAATCTTATAAATAACCACTAAACTCCCTAAACTCCTAACTTTTCATTCTCCTCCCAAAACCTCAAACATCTCCTTCTCAGACGACATCTCTCTCTCTCTCCAGGATCCAGCTCTCTCTCTCCCCGCTCACTATGTACAAAGTTTTCCAGTTGACTTGTAATAAAATGTCAGTAGCATTGTAAATATCAGATGGGTGACACACGCTGCACGGGACGCCACTATGCGCTCGGAGTGACGGTGCACACCACCCCATGGAGGAGTCTCGAGCACCCACGCCCCTCGTACACACCCGCCACTGTTTTGACCATAGTACTTACACGCCTTTGGCGTATGGAAACTGTGCTTGGACTATAAGTATTCATACACGCCTTTGCAGAAATTTGTACATGCTTTGTGCAGATACATCAGACACTTTCCGGGGAAAACCTGCTTCGGTACCTTAGAGACCCATACATGTTTTTCTTGGCATGGTGAAAAGGCATTCTGTGTTTATAGACTCATACACGCTTTTGACGTGGTGCCAAAGATACCGGCAAATACGGACGACGCGATCGTTCAAATGTCGCCAAACTTCGACCGATAGGACCTGCATATGAATAAAGAACTATGTTATGATATAAAATTGTTATATGGAACACCAGGTGTATAAGCACTGCATTACGCCTTTCTTGTGGAAATCTGTTTCAATAGGTACCTTAGAGCCCCATACATGCCTTTCTTGGCATGGTGGGAATGCGCATTCAGGCCGTTGTTTATACCATCCATACACACCTTTCTTGGCGGTAGCCCAAAGATTCCCGTAGCGCTCTATACAGACGACACCGGATCTCAAATGTCATTAATTTTACACTAACATGATTAATAAACTGTTTAATGAAAATTCAATAATAAAGCTAAAATTAATATTTTAACTTAACATTACAAATATATAAGTACCTGCACATGCCTTTCTTGGTGTGGTAGGGAAATATGTATCTCATATAGGTACTTTAGAGACTCATACATGTCTTTCTTGACATGGTGGATTAATTTCACATGGTGTTTTACACTCATACATGCCTTTTTTTGGCATGGTGGGCAAGCCCAACTCCGTTGTTCTATGTGAGACGCAAGTAAAATCACAAAATTTTATCTAAATTTTTTTCACTTGCAATGAAATTCAATTAAAACAAGTAATATTATACAAATCTCTTAAGTTTAAATTAATGCTGAATCAAATACACCATGGGCATACACGCCGAATGGTTAAATTGTGTCTGGATGTGCGGGTTGCTTTTTTGTTAGTCTGGACCCCCAGTTAACAAAACCTAAAAATCAAATGATGTTATTATAATATCTTTAATCTAATAAAACATCTGAGAAGCTAATTCTGTCATATGACAACAGATCTGATCCTCTATTATTAAATTAATAGAATGCGATCTCAAACAAAATAAACCACCCCGAAGATGTTAAAATATCGTTAAGCTACAAATCACACAACTATGTTTACTCTCTAATCTCATCAGCAGGACGTATTGCTCTTGACCGGTGGTTTGGCCAAGAGCTACACATGATACGCAGTGACCCAAATGGTTGCTAAATGACACCATTATATTAAGGCCAATGACCGTATGCTCCTCAATGGCTCCCTTTGAGTTGTAAACCATATGATACTTGAAAATGCCCTCTCGATAAGGTAGACTTAAGCTCCTGACAAACACCACCCCAGCACGATTTCTTGACGAACTCATGTGCCGATAAGGATCCTTCAGTCATACTACCTCCTTTGACTAAGTAGATTGGGACTAGTAACCGGATGACGAAACCATGAGATTTAGATCGGGCGTGTCGTTCCACAACCATTCGCTTTAAGTTAAATATAATGAATTTTATAAATCTAAATTTTAAAACTCCACATGCTGTTATTATACGCTACGCACTAAGAGATCTAACGACTAGCCTTAATCGAAAGTTCTCTCTCAACATTGAGGAGGTTAATTAACTATAGGTGCTTGCGCTTATAGGAAACCTGAAACTAGATCTAAAGTCCTCATAAAATGAGGATAAAATCTCTGGGTAATGTCTTATCTACTATTCCATCTGCCTTCTGAAAATTATACCGATACTTAAATTATGCTATCTTCATCGAGAGGTCGGTGGTGAATTTTCGGAGCCTACAAATATGACTAAAATAGAATAATATAATTAAAGAAGCTTCACAATACTAGGGATGAACTCAGCAAAGAGAGCATAATTAGTCCAGTGCATTTTTTAATAAAAAAAACATGACTATAAGTCTAAAATCAATGGAAGTATGGCTAAAAGTGTGTAACTAGTTTAGATGTCTAGCCTAGATAGCAATTAACATAATATATGCATGTAAATTGTGCAAATAAGATGAATAAGAATCTTCTCTAAAAGTATCTAAATAATAAGATATCATTTAAATATAGAAGAAACATAAGTAGACTATCATAAACATAATGCATATCATATTAAGAAGTGAATAAAAATCTAAAATCACTTAAACCTAAAAGAAGCTTGGGTAGACTATCATAGAATATAATGTTGATCACTTTAAGATGTTGTCCTATATAAATTAATCTATCTATAATAATAGGGGCATTTACATACATAGCACACAATTCTTATATATTCACATATCAATAACCCAAATATAAACATTTACATATATAGAACCTAAATCTTTATTATTACAACGAAAATAATATATTTCTTAAATTTTTGAAGTAAAATTTACCTTTTGAAGCATAATAAAGGTGCTATATTTATAAATATCAAACTTTAGGTGTTAGATATATAAATGCATAAGATTTGTGTGCTATGTAAGTAAATTTCCCATAATAATAAATCAATTAGTATGTTCACAAAGTGAAATATAAGGCTTATCCTATATCAACTAAGCTTGAGCACAATTTAACAACTTTAAATTAATTTAAATAATAAAGTCTAGGGTGCAAGTATACTAATTATATGGATATATATATATATATATATATATATATATATATATATATATATATATATATATATATATATATATATATATATATATATATATATATATATATATATATATATATATATATAAGTTTGAAAATTTGGAAATTAAAAATTAAAAGTTAAATGATAAACTCAAAGTTAAAGTCAATGGTCAAATCTTACATTCCTTAATTACGTGAATACTTAAATAAAAATTAACAATTAATTATAATATTTAGAAAATAGATTAGCCCATTGCCAAATTGAATTGACTAACTTTCCAAATGTTTCATATTAAATAAAAATGCATTTTCCAAATATTTAGTATACTTTTAAAAAATTAATTAATATTTTCATTGTTATCAACATTAAAAAAGTATCAAAAATATCAAATAAAAAAATTAATAATAATAATTGAAGTTATTTAAATTTTAACTTTTGAATTTAGAAAGTTCAAGTCGAACATTAATTAATAAATAATGAAATTTATTTTTTATTAATAAAAATCATTTTAATAATAAAAATATATAGAACATAGTGTATATAAATTTAATACGTCCAAAATTTAAATCACATGCTTATGCATTTGCAATGAACATCTTTAAATAATTTAAACTTCTTAAAAATTATCTAATATTTTTCATGATTAACGTTAATATTATAATAATTAAAAAATTATCAAATAAATTAAAATTTAAATAATTTTAAAAAGAAATATTAAGAAGGACTCAAAAGTATATTTAAAGTAATTATCATGTTTCAATCAACAAATTTGATTTTTTTTTTAGTTATCTTATTTTCTTAAAACTAGAAAAATAAGCTTTTTCAAATTAAAAATAGTAAAATATGTAAATCAAAGAAATACTACATTAATTAAATAAATATAAATTTATCTCAAACATTTTTCTTTTTAAATTTGGTTAAAATCGTCCCTAAAACCTATAAGATGTATGCCATGGCCATGGGTCTACCTATAGGTACTTTAATAATTTGATAAAATAAGGATTTTCACTAGGAAAATATAAAAGTCATGGAAATAGATAAGAAAACATCTAGAAAGATTTAAATATGTTTGAATTAGCCAATGAACATTTTCAAATTTATTCAAAAAATTTAAAGTATTTTAATAAGTTTAAAATTTTAAAAATAATTTAAATTAAGGTTTTATTATTATTAAATATATCTAATAAATTTAAAAAATTTAAATTAATATGAAAACACTAGAAATTAAGATTATATTTGCATGGCTAGTTCCATGTAATCTCTAATCTTTAATGAGGCGAGTTGCAAATAAATCTCTCTCAAATTCATATAGTATAGTCTAGATTATTGGGGGATCAATATTTAGGCTCAATTTAGCTTTAAGGTTGATGGAGTACACTAGAAATCTAGAGAGGATGCTAAGGCTCTATTAAATTGGTTTTTCTAAGTCTCATAAATAAAATAAGCTTACTATTAGAATACAATTAGAATCAAAATGAGCTCATGTAGAGCTTCAAAATTCTATGTGTGAACTCAATTAGTTCAAGCATCAACCTAAGACTCTTCTTAAGAAGCATAGGTCGATTGAACCCACCAAAATGAACTTAGCCATGCCTTAAAATTATAATATCGAAAGGCTAGGTTAAGATCCTCTAGTGATCCCCAAATTCTCCCTCACTTTGATTCCCGCTTCTAGTGCCTCTTCCACCAAGCGACCTTAGAGCAATCACCAATGTTAAGTAAGTAGGTCCAATGGATCCAAAAAGCTTAAAAAGGGTTATATATAAGCTCATCATTGAAGGTATGCTCTAGGAAGTCCAATTAGATGAAAATAAGGGTGATCAATTAAAGCTTAAATTTAAGTTTGACTAGAAAAAAATAAGGTGAATGGTACCATCAAATTGATAAATCAATGTCAATTTAATTAAAATGATCAAGTGATCCCTATATGGTCAATTGATGAGTAGGACCAATTGGGGTCAATTAACCTAACTAAGAAGAAATTAGGCATACCAAATCTATGAAGTATGTCACTCAAGTCAACTAGAAGTATTGAGTGCAGTCAACTTATCAATTTGGCAATTGAATTAATTGGCCCAACAACAACAAGCCTTTATCCCACTAAATGGGGTCAGCTACATGAATCCTTCATCTCCATTGTGTCCTATTATGTGTCAAATTCTCATTTAATTCAAGTATACTGAGGCTATTTTTTATACATCTTAACCAAGTCTTTTAGGTCTACCTCACCTTTCTTAACATAAGGCAAATCTAATGCATCTACTCTCCTAATCGCACGGCCGAGATGCTTTATGTGGCCAAACCATCTAAGTTGACTTCTCTAATCTTATCTCGCCGGAGCTATTCCAACTTTTTCCCAAACATACTCATTTCACATTTTATCTCTAAGAGTAAAGCCACTCATCACCCGAGCATCCTCATCTCGTAATACTTAACTTCTTTATTTCTTTATTCTCGCACCATAAGTTATTGCAGGTCTTATCACAATCTTATAAAATTTTTCCTTAAGTTTAAGTGAAACTTTTATATCACACAATAGGCCAGATGCATTCCTCCACTTCAACCATCCAACTTGAATTCTACTAATAACATCTCCATCTATTTCACCATCATTTTGAACAATAGAGCCTAAATCGTTCACTCTTATTAATGACTTGTTTACCTAATGTCACAATACTACCACTAGAACTTCTACAACTAAAATTACACTCCATATATTTAGTTTTAAATCTACTAAAACAAAAACCTTTAGACTCTAATGTTGACCTCCATAATTCAAGTTTCTCTTGGACTCCCTCTCTAGTCTTATCAATAAGAAGAATATCACCAGCAAAAATCATACACCAAGGTACATCTTCCTGTAAATACCTAGTAAGAACATCCATAACTAAAGCAAAAAAATAAGGGCTTAAAGCCGAACCTTGATGTAATCCAACTGAAATAGGAAAAATATTTTGTCAATCCTCGTTGTGTTTGGACACAAGTAACAGCTCTAGTATACATATCCTTAATGACTTGAATATAACCAATATTAACTCTCCAAAAAACATCTCTTGAAACTTTATCATAAGCTTTCTCTAAATATATATATATATATATATATATATATATATATATATATATATATATATATATATATATATATCCTCCTTACTTTCTCAATTCTTCTCCATCAAACCTCTTAACAAATGTATAACATCCATAGTAGATATACCTGGCATGAAACCAAACTGATTATGAGAAACTTTTGTATCACATTGTAACCTATGCTCAATTACTCTCTCCCATAATTTTAATGTATGACACATTAACTTAATTTTTTTATAATTTGCACACTCTTGTGCATCACCTTTATTCTTAAATATAAGAACCAACAAACTCTTTCTCTACCCATCTGACATCTTTTTAGTCTTTAAAATAACTTTAAAAGGATTTATAAGCCAAGAAATTCCTTGATATCCTAAACATTTTCACACTTTTATTGGAATATCATCAGGTCTACTGTTTTTCCACATTTCATTTTTTTTAAAGCTTCTCTAACTTCAGGTTTACTAATATGACGATAAAATAAAATTTTCTATTTTATTTTAGGTATTAAGTTGCTAAAATCAATTGTAATTTCAGATCCTTCATTGAAAAAGTTTATCAAAATACCATCCACCTATTTTCAATATCCTTTCTAAGCAATTTATTATTTTCATCATTAATACACCTCACTCAACTAGTTCTTCCCATCTCTTTGGCCAGAACTTATACATACATCTTTCACCTTTTTCAAGATTCTAATCTATTGTATAAATCATAAAAGCTAAATTTTATGATCATCATTGGCTTTCTAATCTCTACGCGCTTTATATATCTTTCCCAATTCTCTAAGTTTTTACATCTAAACCGAGTTGTATAACAATGCTTCTTATTTATTATCTTTTCTTACACACTCTTACTCCACCAAGAACTATTTTTATTAAAAGAAGCTTTTTTTTTATTGCCCAAGCACATTTTTAGCAACTTGCTTAATTTCACTTACTACTTTTTCAACATAATATTAGCTTCCTTATGAACATCCCAAATTCTAAGCTCTTGTAGTTTGCTCTTAAAAATATTTTTATTTGTGTTCTTTAAGTATCCCCATCTAATCCCAGGGCAATAATTTGATTTATTTTTCCTCTTACAATCTTTCATCTTAAAATCTAAAACTAACAATCGATGTTGGGTTCTTAAACTTTCACTTGGAATGACCTTACAATCTTTATAATCTAAACAATCTATTTTTCTTATTAGAAAATAATCAATCTATGTTTTACTAGATCCATTTTTATAAGTAATAATATGTTCATCTCTTTTCTTAAATAAAGTATTAGCAATTACAAAATTATAAGTTAAGGCAAAATCTAACATAGTCTAATTTAGGATAAATTGGGTTAGATGAATAAACTAGCCAAATTAAGCTTGGCTATAAGTCAATTACGGTTAATGAATTTAAAGAGTTATCAAAAGTTTTCTTTGCTCAATTGGATCAAATTTGTCAAATCAATCTAATGGCCTTAAAGGCTTATATAAGTCAACTTATGGCTAAGTGGACCAATTGTTTTATTAAATGGCCAATTGGGATCAAGCTATCTATGATTAATTATTTGAAACATTTTAAGAACTTTATAAATAATTAGTTTAATCAATTAGATAAAATTAGTATTATAGGATCAAATAGATCCAATCAAGCTTAATTAAGTTAAAAGGTCTAATTAAACTATACCATGAGTCTACCTAGCTCTCTTAGGGCATTTCTAATATATTAGGACCAATTCAAATGGTTAAGCAAAGGCAACTTATCAAATCATAAATTCTTGATTCATGTTGGCCTAATTAGGTTATAATATGTTAGATCAAGGTTAAAATATGGTCAATTTACCCATGATTTAATGATTTAAATCCAACGAAAGAGGTTGGACTATGTGGTTAAATTATTTGATTCAAAATCACCAAAACAATCTCACGTTTAGATGTTATTGATATTAGTTTGGCTATAAATCAAGGCTAAGCCTATAAGTCAAGCTCAAAAAGTTTATTGTCAATTATCATGTATTAACATATAGACTAATAAGAGGAAGATGAAATGCTTACACCACTAGTTGAGTTCATTGTAACTAATTAGGGTTAGTAGGGCACAACATGTGAATTTAGTGTTCAACAAGCTATTTGTGGGTTGTCTTGATAATAGCTCATTCATGATTGATTGAATTTTATCTTTTATCTGGACATTTGGTCCCTTATTTTTTGGATATTTTATAGTATTGTTGTTTGTATGGACTAAGTTGAATTACAAATCTTGTATCTCATCTGGCCTTATGGGAAGTTATTTAAAATAACATTTAAGAAAATTTAATTAACTTTTAACTAATCAGATTCAACTTGTTATATCCAAAAAAATTTAAGTCAAAAAAATTGGCTTAGCTTGATTAGTGCTTGTTTATGCTTTCAAATGAGTATCTTGTTAAAAAACTTAATTAAGATATATTTATGTTTTCAAATAAGCTACTCATTTAAAGCTTATTAATCATAAAATGAACCAAGCTTGAGTTGAACTCAAATCACATTCAAATAAACATGAATCTATATGAACCATGCTTGATTATTGTTACAAAAGCTTGAATTAAATAATAAAATGGAATGAGGTCTTCCCAAAAGTTCATTAAAGTCAAATATGTTGATAGAAAGATATGATTTAGAATTACATAAAATGATTCTTCAAGTATATTAAGATCTTGTAGTCATTTTAAAATCACATCCCTAGTTAACTCAAACTAAGCTTGAAGTATAAGTACATTTCAAACTAGATTAAATTAGGTAAGGACTTATAGATGATTTAATAAATAAAAATTGAAATTGAAATTAATAAGGAGTGCTTGAAATATCTTTAGGCTTGAGCTAGAGGTCAAGCAAAGAATATTAACTTGGTTGAGTTTAAATGATTGAGGTTGAGAATGACTAGCTTATTTTTAACATGAAGGACAATTAAGACCAATTAAATCTATGTTTCAAGGCATATGTGATGTTGACACTTTTAGTTCCAATAAAAGAAAAGATGGCTCACCATTATTTTCTAATGTAGAATTAAGATAACATATTATCATATTTTAAATATAAGTTTAGGGTAAATAATATT
This sequence comes from Cymbidium sinense, assembly GCA_021442155.1. NCBI lineage: Eukaryota > Viridiplantae > Streptophyta > Magnoliopsida > Asparagales > Orchidaceae > Cymbidium > Cymbidium sinense. The sequence goes on from CM038215.1 coordinate 34,886,134, forward strand.
TAAATAACTTATTGTTATTTGCAATAATTATTAATCTTATAGTGGTCCATATAGTCGATCAAAAGAATTTTATAAGTCCAATAAACTCAATTCTTATCAATGTCTCCTAATTAGAAATATAAAGAAAGATAGATTAGAGTGGACAATGTTAACATAACATGAGTAACAACTATTTATAGTTACACTTAAACAACAATCTAAATATTAAAATTATAACAACTACACAATCTTTCAAAAGTTAGTATGTTATGTATTACAAGATTAATAGGGGGCATTCATCATTACATGCAACTTTTTATATCTTATAATCAAATCATTAGCAGTGGCTAATATATGTTTACATAATAGATCGCACATCAATTTTTTTTATATGTGCGCACCTTTTTATTCAAATCAACTTCATTGTTAAGATCACCATGAGTGACATACAACTCAAATTGGCTAATTAGATAGATAATTAATTTTTGTGCCTTAACAATGAGCTTTTTTTAATACATCTTTGATCTTCTTCACTAAAGTAAAATACTTTTTTAATATTAGATTTTAAACATTTGTATCAAGAGTTTCTTGCATATAAATCATCACGAGATAAGTTGTGAGAATTAAAAGGTGAAGTTTTCTATCACTTTCAAAGTCTAAAGAATTTTGGTCTAGGATAAATACTTCTTATAAAAGAGTGGAGTCAAAGCCTCGTCAAATAGGCTTAGTTGAGCTTCATGAGATAAGCTTGAGATATGTTCCTCTTGACTCATACTAAAAGTGTGTAAGGATTTCTCCACCTTGTGAAGGAGGTGAGCTTGAGGTATAGGCATGGAGGTATGGTTAGTGTATTATGGACAATGTTAAAATATCATTAGTGTTACTTTCTTGCACTTAAAATTCACATACTTTTTTTTTATGTATATTATTATTTCATGTGATAAATTTTTTTACTTACATTCTCTTTTACTTTTTTTGTGAAGCTTTAATACATATAATAATGCTAGAGAGTTTAACAAATTGAAACACATATTGATCACCTTATGTGTGAACTTTTTGCGTGATAGCTTTAGTGTTAGTGAATTAATTGAAATAGTTTATACCATTGAGTATTATATTAATACTATGCTCAACAAATCATAAGCTCATACAACGATCATTTATCAAAGTTATCATTTTGGTATATAATTTTAATTATTAAACTCAATTAACTTTTATTAGTATATTTATGAAGTTTTTACCAATTCACCTTCCACCCTCTTGATAAATTTTTGATAAGTAAAAGCATAAATTTTTATTATAAATTCTTAGAATAGATTCTAAAATGTTTTTTTTTCTTGTTTAGTAAGTTAACCAATAATTGTAATATCAAATTAAATACTATTAAATGATTTCATATTTTTAAGGTGTTTTATCACTAAATGATCTATTACTTATTTTAAATTATAAAACTATAAAGGAAATACTTGATACTCTTACTTGGGGCTATCAAAAAAAAACTCGTTGTTAAGAACAAATAAAATGTTTAAAAAAGCTAAAATAAACAACATTTTAAGCTCGATTTATAAACGAATATATTATTAACAATTTTTGATTTTAGATTTAAATAAAAATAAAAAAATTTATACATATTATATATATATATATATATATATATATATATATATATATATATATATATATATATATATATATATATATATATATATATATATATATATATATATATATATATATATATATATATATATATATATATATATATATATTTTGAGTTGATCTGATTTAACAATATAACATGAATAGTATTTTATTTCAGAAAATAAGAATGTTATTTAGAAAACCACTGTAGAGTAAAAGTTTACTTGGCTTCTTTTAGAGTCCAAGACAATAATGTATTTAAAGAAATAACAATAAAACTCAATTTTACGGGAAAACCTCAAAAGAGGGAAAACACGGCCCAGCCCAAGAAAAAGCTTCCACTATGTTCGTGAGTACAAGATCTTCCCGACACGGATTACAATCAGATATGAGAAATGGACAAATGAGTAATGACAATGTTAACGAATGTTGACGATATGTGATGACGATGTTGACGCCGATGAGACGACAAGTGGTCGCGATGATGACGACGAATGTTGACGACGGTTGATGACGACGTTGACGACGTTGACGGCGATGACGATGTTGATGCTAATGACCGACGATAGTGGTGGTGATGATGACCGCAATAATGGTCGATGACAGATCGGTGGCGATGGCGCGCGGCGTGGCGTGGTTGACGACGTCAGTGGCGACATCAAGGATCTTGAGCCTCTCCTCGCTTGCCTCCTTCTCCTTCTTGGCCTCCTCATGGCGGAATGGGTTATTTAGATTGAGGAGTGGAGTCTCAGAAATACATGCAAAACCACCACTCCACTTAATCGACGACTCAAAATGATCCCCTTGATCATATGATGTATTTTGCATTTGAATGCTCAAATGAAGTCAAATTGTAAAGATCTTGTTAACCGGCCAGACACTCGATTTACTATAAACACTTCATATTTGAGATTTAGGATTTAACGATATCCCAAAGTTTCGGATATTTTAAGAGCTTGATCTCGACCGCCAACTTCGGATCACTTGCTTTTAACATCAAGATGTCGACTAATAGTATTTTAAGTGTCATATCAGCCTATTTTGGATGACATTATCTCAATCATCAAAAAATATATGTCAAATACAAAATAGCAAATTCTTCAATGATGGTTCCATTAACCACATTTTGAGAGAAGATCTAGAGCACAAGATTATGATCTAAGTCGATGAAGCGAAATGCGCAATATCGTAGATTTCGAGTTACGGACCCATGGTCTTGGCGATTCTGCTCAACGCTGGCTACAAGATGCATACGGGATGCTGGTACCACGCGCAGCGTCACACGCGGTGCGTAGATGTCGCCTCGCTGGTCACGGAACGGACGCTGGTCAGCGCGAAATGAACGGGCATGCAGCAGCGGTTTTCGATCGCTAAAGATCGGGTCGCTGAACGCGGAGCGGTCGAAGCCTTGCGCGGCCGAACGCTGCGGTGGCGGCAAATAGTTTGGATGTCATGACGCTGAGCGTCATTCGGCGCATGTCGCTGGCATGCGCGAATGGCCGGTCGCATGACCGGCGATTGCTTTATGATGGACATTTGATTTTTTGATGATTTTTATCCTTTGCCCTGAAGTCTATAAAACCCCTAGAGCTGGGAGAAGGCACACTTCTTCAACACTTCTTTCTTCAGTGAGGTTATTCTGAGGCGATCAGCCCATGGTACTCAGGTTTTCCTCGAAGAGGCGCCAACCTCGCCTGGACCGTCGGTTTCAAGGCGTCGGCCCAGGCACTACGTCGTTCCGCTTTTCTCGAATATAACCGCCTACCGAGTTTGAGGCGATCCCACTCGTGTCGCCGTTTTCCCTCGAGAGGCGTAACCCCGTCGGACCGGGTTTGAGGCGATCGCCCACGATACCATTGTTCCGTTTTCCCTCAAAAGAGGCGCCAACCGCCTTATCGGACCTTCCGGGTTTGAGCAAGCGCCCATGTCGTTGTTCGGTTTTTTTTCCTCGAAAGAGGCCAACCTGTCGGACCATCGTTTGAAGATCAAGTCTCCTGGTTCCAACTTTTCTAGAAATTTGATTTCTCGACTTTAATGGATGATTCGGCAGTTGATAACCGCCAAGATGGCGAGGGAGCATTAGCTAGGAACTATCGCTCAAACGACTCGAAAGTTGTGTAATGAGCATCATGAGGAATATCTTCCCTCCTTTTTTTTGTCTTTTCTATATGTATGTGTATTCTTTTGTCGATCGTAGGCAAAAAATTTTATCGCAAGATCCGTGAGAGAGAGTCAAAAAAGGAGGCACCCAAGTAGTGAGTGAGTTGCTTTTACAAAATTCTCAAATTTTTGTCATTTCTCCTCTCTTTATTTATTATGTATTTTCAGGGTGATGGCAAGAAAACCCATAGATGTGTTCTGACGATATACCATCCACTGTCACATCAGATAGTTTAATGGTGTTCTGCAAAAAATTTTTCTTCCCTAATGAGTTGGTGGCCATTGTTGCCAAAAAGTTTGATCGAGCCCGTTCACCTCCGCCAGGGTACTTTACGCTTCGAGATGATTCTTCGATGCGGACTGATTCTCCGAGTTGATTGAGATATTCAAAATATGTGGTGTATTTTGTCACGCTTTCATTTTATTTAATGGTCATCGCCGGTTTGCCTACTGTGGAGCGTGGTGTTACTTTGAACATCAAATACTTGTCGAATGCGATTACATGTGATACCAAGGACGTGTTTCTTATCTGACTATAAAGAATTGGATAGAATTTTCAAAGACGGATCAATCTAGAAATTTTAATGGATTCTTTTGTGAAAATGAGTGGCCTTCCCGAGATGGGAAGATTGAATGACCTTCCGGATCCATTGCGATGAGAATGAGATCTGGCAACTCTTAATATCCCTGATGTAGGAAGCTTGCAACATGAGTTACGTTACATTGGCAAATATATAGTTGAAGATAGAATGTTCAAGGTACCTTTCTATCGGGGAGATCTCATTCTTTCCATTAAAGAGATCAAGTAAAGGTGATGAAAGGTCTCCTCATATTCATAGGGTTCTTTCAAGAAGCCAAAATCGTGGTGGCAATGTTTCTTCCCTAAAGAAAAGAAGACATGTAAGTGACTAATATATCTGAAGAAGATGTTCACCCAGTTGACCTCGAGAGTTTAGCTATTTCAACTCATGGGGGAGTTCGTTTCTGCGCACATTCTCAAGAGGTGTTAAATCACATATGTACGCATCAACAGCGATGAATTGGAATGTTGTATTCCTTCTTTCTTCTTTTCTTCTTTCTTTGTGTAATATTTATGATGGTTTTTTCTTTATAGGTAACTCAAACAGATGGCTCATTTGGGTGTCACTTTAGATGAGTGGAATAATCGAATTTGTGAAGATAAAATATCCGCAAGCAGTATGAGCAAAGATGAGTATTAAAGCCAAAGAAGTGACTTTGGAGGATCACCGACCGGTGTGTAACCGAAGAACATGTCGACTTCTTTTCTCTCTCCGTCGAGGTGGAGCCGTGATGATGAGGTGAGGACAGAGTGAAAGAGAAAAGACTCACTTTAAGAAGAGAGCTCTCGAACTGGAGAAGAAAGCATTACATGATCTTTCGAGAAGGAGCATATAATGTCGCGAAGCAAATGAAATCTCCTTGAAGGCGGAAGACTTTAAGAACTCTCGCTTATCATACACTCAAGACCATGTTCGTGAAGCTCGTAATCATATACTTGATGTTGAAGTGAAGGACTTGGAGCACCAATGTTTAGAGGAGGGCTTCATCCGAGGGTTCCTAAAAGGAATCCGCTTAGTACATAAGACCGAGCTATATGATCGCCAAGTATTCAAGACTCTTCGTCCGATTCGTGAGATGAAGGAGTTGAGTGAGTCCAAGGGAGTATCTCCAGTGAGGAGGACGCTGATATCACCAATCGATATGATGTAGCATCACTTGAGGATGCATTTTTTAATATGTATTGTTATTAGTGTATCAGAATCTTGATTCTTTCTTATATCATCATGTTAATGCTAAATTTTTTTTATTATTTTATTTTATTTATTTTACCTATCCGGTAATTGGTCGGAATATTATTCGACACGCTAACTATGGATGAGGTTGAATTGAATCTGATTTTGACCTATCCGAGGTTGTTTGTCTTACCGATGATGTTAACTGTATGGAAGAGGTCATGAGGAGTCCACCAAGACCTTGACCTATCCTAGTTGTCGAGTCTTCGCCGATGACGCGTTAACCCGTATGGAAGAGGTCATGAAGAGTCCACCAAGGACCTTGACCTATCCTATTGTTTGTCGAGTCTCGAATGACATTAACCCGTGTGAAGAGGTCGGGAAAGTCCCCTTGGGATTGATCCCGATTGAGATATAACGTGAGTTGTATATTTCAAGTGGGAGGATTAAATGAAGAAGAAACAAGTTTGTAAGAAGAAAGCTATAAATTCATTACTCGATAAGTTCAAGATACAATCATAAGATAATTTTAATACATATGAGTTTTAAGAGAAAATGACAACAACAACAACAACAAGTCTTTATCCCACTAAGTGGGGTTGGCTAAGAAGAGGAAATGATAAACGATAAAATAAAAGTCGTGATAATTATGCAAGAGGAATTACCGATAATATTTTCGAGATTCTTGTTCCAAGTTCGAGGTAAAGTTTTTAAATCCTTGAGCTTGAAAGTTCTGCTTCACCATAGCTATAACCACATATGGGCCATCCCAAAGAGGTGAGAGTTTATTGTTGAGGGCCTTTGCTCAGCTTCAGAGACTTCGTAGGACCAAGTCACATGATATGGGATGAGGTTTTACTCTTCGTTGAAGTGACGAGCTACCCTTGGTGATGGGGAAGCACCGGGCCATGTCACGAAGTTTCGGGGAGTAGTCCGTGTCTTTGAGTTTTTCTTCATTACATCATGATTGAATTGAACTCTTGGACTTGGAATCGATATCTACCGGTATAATAGCTCAAACATAAGTTATATGGTGTCTCACCGCTGATGTAGCGGTAAGCCCAAAGAACATTAGAAAGCTCATCAACCCATTGCCCGCCTTCTCGAGATGTGTTTTAGTCCTTTGAGTATAGTCATAGCCACACCTGTATGAGGATACAACCGTATGCAGTGAATGTGAAGATCTTTGCAAAAGGACGTAAAGACTTTTTCCAGAAATTGAGTTCCTGTCGTGATGATCTTTGGGAAGATCAATCGACATACTATATTTTTCCAAACAAATTATTTAGCATTTGCCTCCTAATTTTAGCGAGTGGTTCCCTTCCACCCATTTAGTGAAGTAGTCGGCCTAAAATGATAAACTTTCACCGATGCTATCAAAAGGTCCCATGATATCAATCCCCAGAAAAAAGGCCATGTGCTTTGAAGGATGAGAGCTCAGATGCTGCTGAGAGAGGTTAGAGTGCAACCGACAACTTGCACATTTTTTTGTGAACCCAAGGCGCCTTGTTTCATCAGAGGCCAATAGAACCCTTGCCTTATAATTTTAAGGGCTAGCCTTCCTCCTAGGTGTTCTCCACATATCCCCGAGTGAACCTCTCTTAATCGTAATCGCCTCTAAAGGTGAGAGGCATTTGAGGTAGGCCCAAAAAGCTTTGTATAGTTCACCGATAGTAAAGTTTGAAGCTTGTCTTCGAAGATGAATTGCAGAAGTTGGGTATTCAGGAAGAGTTCCTTCTTATAGAAAAGACAGAATGGGGTCCATCCATGAATGTTCATTTATCTCATCAATTACTTGAATTACCCATGACCCTTGGATACTTGGAAAATATATTTCTTCAACATGCCTTCTTAAACATCCCAGTAGCGATGAAGCAAGCTTAGAGAGTGTCACTGAGTATTCTTCTCGCAAAGATGTGAATGATTTGATGTGTCTTGAAATGGGCAAGAAGAGACTTCACCAAGTGGAAGTATCATGGTAATTATGAGCATTAAAGTTTCCTCAACTTGGGAGGCAACAAGTCGGGAGTATCACTAAGTCTTGAGCTTCACAAATCAATGGCGAAGTCTCAACCTCGCTATAAGAGCCTCATATTCACCATATTATTACTTGGAAATTTTAGTAAGTCCATACTCTGGGTAGGGGAAATAAGTAAGATTCCCGCACCAAAGATTTCAAGCTCCATCAACATGAGGGTCCATTGAGGAGACGAAAGGCATAGATAGCTCCTGAGTCAGGTGATTCCACTATAAAGTCTGAGTACTGAGACTTTATACAGGCGGTAGAAAATTTATATCAAACTCTCCCAATTCCACCATTTGATTAACCTCCCGATGCTTCGGTTCGTAGGATGGCCCTTAATGGTAAATGAGTGTAAACGCCATAGTGTAAGCTTGGAAGTATGGACATAATTTTGCCGAGAAAACTAAAGAGCCACCTTATCGCAGTGGATAAGACTTTCTATATCGAGAGAATTTTGCTAACATAATAAATTGGTTATTGTATCCCACTTTTCTCGACTAAAACCGAGCTTATCGTGGGGAAGAGACCCAGATATAAGTATAATATCTCCTTGAATAGGCTTGATAGTAGGGTGGAGATGCTAAATACTCTCTTAGTTGCTCAAAAGCAGACATTCATCAGCCACTGAAAATTATTATTTTTAGCTCCCTTTAATATTTTAAAGAATGACAAGTATCTATCCCTAACGTAGAAGCGGATAACAATTCATCCATTCAAATGTTGAACTTCCTTAATATTCTTCTGAGGAGTCATATTTTGAGAGCTTTGATTTTCTGGTTGGCCTCTATCCCACGGGTTACCATAAATCCAAGAAATTTTCCCGAGTAACCCCAAAAGCACATTTGGTCTGAGTCGCATGTTATAACGTCAAGAAGGTTAAAGCATATTTCTAAGTCGAAATATGTTGTGATTCTTCCAAGCTTTTCACTAACATGTCATCCACATATACCTCCATCAGGCGCTAGTAGGTCTTTAAAGACCTTATTCATAAGGCGTTGATAGGTAGCACCAAAGATTTTTTAATCCAAACGGCATAACTTGCAGATAAACCTTTATATGTTTGAAATGTTGTAGCTTCTTCATCCATTGGGTTCATTTTATTTGGTTGTAACCAGTAAGCATCCAAAAATTGAGCATTTGATGTCGATGTAGCATCAACCAATGATCAATTCGAGGAAGACAAAAACTATCTTTCGCAAGCTCAAGGTCGTAATCAATACACATTCTCCATGTTCCTTTTTCTTAACCATGACAACATTGCCATGGTAGGTAATGTACCTCTCAGATGAATCCCGCTTCTAGAAGCTTGTTAACTTCTTGCTCAATAGCTTGAGGCGATCGTGCAAAACTTCGGATGATCGGTTTGAATGTGGATCGATCTTGAGGAGTGCATGATCACATCGCACTGCATGTCCGCCGACTCAAGCGAAGATGTCTTGATTTTTGTGCAAGAAGTCTATGTATTTTTTCCTTTGTTCGTCTGAGAGTAGAGATCCAACTTGCACTGTTCGTAATGGTTGGTCATCTGATAATGCAACAAAGAGCAAGTCTTCTACAGGCTTTCGGGTACTTCTTCATCTCAAAATTAAAATCTTTGATGTCAAGGTCAAGGGCGTGGTTGAGCTTGTCGAGATAACATGATTGATTATCTGTGATTTGATGCACCACCCAACTCCAACGGGTTGGAAATTTCATCTTAAGATGAGATATCAAGTGATCGAAAAAAATTGATTGAGGGGCCTTCCAAAGCGTTATATGTTGAATCGACTTGACCACCATGAATTGGATTAAATGAGTCACTTGTCGGAAATTCACCAAGGACAACGAAGGGTGATTGTCCCTCTACCGCATGTACATTATCAAACCCGCATAATGGTCCCGCAATGGGTTGGAGCTTTTCCCAACTGCCCATGTTAAGAAATGTGGAGTAAAATAAGACATCAATAGAACTCTCATTATCAATCAAAATTCTCTTAACATTATAATATGGGTCACCGATCTCTGCGCTGATGACAAGTGGATCTTGATGAGGAACATGTACTCCTTCTAAGTCCAAGTCATTAAAAGTGATGGAATGATCAATACGAGACTTCTTTAACTCTTCGTGAGATGGTAATGAGAACTTGATTAGATAGTTGGTCCTCTGATTGTTTCAATTTCTCCAACTGTTTGATGATTGTTTTGTTATTTCTGTGATGATTGTCCTGGTTGCCCCCCAGTTGGAGGTATGTTTGTTTGAGTCGATTGATTCTTCACAAATCGACGTAGATATCCTTGGCCGAATGCTCAATTTCTTCTTTGAGTTATTTGCATGCCTCAAGAAGTGATGTCCATGACTTGATGGAAGTGACAATATTGCTCGATTTCGAATTTGGTTTCGTGGATGCGCCACTTGATATTTTCTTCATCTCGAATAGGAGGTTAACACGAGATGTGTTTAGCGACGTATTCCTTTTCGTGTCGGTTCATGTTGTTGATGGGGGTCGGAGGAGATCACAAGCTTTGTTGCTTCTTTTGATAGATGTCCCGCATTCCCGGGTGCTTTTACGCTTAGATTCTCAAATTATTTTATGGAAGTAATAGCCTCATCGCAGAGATTTGTGCTTCCACACGATGAACCAAGTCGATATGAGGACCGTGTCTCGTGATTAAGGACGTAAAAGGCCTGACGGAGTCCTCCAAGGAAAACTCCTCTTAAGTTCATGGTCTACCTGTATTTGGCAGCTTCTAAGGAGAACCTCGGAAGTATTCCTTAAGTGATTCTCCTCATTTTGACGAATGCCGAGAGATGGGAGGAATCTTTAATGATCTCCCATTGCAATGATTCTACAAAATCTTACAGTTCACAAAGGTATGGATGGATTCCCTTGGAAGGGAGTAGAACCAAGTGCTCCCTTGAGGGTAACGGAAAGACCGACAAGCAAGGTGTCGAGCTCATGGATATGCATGATAGTCTGTAATGGTCGATGTGTTCATGTGGGTCGCCCCATCATAGAATCAATGTTCTAAGCTTGAAACCCACGAATAGGATGTTGAAGAATAGCTTCAGCTAAAGGTGAGGATTCCTCATACCACGAGGGGGGAAGATGATTTATCTTGAGGTGAAATTCCTCTTGCATTAAGCCATAATTCGCACGTATAACATGACGAGTGGGAGACGAGAATGTGCTCAAAGAATAATTGGTGGATTAGCGGGTTGAGCGCACGTGATGGATGAGTAGAACTAGCTGTCAAGGGAGATCATCACGCCTCTATGGAGGAACTTCACAATGAAATTAGCATTTTGACCTCCCGCTAACGATCGATCTTGGGGAGATGTTTTCGCGTAGTGGTGTTGTGTTCCTCGCAAAAGTCAGATCATCTCATTTTGAGACTCTTCCATTCTGCCACCATCTTCTAAAGAGATTTCACCGCCTTCACCGTCACGCCTATCGTGAAGTAAGGTTACGCTTTGGTTCAAGGATTGGTTTCGAGAGTTACGGGGAGTTGAGCGAGGTTGTTCAGCGCTATTGGCCATAACGGGTGTTCACGGAATTGTGATTGAAGGGTCTCTTTCCCACGAACCAAACCGTTGCATAGAAACCACCGGTGGTAGAGTAAAAGTTTCGCCTTTAGCTTGTTTGGGAGTCCAAAGACACAATAAGTATTTAAAGAGTGAACTATAAACTCGAATTTTTTGCGAAAAAATCGAGGAAAACCACGGCCTAAAAAAAGCTTCCACCATGTATTTGAGTAAAGATCTTCCGACACGGATTACAATTATATATGAGAAATGAGGCGTAATAATAGTTGACAATGCTGACGACGATGATGATGATGACACGATGTGAATGATGACGATGAATGATGAATGGTCGGCGATGACGACGGTTGACGACGATGTTGACGACGATGTTGACGGGCGAACGATGGTGTGATGATGACGGCAACAATCGATGACGAGAATCGGCGGTGGCCGAGGGCGCGGGGTGGTTGACCGCCGAGTGGCGGCACGACATGCTTGGAGGATCTTTAGAGCTCTCTCCTCTGCTTACCTCTTCACTTTCCTCATACGAGGAATGAGGCTAAAATTGAGGAGTGGCGTCTATAAATACATGCAAAACCCACCACTCCACCATCGACGGCTCAAAATGATCCCCTTGATCATATGATGTATTTTGTGCATTTGAATGCTCAAATGAAGTCGAATTGTAAGATCTTTGGCTTGTTGGAACCGCTCGTCGAGACGCCGATTTGACTATAAACACTTTATATTTGAGCTATTTGGATTTAACCGATATGATATTTAAGATATCTCCCAAAGTTTCTAAGGATATTTTAAGAGCGATCTCACCGGCAACTGGATCACTTGCTTTTAACATCAAGATTCGTGACTTCGACTAATAGTATTTTAAGTGTCATATCAAGAAACAAAACAATTTTTAAACGAGAAAGATAAAAGATAAAAAATTATGATGAATGTCATAAAAATAAAAAAAAATAAATTGGGATTTTAAATTTATTTTAAAATTGTTATCTTGAATATTAAAAATAGATAGTAATTTTTTTTTCAAGCGTTTTACTCGTAAATTGTTTCAATCTTCACATCCTATTAAGATTTAAGAAATTTAATTGAATCAAGCATGATAATTTTAATTATTTACATAATTTTTTTTTATTATGATATTTAATATAGGGGAAGTATATCATTAGTGGTTACTTCTATAAATATTTATGATTAACCTTTTTAATGATTTCAAAAAAAAAAAATAATATTATGTTGGTGTGCATCACAAATGATGTTAAATAAATACAAATTTTTTAGAAGAATTTTTAAAAAAAAATTTAAAAAAGAAAAATTTACATACATACCACACAATTTTTGCACATTTATATATCTAACACTTAAAATTAGATATTTATTTATCTAACACTTCTTTATGCTTAAAAGGTGAATTTCATTTTAAAAGTCAATGATTATGATATTTTTAATGTAATATTGAAGATTAAGATGTTAGATATGTAAATACATAAAAATTATGTGATATGTATTTAAATCCCTCTTAAAAAAATTGTTTGTGCACTTAATAAGGGGTAAGTAGAGTAAAATATGTTTTCAATTTATTCACAACAACATTAATTTCTCATCAACAAATTAGAAGAAATTATTGATTACGTGACTCTTTTATCACACAATTTTGTAATTATTTGTTTATAAATTCATCATTTAGTAGCAATAATAGAGATGATTAAGATGAATTTGATGGCCAGAGAATGAAAATCATAATATTTCACACATAATTAATTCATTTACTAAATAAAGATTGTAAATGTATAAGTCTTAAAGTAAGTATTTCAATTATTTTCATTGTATTAAATTGTGTAGATTTTATCAAACAATTTTAATAATTATGAACGTATGATAATATGATTAAACTACTCAAAAATTATTTTAAACATAAAAAATTATTCTATATTTTTGGGAGATCAATTAAGTTGATTTTCTATTTAATTATATGTATATATTAATTTTAATATTATTTTGATTTATGATCATTTGCTTAATTGATTAATTATTATAATAACTATCACACACATGCCTGCGCACATATTTCACACATGTTTGCTTAATTGAAATCATTAAAAAGGTTAATCATAAATATTTATAGAAGTAACCACTAATGATATACTTCCCCTATAGAGATATTTCTTTGTCCATCACCATGCTTTGGATGAACATGTACTTTGTTCATTCCTCCCATGGCTTTATCTTGATTTCATCGCAAATGGCCGTAAATCCCTACGTTGATGATTACAAGAGTAGTAAGTACTATTTTGTTGACTGTTTTGGATAACTCTCTGTTGGAGGTTTACACTTAGTTAGTTTTATCCTTATGTGGTGATCCATAAAGTATTCTCTCTGCATCATCTTCCTCTCTCCTCTCGGTTCTATGGCTTACTTTTTCGATATCTAATCTAACGATTAGAAGAAATAATAATTAATCAAGAACTCAAATGGTAGAGTTCCCCAAAATGAAGAAGACAATTGATGGTCTTTACCAAAGATTGATAAATCCATTATTTATCAATTCGGAACCTTTGATTTTAAGGGAAAACTCAAAACCGTTGAACAAATCATTACAATAGATCAAATGGACAAAACCATTTATCTATTAACATGAAGACTTGCATAAACATACGCAAGACTTCAAATATATTAATATCAGGATGATACATATAGCATTTAAACATTTAACACTTAAAGGACTAAATGCTTCCATACTAGCTAGCCTAAGAGATAGTAGATGCCTCAACCGCTAATCGCATGAGTGTTGAAACTAGCCTGCCACGTCGATTCAACACCTTTCCCAATCTAAGTTTATCCCTATCCGATATAAACTTATTTGAAGCTATAAAATTACATTTATAGCTTTATGGATATGATTTCCTCCCTAGTTCTTAAACTATTGCTATGATTTTTAGAATTCATTTTCAAGTTTTAAATACTTTAAATCTTAGAGTTGAAAGTCTTCAACCACCGAACAAATTAGAAAACAACTTAGCATCTCATATCTACTGAGTTATAAAATGGAATGAGATCAGATTTCCAACATCATCTGCGGTCACACCAAGACCTTCCATTAATCAAGATATCGATCAAATAATTCAAACTGTTGAAGGCGACGTTGAAGTCAGATTCAACCCTCGTCGATCTATCACACTTCCTAAGATTTCTTTTCCCTCTGAAATCTCAGTGAAGTCTAGATCGGATGGTTCCCAAACTCAACCATCTCATTTTAAAATAAAATCATATTTATCATCGTGAGAGAAAATCAATCTCACACTCCATCGAAATGAACTTTAGTCTAAACAAAATATGTTCTAAGACTAGAAGTGGTTTGAAGGAATACTTCCTCTAAGTATAACAATTTTAGATTGATATAGTTTTACCAAAAAACCAAGCCTCAAGATTTCTGATCTATATTTCGAGAAAATGAAAGAAAGAATTAGTCAAGGCTAAGCAACCACTCCTTTTGTTGGTTTTGAGATTATGCTCAATCCGCTCGTTGTCGTCTGTCATCAAAAAAATGGCAACCGAAAGGGAAAATTGTGGAAGCCTCATATCCTCCATCAATTGCAAAAATGATGGATGATAAATCTCTAGAATTAGCGGCTTTCAGAAAAATAAGTTATGATCCATAAGTTCTAAAGAAATTTTTACTATAATTAAGTAACTTAATTATAGTAATAGTATACTTCAAATAATTGCTGATCATCTTTTTAGCCTTGAATCTAAAATTGATCAGATTCTTAAACAGAAGACTTCTAGCTCAGAAACTAGTAAAGCCTCTGAAAAGCCTTCCACAAGTGAAAACCCATTTGTGAAACCTTTCATTAAACCATCTCCTAAGCTATCTCTCAAATTAGGACCTTCTTCTGAAGATATTCAGAACTTGATCCTAAAACTAAAAGAGAATTATGTAGGAACTTTGGAAGATATTTCGGAAGAGGATTCAAACAAATCCATAATTAAATCTGAAGATGAAAGTAATATTGAAAAGGTTCAATAACTCTTTCAAGAATTACAAGAACCACACCCTCCTCTTGATATTCAGAAACTTTCTTATCCCAAGAAAAATCTGGATAGACATTACTATAAAAGGCCTACGCCACCTGATTTATTATTTGAAGAAAATAATTTTATTGGAAATTCATACGATGGGGACTCTCTGTATGAATGGAATATTGATGGTCTCTATGAACATTAAATCATTCATACCCTTCATCGCATGCTTATGTTCGCATTGTACAATCTCGACACCCCACATCAAAATCCTGGATAGCAACACGAGCTATTATTTCAGGATTCTCTGGAGTTCTTAAAGGATGGTGGGACAATTTCCTCACCCTTCCTCAAAAGGACGACCTCCTTAATGAAATTGATTTAAGCACTAAAGATCTTCCAAAAGAGCAACAAAAACCTAATGACAATTGTATCTATAATCTACTTCAAGCAATTATAGATCATTTTGCTGGCTCAATTGGAGATCAAGGAGAAAAAACTCACTCCTTAAAAAAATTAAGATGTCCATCCTTAACCCATTTTTGATGGTATAAGGATATTTTTCTAGTTCACGTCATGACCCTCTATGGCTAATAGCTTTCATTGGAAGCAAAAAATTCATTGAAGGTCTTCCAATTTATTTGCGGAGAAGGTTAAAGTTAATCTTCATTTATACGATGGAACTTTTCATATGAAAATCTTACATATGGAAACCTTATATCAACCTGCATTAAGACAGGCTTAAGCATTTGTTCTGATCTTAAATTAAATGATCAAATGAAGAAAGAACGTCTGCTTGAACGAAGATAGTTGGGTGAATTCTGTGAACAATTCAACTGTGATCCTCGCACGCCCTTTCTCCTCCAAACATAAAGGAAAACAAAAGAATAAGCTGTGAAAAATCACGTAAAAAAAATGAAAAAATTCACAAATAACGTTTCGTCCTCTAGTTCTAAAACCAGAGAGACAAGAGAAATAAAATGTTACAAATGTGGCCGTACAGTTCACGATGCAAATTGTTGTACGATCAAGCAGAAGTTGAGCGAACTTCAGATTGATGAAGGGTTAAAACAAACCCTTATGAAGATTCTCGCTTTCCTTTGATTACGAAAAGAATCTCAAGATAAAACACTTCATCTTCATCATCCTCTGATTCTGATAAATCTAACTGTTACAAATCTTGTCAACATATAGATTATTATAAAAATATAATTAATATGTCAGGTCTGTATATACTCACCCTTGAGCAAAAAGACCAGTTGATTCAACTCTCAGCATAGGTTGAAGATGCTTCAACCCGTAATAAACTTATTTGTCTTCTTGAAGATAATAAGAAGAAAAATAAATTGAAAAAATTTGAATTAAAACCCTATATATATAACCGAATTAAATCAATTGAAAATTGAAGTTCAACAATTAAAAGTTGAGCAAGAACTAATGAATGGATGTCTTATGAATTAAAACAGAAGACACCCGATTCATTCGAATATCCTAAAACTGAGGCTAATCAAGAACCAGATTTCTTACAAAATATTCAAAAGTCAATATACCAGAAATGATATATTTCCATTAAATTAATTATAAATAAAAAATTTATTTTACTAAATTTAACTGCTCTAGTTGACATTGGAGCAGATTTAAATTATATTCAAGAATGTATTATTCATTCTAAATATTTTGAAAAAAAAACTAAAAAGGTAGATGGTGAGTCCTTACAAATTAAATATAAATTATCATATGTTGTCATGTGTCAAGATGATATTTGTATACAAATGTCTTTTATGCTTGTTAAAAATTTAACCCAACACATTAATTTGGGAACTCCGTTTCTTCTCAAAATAATGCACATCACTAGGATTAATGATACTGGAATATAATGTTTTCTTTGGAATAAAGAAATCATATTCCGCTTTATCACTAATCCAAAAGAAATTATAATAAATGAAATGAATAGACTTAAGAATAAGTCTATGCATATCAATTACTTAAAAGAAGAAATCGCTGATTAAACAACGAATTTCTTCACCTCAAATACAAGAGAAAATATAGAGCTTCTCCAAATTCAAGGATGACAACCCAATTACTGGGACACATTTAGTGGAACTCCTGTACATTGACAATTTTAATGAACGAGACATCTCCACTAAAGCTCATCATTGTCAAATGTACGAGGACTATCTTGTTTTATGCAAAACTGAGATTACTGATTTATTAAAAAAGGGAATAATTCAAAGAATCCTACTCCCTTGGACTACGCTCATCATGAATTGAAGGAAATAGACCACTGTAATTAATTACAAGCCGTTAAATAAAGTCTTAAAATGGATTAGATATCATATTCCTAATAAAAATTATTTATTAAATAGATTGCATAATGCAAAAATATTTTCTAAATTTGATTTAAAATCTGATTATTGACAGATCCAAATAAAAGAATCGGATCTATAAAACAACTTTACGCTTCCTTTGGACATTACGAAATGGTGTAATTTTAATTTAAAAAATACACCTTCAATTCCGTATCATGAATGATATATTTAAAGACTATTTTAAATATATTTTAGTTTATATTGATAATGTGTTTATATTCTCTAATACTATTGAAGAACACTTTAACCATTTAAAAATATTTAAATGATTAATCTTAAAAAATGGGTTAGTCATTTCAGCTCCCAAAATCAAAATATTTCAAACTGAAATACGATTCTTAAGACAACATTTCTAATGCTTCGATAATACCAATAAATCGAAGTATTGAATTTACTGACAAATTCTCAGATATAATTCTGGATAAAAACCAACTACAACGGTTCTTTGAGCTCTTATTATGTATGATTTTATCACAATCAAAAGATGTAGCCTCTTTATTGAAGAAAACTCCACCTTCATGGTCTGATGTCCATACCATGGAAGTGGGCAAAATTAAAGAAATGGTCAAAAATCTCCTCTGTCTTAATCTTGTGGACCCCGGCTTCAAAATCATTAAACCGTGCCCGATCAGTACTGAGATATCCTTAAACAACGAAAAAATTTTAAAGAAGAATTAATTCGCTTTACTGATGGAACCCCATTCAACAAAAGTATTCAATTATAAAAAAGAAATACTTTTTGTTAAATCATCTAAATTTTAAGATGATTTACTTAATCAATATTTTTTTTCAGTATTGATTTCGGTCAAATACATCATTGAAAAAGATGTCAAAAATTTAGTATCAAAATAAATTTTTGTATCATGACAGACACAACTTTCAATTTTCGATTTCGATATTGAATTTATCAAATGTAATGAAATAATATAAATATATGATAAATATAAAATAAATAAATAATATATAAATAATATTTTTAATAATTATAAATTTAAAAATCAAATTAAAATTTATTAAAATATAATTATACATCTATTATATATCTATAAATTTTATATTCCTAAATCTATTTTTATAAATTTTGAATATCTATTATAAATCTATTATTATAAATTTTCTATTCCTAAAATAATTTATTTATATTATAAAAAAATTATAATAAGAGTATAAAATTAAAAATTAAAATGTTATTTTTTATTCTTAAATTTAAAAGCCCATTTAATATTTTAAAAATTCAATTCTTTAATTTAATTCTTTATTCCTATAGTTCAAGTCAAATTCAATATATTTCTAAAACTTTTTGTCCTACATCATAAAGGAAGCTCGTGTCATACTCTTTATATAAAAGAAAAAAAAATTTCCAAGAAAAAACTTTGCACCTACCTAATTTATTTTATTTTATAAATTAAATTGGTTAAATTTACATTAATAATAATAAAACTTTTAAAATGTATTAAATTTATTTTAAAAATATTTAATCATTAGTTAAAAAAGTTTAATCATTTTATTAAATGAGATTCATTTGAAATTTTTAAGGAACATATGAACTTTTAAAAGAATTTTATTGTTAAAAATTTTTATAGGTTCATTAGACTCCTCCCTGGATGCTATTTCTAGAGATGGGTCATTTGTAATTTTTAGGTTAATGGTTGATTTACATTTTAAAATTTCTAACCTATTTAATTATTATTTAATTAATCCTAAATTAGTATTATTGAGATTTAATTAAATATAGAGAGCCTAATCAATTTCTTTAGGTTCCCTGGTGCTAATAAAGGTGTTTGGATTCATCTTGATGAATTTTTACAATTTCAAAATTTAATATAATTATTTATTCACATTTCTCTAAAATATTTTAAAAATTTATAATTTTTAATCTGGTGCTTCAATTGACTTAAAATTTTAATGGGAGGTAGGTATCAAAATTAGGGTTTCTCTCATAAGTCCAATTAAATATATAATTAAGAGTAATTAAAAAAAAAAATTTTAATAAAATTGTAATTATTCGAAATGGCTTTTTAATGCACTAGACTCCTCTTTGAATGTTAAATCTATGGAAGGGTTGTTTGTAATTTTTAGTTAAGTATCTTATTATATTTATAATTTTTTTAAAGTTCTAGGCTAATTTTACAATTTGAAATCTCTAAAACACCTAATTACCCACTTATCCTAGTCACCAGCTGACATAATACACTTTATGGGTGTCGCCATGTGATTGGGTTGCTTGATTGCCTATGTGGATGGCGGCGATCATGTGGGAATGATCTCGTGATTTAGGATGAGTAAATCAAATTCTAATCATACAACTAGATCCTAACGTCCATTCTAATCAAATAGAATGAGCAATGGTGAGATTTTCTTCTCAAATTGACTATGTATGTTCATTGTCAATTTGTTCCAAATGGCCCAATTGATCAATTTAGGCTTTAATTAAGCTTCAATTATGTTTGGATGAATTGTTTGGAGTATTTGGAATTTATTGGTTGTAATTAATTTGAATTAATTTTGGATTTAATTCAAGGTAATCAAATTAGGTCAATTTGGTTTGAGTTAAGCACATTGGCCAAATAGATTAAATTTAAGTTCAATTAGCTATTTTAAGTGAATTAGGATGTTCAATTTAATTTAATATAAATTTGCTTGAATTTTGACTCAAAATGATTTATTTGGATCAACTTGAGTTAAATGACACGATTGGCCAGTTATTTGGACTTGAATTAGTTTCTATTGAGTATTTATGATGATTTTAAGCCTTTATGAAAGCTCAAATTAATTTAATTTTAATTGGATTTAATTTAGCTAAATGAGACCCACATAGGTCTACATGGGTCAAATGACCCAATTGGCCATATTAAACCCCAATTAGATTTAGATTTGAGTTTGATTCAGTATTCTTCTCTTGAATAATTTATAGGTAGCTTTGTTCAATTTAGGATGAATGGTTACTCTATTTAACACATAATATGTCATATTCACTACTATAACTCAAAAAAATTTAGTTGTTTATATTCATTCAATATAACTTACGTAGTCCCAACTAGGGTTCCATTTTGCCTCTCTATTGAACATCTTATTATCAAGTTCTAAGTTCAAAGAAATTATATAAAATTCATATTTCTTTGCAAAAATCTTCAAATTTTTTGTTTCAAATTATCCTATATGATCTTCGTGTGTTGTAGAAATCAAATATCCTACTTAATATCCAAGTTAAGTGTTGCAAAGATGAGGATACTCAGATGAATGAGTGGCTTTACCCTTAGAGATAAAATGCAAAATAAGTATGTTCGAGAAAAAGTTGGAGTAGTTCAAATGGCAGATAAGATTAGAGAGAGTCGCGTTAGATGGTTTAGCCGCATAAAACGTCGGTCATTCAATGACCCAATTATCTAAGTACTATATACCTCCACTAATCCTATTGTTGAGGCAAACTCATAAAAAATATACTACATTTTCATATTTAGAACCTAAACTATCTTAGATTAACTAATGAATACATGTGTAGGGATGTCATAATATTTAATGGTAACCAAGGATCCACCAACATGCAATGCTAATATAGTTTGTGTGTGTGCACATGTAAGCTAAGTGTTTACAAAGCAATTGAAGTTAGGCATAATCATACATTAACATGCAAATTATGCTAAGATTTAACTATTATAAGAACTTCATGCTTAAGATTATATTCTTTTACGACTTTCTTGTGCGAAGACTCCTCTTCTAAGTTCTTAGTTCTTATTTGTTTATTCTAACTTATGCAATAAGATGTTCTATCATTGAATCTCTTCTTTTTTTTATTTTAAGAAGGAAGCTAAACTTCTATCTATCTTGCTATTACTTGATCCATCAATCTTCAAAACAATTTGTTTCTATTTTATCTTCTCAATAATTAATTTTTGTTCATAAACAAAAAGACATAGAAGATTCCACAAGAAGAGATAAAAAGACAATAATGAATTTAGGTCAATCACATGAACATTGAAACAAAACTAGGCCTTGTTTAGGCTACTCATGACCATGAGGCCTTGATAGACTTTGAGAATTGTACTAATCACTAATAAGAGTTGGAATTCATGTGCACTATGGAGAATCGATGGAGGACAAGAGTTCTATTACGAGAAGAAATAAGGTTTAGTTTAAAAAAAGAAGATTTACAAACATATCATACAATTCTTATGTATTTATATATCTAACAACTAAAATTTAATATTTATTTATATAATATTTTTCCATGCTTAAAAAAATGCATTTTATTTTTAAAAAGTGAATGATGATGATATTTTTGATGTAATATTAAAGATTGTGGTGTTATATATATAAAAATTAAAGTTTGAGTGTTAGATGTATAAATATATAAGAGTTGTGTGATATGCAGGTAAATGCCCCAAAAAATTGTAAATCTATCACGCACTAAAGTGGCAAATCATGAACAAAAAAAATTCATCAAATTCCTCGATTTAGGAGAAAATTAGATTATTTTTTTACATATTTATATAAATATTCAATTTCACATTAAAACTAAACACTATTCTATTCATTTTCTTTTTATTCAAATTTTCAAAATTTTAAATTCAAAATTTCATACCAATGCCCAAAATTAAAAATTGCAAAAACAGATATCTATGTGCGCTTTTGTTGAAATATAAATTTAATGTGGGCAAATTTTGATATTAATGCACATGTGATTTTTTTTTTTTCTGAGGTAAAATAAAAGATAAATTATAAAGTATGTGATTTTAATTTCATGAAATAGAAAAAAAAATAATCGGCTTTAATTAATAGGGGGACGTTTAGGATTACTTTAATTTTTTTCTATTTTAATTTTTAATTTATTATATTTATGTTTTCATTCAAAATAAAATATATTTGATAATAACATTTGTTTTTAAAAACACTCAAAACATCCAAAAAAAAAATTTATTTTGAGTATTTTTAAAAATATTAAAACTTATTTTTAAAGCTAAAAAATTAAAAAAAAACACTAAACAAATATATTTTTAAAAAATAGCATAAAAACTAAAACAAACAAAAAATATCAAACAAAATTCAAGGGAAAACACTCCATTTAAAACACCGAAAAAAAAAGCATTAATTCTGATAATTATTATGCATATATTTGAAATAAATTAACAAACTATTTTATTTTAAATTCATTATTAAAGAGAAAATTTTTTTTTAATAAATATATGCATTGATAAATTGCATAGCGTACCAAGCTAGTTGGTTTGTTGAGCTCCCTCAACGCTCCACCTAAGTAGTGAAATAACTTGAGCTGGGTCTGCTGCACCAAAGACTGAGCTTCCAGCTACAATACAGTTTGCTCCTGCTGCGGCTGCTTCATCAATGGTTGAAGGACCCAATCCACCGTCCACCTGTAAACCAAAATCAACGGTTCAGATATTATTAGGCTCTCTGGATAAATTAAGATTTGATAAATGCTAAATATATTAAACAACTGTTACAAATGTGAATTAATGATATGAAAAAACAGACATAATTAAATATTAAACAAACAATAACAAGCAACTAGAAAATAAATAAATAAATGTATAGCACTCATTCATCAAAACATCATCTAAGATGATGATTGGCAAAAAAAAAATAAATTAAGGATATTTTTATCTTAAAAAAAAATCAATATTATTTTGAAAAACAAGACAGTAAACTTTTAGAAATCATGCTTGTCTAACTTTTCATAAATCCATATTCTTAAACTTTTGTACAGCTGAAGTTTTTAACCAAAAATAAATAAATAATTTATCTTGTGCAAATACCTAAAAAGTCATAATAAATAAAAAATCATTTCCATAAGAGACCTAAGCCATGTTTAAAAGAATATAAAAACAATACTTAGGGTCATAAAACAATCCTATATATCCCACCCTTTTTATTATTTTATTATTATTATTATTATTTAGGGATATTTGAGCGAATTTAATTACAAACTCAGACTTTCTATGCATGTGCAAAAATTTGAATCCAAAATCTCTTAATTGAAAGTCTAAATTCTCAACCACTGGACTAAAGTGCCTTGCACTCCTTTATTTTTCAAATAAGAAGATAATTAATCTTAAATTTTACTAAAAGGCATAGTAACATAAGAGATTAATTTATGAAAGAAGTGATACGCTTAGTACTAAAATCATGTTAAGTCAATTAATAAGTATATGTATGTATGTATGATGTATGTATGTATGTATGTAGAACAACATATAAATCTTTATAATATATTTCACAAGAAAAATCATGATACCAATGACTAATATTTGTAGTTGTATGTGACCACAATGACAAATATTTGAAGTTGTAAAATGAAATAAATTCAGATTTAGGTGAAATAAAATAAATGATCAAAACTTTCACATGCCATAAAAATGTTTACAAAATACATTCAAAATGAAAGATCATACTATATTCTATTGACAGATAATGCAATTATATTATGTGCAAAACTGCACAGTAAAAAATAATAATAATAATTAAAAAAAATTAGAAAACGATATATATATATATATATATATATAAGAGACTTGTTACTAGTGGTTATAAAACCAACTGCATAAATTGCAATTTTAGCGGTTATAAAACTAATAATTACTATTTTTTATTGTCAAATGCTCATGCAATGCTTAAATGTAATAGATTTATAAGTACTTTAATCAATTTCAAAAATAATAAGGATATAGATGGAGTTTGTGATCTCTTAGCAAATGTATACACTAGATAAATAACTAAACTAAGATTCATTTAAAGCCCTAAAAAAGCTAGTATTGACAGACAAAGCAAAGATTTGAGAAAGAAAAGGGGAAATTTTAAAAATAAATTTTACAAAATCAAATTAAATTTGTGCGAAAAAGTAATTTATAAAAATAAAAATTTGAAATTGGTTTTACCTCTATATCCAAGGAAGGGAATCTCTTCCTCAATTCTCTCACCTGATTTGACCAAGACAAAAAAAGAAGAAGCAATGATTAACTCAGTAAGAAATATACTTGTATAGAAGCTAAACTCACCAAGCAAAACAGTCAGTTGGCATTATCAAACAATTTTAATGAACCAGGTAAGCTTGACAATGTGGTTAATGGCTTGTTATTGTTGTTGTTGTCGCCAGGTAAGCTTGACAGCGTGGTTAAAGGCTCATTTGATTGCTTGGAGTTAGAAAACAATAGTTTTTTTTTTTTTAATCATTTGGTTACCTACAGTTAAAAATCAATATGAATTATCAATTTAATAAATACTTTTAAAATCTCTTGAAAATAAAAAATATATATTTTCAAATTTAACATAGCTAAAAATAAAATTATCACATTCTCTATTCTAAAGAAAAAAAAAAGGATCAGGTCCTGATCCAATTTTTATCAGAAATAGGCTTTAAATTTTGGCAATTGACATTTTTATCATATTTAAATGGCATGAAATTAAGTGATTTCAGTTTACAAATAAATAAAAATTAATAAAGATATTTGTTGTAAAATATAAAATAAATATTAAAATATTAAGATGTTTGTATATAATTAGTAAAATAAATGTCATGTAAAGATTGATAAATCAATTTTTATGACTATTCTGATAAAAATTAGGTCAGGTTCCTATTATAACATATATTTTTTTTATCTGCAAAACCAATCAAGAGCCCTAAAAGAACTTGCATACCTTGTTCATCATTTCTGGCATGAATTTTTGGCCACCAAAGCCAGGCTCCACAGTCATTACCAAAACCATCTCCACAGGATTTTCACTTTCAACCTGAAAAGTATAAAAAAAGATTAATTTCATGTATTCCACTAGACCTAACTTCTTTTTTTTTCTTTTTTTTTTCAACACTATGCAAAGATTAGTTTCAAGCTCCTTCACTTCTGCTAGTCTTATTTATTTGAGATCTAATCTCTGGTTTCATTTCAGTGATAAGTGATTTTGGGTTCAAAAGGAATATCTGATCAAAAGGCGTTAAATTAGAGCATGAATCTCAAAGCACCACCAAGAGATTGAATAAAAGTTTGAATGAACTAGTGTCTGAATATGCTTAGATTGGCTCAATTAACTCACGAAGTGGTTCGGACATGTTGAACAAAGTCCGTGCATGCAATAACAGTTGAACCAAAGCACAAACATGCTTAAATCATCATACCAATGCAATACAGACCTTGTTGGGTCAATCGCCCCTACCTCATGTGGGGAGGGACAACGATTCAATGGCAGCCAGCCACCTTCAGAAGCAAGAGTTGCGACTCTTTGCTCCAGAACCACTGGCAAGTAGCATACGAGATGCATTAATTGGTGTCAATGTACCTTCATTTATTTGTGAAATAAATCTCAAAATGGTCCTAACTATTTACATGTGGCCAATTTCATCCCTAAGTGTCACATTTCTCCAACCTAATCCTCTACCTATACAAAATTGATTCAAAATGGTCCATCATAAGGAAAAAGAAAAACAAAATTGATCCCAATTTAATCTTCAAGGGACCAAAGTTTATTTTAATTATAAGAATTGATGATTGCATTAGAAAATAACAAAGTTTATTTTAAGTTAATTTTAAGTTATGGTGAAACTAATAGACAATGATCACAACATTGTGCAAAGCAAATTCAAGAACACTTTAACTTTCAAATGTCATCTATCATTAAAATGACTATACTAATGCATTTAGAGGCATTAAAATTATCAAGAAGAGTATCTCTAACGAATCTGAAGAAAGAAAGTGCACGGCAGATGTGACTTCATGTAAATTAGAATAGAGACACTTCAATCTCTACCGAAACTACCCAAACAAAATCTATTCATGAAATAGGCTAAGACGATGCATCCAGATATATTAAAAGAAGACTATCACAATTGACCAAATCAGATAGAATGACAATGACGGATTATGGACAATTGCCCTACAAATTGGGCTAAAATCACTTTGAACGTCGTCGAAACTATCCAAATGATGTTTGTTCTTAAAATGGACTGCGCCGACACCTCCAGAGCATCAAAGTTACCTAAAAATGTCTTCACATGAAGGTAAAACACATATATACTTGTGCACATGAGCTAATGGCATGTATTTCAAGGCACATGAATGATAAACTTTGTTAAAAAAATCATTATTAAAATATATACATATAAAGTATTCTTTTAAATACATATTTATTCAATAGTAATATTCTAATGATAAATATTAATAATAATAGTAATGTTAACAATAATAATAATAATAATAATAATATTACTATTATTATTAGTATTATCACAAATCAAAATAAATTTTTAAATAAATAAATTATACATTATTATGTAAATGTCAAATGCCGCCATACTGCTCTGTTTCACCCACATACCCATATTCTGCTGCCACATACTATTATAAATGGCCAAAAAAGCCAAAAATACCTAAACTAACTCCAGCCCGTTCTTAATCCAATTACACAACCCTCCTAGTACTCCCTCTTCATCTCCCTCATTTGTACCCAACAACCATTGATCTTCTTATCCCACCCCATTCATGCAGAGATCTCGCACGTAGACCCCTCCAATCCATCTTATCCCCCTCTTTTCTCGATTTTCACGGAAGCATCGTCTCTAGTTCCTACTCCATCCCCATCTCTCCCCACCTTAGTCCCTCTCCCTCAGTCCGTCTCTCATGTGAACCAAGTCGAAGCCTCCAACCATTCATGCACAACAACTCATCCCATCATAGTTTCATTTCTCCCCGCAGACATGGATCCTGTCAGTAGGCCTAACTCCATGTGCTTCCATGTTCGCCGCACCATTCATCTCTTTAGAAACAGCCAATTCCTAGTCACCCCCAACATGCACAGGCATCCCATCCCTACCGCAACTCTTCCCATCTTGTCCTCATCTAATCATTCCTAACCGCTACTCCCATCCTCCACTCAACCACATCCAAGTATCGAAATCCTTGCTCTCCCTCACACATGCTCCCTTCATCCTCTGAGCAGACACACACAACAATCCCGCTATCCCTCGCCACTCTTTGTTATATGAAAACCACCTAACTCTCCCATTCTTCTCTCATAAAACACCAGCATTGGCATCTCCCTCTCATGCAAGATTGGGGCTTGCCCTAGAAACTCTCTTCATTCCCTACACCACCAATACTCCCAACTCTCTTTTATGAAGCCCCTGCTCGCACATCCCACTATCACCCCATCTTTCTACAAAACCCGACGACCCTCTATCGAATTCTAGCCACCTTGCAATCTTCTCTCCTCCCTCCCTATTGCTCTCTATAAACAAAGAGAGATTTTCTCCTCTCCATCCCTTTTTCTCTCTCTAAACTAGTCAAAAATAATAATAATAATAATAATAAAAGAGAGAAAAAAACATTCATATCACAAAGTTCACCGTCATCATCACTATTACTTGCGAAAATACAAGTCTAAACTCAAAATTAAGTACTTGCATGCATTAAGAGTCAGCATCACGAGGAAAAGCTACAAAAATTAAGTACTAGCGTCGATGCTCGGCCTTCTAAAGGTTTGACCAAGCACTAATCCAAACTCTCTCATCAAGAGGCCAACCACGAATTTTTTGAGCCCACAATGAGGCGGTTCTTGTCATGTGTTGATTAAGTTTGAATTAATTATCATATTGATGATGATTGTTGGGTCAAGACATATATCTCTTTATGATAGAGGCACATAATATAATAAAGGTTTGTGATATAGGTATTACTGCTTTGATATTAAGGAAGCATATATATGAGACTTGTAAACATAGATGGAGTGTCCAATGATGGGTCTTATGACCTTGTCATAAAATAAGCCATCTCAAGTGTACTCGTGAGCTTGAATAACTAGAATGAATTCAGAAGCAAGCTAGCGCTTATGGCTTTGTTAATAAAGATACCTAGGGGTGAGACTTATAACTATTCAATTAAGAGGGGCATAATAGTGGATCTTACAACATCTATAGGTGAGGCAATCATATATAAAATATTCATCCTAAGTATACTTGAATGCCTTGTACAAATATGAAGCTAGATATCTTGAATCAAGATGCATTATTATCCTCATGATTGAGAGCATATGAGACTCACAACCTCTTGATTAAAAATTAAAAAACTAAGGATGCCTCCTAAAATCTCACTTTATTCATAAGGTCGTTCAAAGACAAATTTATTCTAAGTGCCCTTAAAATCCTTAATACAAATGTAAAGCCTACCATCTTGGTAAATGCTTACTATCAAGTCATAATAATTGAGAGCAAACACTTACCACTCTATCATTAGAGTGCCCAAAGAATAGGGCTTATTATTTCAATATTAGAATGGCATGAAAAAACTCAATAGTGGGTCATATGACCTTGCCCTATAGGTAAGACATAAAAGGCATACTCGTGTGAATTAGAATGTCCTATTTGTCAGTGTGGGCTTTAGCATTTTCTTTGGGGATCAAATTTAAGTGTCCTCGTACTGCTTGTTAGCACATGAGGTGGGTGAGTTAACCATATGGATACATGTGTTTGTGGCCAATGATTTTAAAAAATTTGTTATATTATCTTAATTGTGGCCTAACCCTAAATTTTGGTTGAAGGATCCAAGGAATACATCACGATGAATCTGATATTCAAGAGATACATTAAAAAAAAATACACCGAGTTCAATAGCCTCAAGATGATTTCACCCAAATTGAAAGGTCCACTAAAATAAGTAGAGATTTTACATCAAGGGCTCCCTATAAGCCAAAAATTATTTTCAATAAGGTTGCATATTTAAGTACATTTTAGCTTGGAATGAGGCAGGAAAAGATCTATTCAACCTTATTACATAAACCCTGACTTAGGTACAAGTCTTCTTCCTTATTTGTTTATTTTAGGTTCACAAATTTTTGAATAATGAGAGCTTGCACATTCATTAGACATGAATTTGTTTCAAAATATTTGTTAGAAATTTTAACAAAGCAGAGCATGTTGAGTGAGCTGCCCCACCAATAAAATAAAAGTGAGTATGAGGCAATGCAAGAGGCATCACAACTACATTTCTATTGTCTATTTTACCAAAACAAAATAGACATATAGAAATGTGGCATAGTAGTATAGTGCCAAAGTTTTAAATGCAATCACACCATATAAAAAAAAAGTGTATGAAATTTTGAAATATATGTAAAGATAAACAATTATATATATATATATATATATATATATATATATATATATATATATATATATATATATATATATATATATATATATATATATATATATATATATATATATATATATATATATATTTATTTATTTATAGCGTGTGCCCTTTATGTCACATTGATAATAAATGTGTGGAGATTCCCATCATGCAAAAAAAAACATATATTGGGCCTTCAACAAATACACATGTGGTTTGTATAAGATATTTGTGTAGAGTATATCAGACATTGGTTTGTTATATGAGCACACATGGTCAATGATATCATGAATGCAATGTCAACATGCATGATGGATTGCATCATTAACAGTGTCATCACATATGGTGTCAGCAATGTCAATAATGGTATTGATGGATGCAATAATGTGGATCATTAATGATATGACTATCCATATCTCTGATGTTGATGATGAACTTCATGGTCAAAGGAGTGGAAGATAGCATCTAAGACATGCCGGAGCAATGATAGCCGAAGATGTTATGGGTGAAAGCCTTTGGTATAAAATGGATTAGGCTACAACTGTTGAGCTCACAGTCTAAACAACAAACCCTACACTCTAGAACCCATTATTGGAAAATAAACAAAACCTATATAAACACAAAGTAAAAATCAAAATATAAAACGATAAAAAAAAGATTAATACACAAAAACATACACTAATTTAATGCAGGTTTAACCAATTGATGGTTACATATTATAACCATCCTTGTAGATTTTACTAGTGATTGTAAAGCATTAAAAACAATATAGGTTTGTAAATATAAATGCTTTGTAAAGATGGGATAACTTTAAGGGGTAATTATAATGTTTGCAGAGACATTTGATTAAGCATAATTTTTTTAAAAAGAATGCATAAATTTCAAAGCATTTATAAAGATTGATTGAGTCTATTTTGTCCATTTGACTAAGCCAAAGCACAAATAGTCTCAAATTTGCTCAACACTCAATTGGATCAAATAAGTCAAATTACATCTATTCATGCTTGAATGAGTTGAACCAAGATTAGAATACACAAAAGCCAATCAAATTTGATTCATTCACAATCTGACCAAAGCCACACAAATTGACCAAATCAAAACAAGCACCCGCTTCATCACACAACTGTGGTGAGGCAAAAATGCCATGGAATCAACTAGGGGTGTGCACTAGTCGGTTCAAATAAAAAAATCGAACCGAGCCGACGTTATTTGGTCGGCTTGGTTCGATTTTAATTCTCACAATTCGATTTTGGTTGTGAATACCTAGTTATTTGATTTTCGATTTTTAGTTTAGTTTTTTTTTTTTAAAGATCGGTTAAACCGAATAAATCGAATAAACCGAATAAACCGAAATTAGTTAAAAAGTCAAATATAAATATGTAATTTTGTTTATAAATGCTTAATTATTTGTATAGATTTATAGATTTCTAATTAACTAAGTAATTTTTATCGTATAAAATTTATTAGATTGTTTTAATTAATTAGTTCATTTAAAAAAAATATTTTATATGTTATTCAGTTTAACTGAAAACCGAACCAAATTATAGTTAGGTTTGGTTAGTTCGATTTTATATATTATTTGAATGGTTCAATTATTTTAAGTTATTTTGTTCAGTTTGTTCGGTTTCACAAAAAATTCAACCGAACCAACCGAATGCTCAATCCTAGAATCAACACCTTTAAGGGCAAGCATCAATGCCCAGACCTTCACTTTGGCGATGGTCCAGCCATCAATGAGGCGTACTTTAGTGATCTTGGTTACCAAAGAAATTACATCACTCATCTATGGGAATTAAAGGTTCTTTGAATTATTCTTCAAATTTTTATGCTCAACATGCTCCATCTTGTCAAATGTTATTTTTTTCAAAACACTCCTCTCAGGAACAAAAAAAGTTGTTTCTCTATGAGAGTGATGGTGCCTTTTCGGTATCTTAGTGGAAAAGCCATACCTCAGCCTTCTCCAACCAAATATGATGGACCACATTATCTAGAACAACAATTCCTATTGTTTGATTTATCCTCTAATATCCTCCATACATTGATTAGAAGGGCTAATAGCACAAGTATGGGTTATGAATGTAATCAAATAAAGTATAAGGCTAACGTAGCTTGAGGGAAGAGGCTAGGGAATTATTTTATTCCGATTTTTGTAAATTTTATTAAGGTGTGGTTAATTATTATCATTTGCTCCAAATAGAAATTAATCATTTTCGACTATTCTTTAATATCTCCTATCCAATTCACTCAATAGTCACCCGATTCAATCATCTCCAAATATTTAACTCAATTTTGAAATGAAAATTTAGAACCCCTGCTTTGTAAAACATTGAATACTCTTATTTGGATCTCAATTAAGGATTAGAAATATTTCAGTTAAGGATTAAAAACTTGGAGGAAAAAGCTCAGCAAAAGCTAGGTAGATCGAGGAATCTCAATTCCAAGGTAAAATTCACAACCCCCTCCCGATTTAATCATCTCCAAATATTTAACTCAATTTTGAAATGAAAATTTAGAACCCCTGCTTTGTAAAACATTGAATACTCTTATTTGGATCTCAGTTAAGGATTAAAAACTTGGAGGAAAAAGCTCAGCAAAAGCTAGGTAGATCGAGGAATCTCAATTCCAAGGTAAAATTCACAACCCCACCCGATTCACTCAATAGTCACCCGATTCAATCATCTCCAAATATTTAACTCAATTTTGAAATGAAAGTTTAGAACCCCTGCTTTGTAAAACATTGAATACTCTTATTTGGATCTCAGTTAAGGATTAGAAATATTTCAGTTAAGGATTAAAAACTTGGAGGAAAAAGCTCAGCAAAAGCTAGGCAGATCGAGGAACCCTCAGAGCTCTTATAACTACCTCTTCTATGGTAGTTATAAAATTTACCAATCTCTTACTATATATTTTCTTTTCATTTTTATTTTTATAAAACGAACAATAAACTCACAATCTGTGTGAATTATAAAATCTTTTTTAAGAATAATTTAAAAGCGTGTAATTTAATTCATAATATTTCGTAATCCCAACGGCATCGTGGATCTTTGGAAGTTGTCAAATTAGACATATCTACATTCTACGTATTGATACGAAGAACTTTATATGATTTAACTTTTAATTCTGCTCATGCAGGAGGCGTCATTGTCTGATTTTATAATCAGTTTCTAATGGAAGAGTTAATTTTAGAAGATGTTTAACTTGCTCTTTAATTTTTTAGATAATTTTTACATCTTCTATGTTGAAGAATTTTTGACCTGTTGTTGATGTTTTCTTATATAGCGATTTAATAGTTTTTCACAAGTCTTTTATATAAGGTCGGCGTAATTTAATAAGCGCAAAATTTTTGTAATTCTTCATCATCAATTTGTCTGCGGAAAATCTAAGACTTTCTTTATATGGTTTTGTAATTGATTTCTCCTGTTATTTTTTGTAGAAAATTGATATATTAACGCGATTTATTTTCTTTTAGAGAATAATGTCGTGTTGAATGCGTAATTGTATCGTTCTCTGTTTGTAATGTTCACGTAAAGTATCGCGATCTACTGAGAATGTCGTGATGTATCTTAAGACGTATTAAATGTCCGAATATTTTATCGTTTTAGTTTGAAAAAATCTTGGGTGCGTTTTTTTAATCCGAAGGGCATGATTAACCACTCATAGTGTCCTAATGGTGTTGTAAATGTTGTGTATGGTATTGATTCGTTATCTAATTTGATTTGCCAGAAACCAGACTTACAATCAAATTTACTGAAATATTTTTTATTTTGGATTAGATTAATTAACTTGTATATCTCTTGCGGTATTATAATATTATAATTACTCATTCGCTTCGGGAACTATTTCTGCGTGTCGTCATCTTATAAAGCGGTTGATCATGTTGATTTAGTGCGATTAAGCCCGGTTTTTCTTATTTGAACTTTAAACTCTTGCTTTATCGAGGAGAGTATTTAATTCTTTTAGTGCGGATAACTAAATCTTTATTAATAATGGGTATGTTTCTTAATTGATTCTATCCGATGTTGTAAAGGATTTTTGTGATAATTTGGATTTCTTGCTGGCGAAGAGGTGTTCTAAAAGTTTTGGGATATGATAAGAGTGAATGGGTTCTTGTTTGTAACAGGTTGCTAAATAGGAGGTAATGTCGGGAGGAGGGGTAAGAGAAGTAGAGGTAGTTGGTTTACACCCACCATGCTTCACAGCGTAACACTGAGCTTTATTGGTTTGAATGAGTGTTGTGCGTTTACTAATGGTTAAACAATTCTTGGTAAGAGTAATTTGGCCATCCATACTAAGCATAAAGTTAAGGCTAAGGATAAATTCCTTATTAGGGGCTGAATGGACTAAGACTTTGGGTAGAACATATTTTTCCGTAAGATCTAGTGTTTCACGATCTATAAAGAATTGAATTTGACTATTCATGAGGCATTTGTCAAAAGATAAGGTGTGCGTACCGACTAGGTATGTGGTAGTATTGGTAGGGTGAAATTGTGTAAATAGTGGTGGTAATAAATTCTGTTATTCTTGAGGTCGTCTTCTATTATCTATTAAAACGAGTATGATTTCCTTTATCTTAGCGTGATTTTTTGCCATTCTGGTATTAATGATGTTGGATAAATTTTATTCATTGTTTAGGTGTTGGCTTGAGCTAAATCTAACTTATTGATATTATAGTCTGTGATATCTTCCGAGTCACTAATAGTATTAGAGGCAATAGATGATTCGGATGATCTTTTGGATTGTGAAGAAGTGCTTTTTCCTTTAATAGCTAATTTTAATTTTCGGATTTTTAGCTTGATTTTTTGTTTATCTTTTTTGTATGTTTTAAGTAACTCTTGGTGTTGAGTTTCTCGGATTTTATCCCTTTCTTCAAGTTTTTCTAATCGAAATAGTATTTTATCCATATTTAGTTGGATTTTTTCTAATTCAAAATTAATTTTTTCTAAACTTTTTGCTATGTCAATAGTTTCTTTTGGTTTAATATAATCACGATGATCTTGATTATGATATTTTTTTAAATATAAATGACATATTTCGGTAAGACATAACTGACATCTATACCTATGATTTTTATCTGGGTAGTAATTACAATGGATACATTCCTTTGTCATACTGCCTTTTCCTAATTCAAATAGATATTCACAGCTACTCATTGTCTTTTCTACTGTTGTAATTTTCATCTTTCTACTGCTTTAATTAATCCGTTCATAGCATCGTTTGATGTTTGTGATTCATTATCTGAATCATAATCTGTTATGCTATATATTGTATCTTTGGATTCATTTGATGATATACTAACTACATCGTCTTCTAATCCTTGGATTAATAAGCTTTTGTTTTTATTATAACTGCGTTTATTACATTGATTTGCTAAATGATCAGGGGATCCACATATATGATAACTTTTAATGTACTTTCGATGCGTTTGACATTCTATCCTTTCGATATGTTGTTCTTGGATTTCTAAGTATTTTTCTTCTATATGCTTTTTTCAGGAATGTTTTGTGTAGTATAAATATTCTGACAAAATTTATATGACTACTTTTTCACTTGTTTTTGTATTTTGTATTCTCTACATTTTTCTTGTAGGATGTTAAAAGTGAAAACTATTCGTGGTCCGATTCCAATATTCCTAACGATATCTTGGTTTGTATAGGTATTCTTCCATTTTTCATTAATTTCTTTTCCTAATTCGCCAGATAATTTAATTAGAAATCGATTTGATATTTCCTCATCAAAATATTTTCCTGCTCTACTGGCATAAGTCACATATAATTTGCAAAATTTATCTATCTGCCTCTGCTAATTGTTTCAAGATTTATGTGATCTTGGATATTTGTATATTCTGTCTACTTAGGATCAAATCACAAGATGTCATCTAATAAATTTGGTAAAGTTATATGGATTATCTCTTAAAGGATTCTATTTCTGCTTTTTTGACTTTTCATTTGAAAATATTTCTTTGCGGTTTCTCTAGTAGTGTTTCTAAGAATGCAAACATATCTCCTCATTCCTTTATTTGCTTTACATCTGCGTCAAATTCCCGTGTTGATATCGATTCCACATCGTGGGTTATTGATTAATAGTTAAGTATCATTTACATGTCTTTGGCATTAAGTTGATACGTTCTACGAGTTTCCTTTATCTTATAATTATTTTCTTCCAAATCGGTCTAGATGTAGCAATGGTCTTCACGGTCCTCCTTCTCACGATAGAGTGCGGGATCAAATCAAGGTCTTTTCCCTTTATCTGAGGGTCCTACTACTTCTCCTAAATCCATAGATTGATTCATTTTAATCTTTGATGAAAGATGCTGCTCTCGGCTTGCTCAGTAATCGGCTGATGGTCTTCATCCTTTTGCTCGGCTTTAAAATATCTAGGTGTCTTGATAATTTCTATTACATGCTTAGTTTCATCCATCAGATCTTCATAGTATGGTTCGACTGACTTGATAAGGAGAGTGACTGAATACATGTCGTTTTCTTCAAATAAAAATCATAATATTCGCTGTAATTCTAAATGCTAAAGGGAGGAAATCTGTTCTTCAAGATAAGCATCTCTGCTGATAATTGCTTTGGATAAAAGTCCATAATTTAAGAGATCCTGAATTCTTGCTTCTTGATTTGCTATTACTACCTTTTGAAGATTCTGGTGTTTTAGTAAAGATATTTGGTAAAGAACTTTTCATTTCTTTATTTAAGTAATTGATTATGTATTAATTCAATCTGGTCATTTATTCCTGCGAAACATAAGGTCAGACAATTTAGTGTATTGATCAACCAGAGTATCGAAACGATTCTGTAGGTTATCTAAAAGGGTTCGCTGGAAATGGTTCAAAGGTTTGGTAAGGACTTTTAGTCGGAATTGGAGATTGGTGCCAGCTCAGCTGGGTAGAGAAAGATGTCCGAAATGGACAAGATTTGGTGGAGGTAAATCAAAATATTCTGGTGGTGGTGTATAAGAGGAAGAAGGGCTTTTTGATGATGATGGCTTATGAGGATCCATGATATGTCGTACCTGCATAACAATAATAAAATAAATGTTATACCAAATTGCAAATTTACAAAATGGCTTTTATCGACCCGCGATTATCTCTTATCGGGATAAAAATATGATGATCTTCCTCAATGACAAGTTAATCAGAGGAAAAATTTATCAGTTTAAATTTTATTGTCTACAGTAGCATGCAAATCTATTAGCACATGTTCAAACAATCAATTGACATTCCCTACAACAATCGGTGATTTTCAGACAATCTACCAACGCCTTTCTCCAGTACCAAGTCATATTAGTGATGAATCTTCCCTTGAGCAACATTGGCTCGAAGGATTAGATGAAATGGAACTTCAGGCAATTGACAACAGAATGAAACCTTACCAGTGGGAAATATTTGCAAAACTTTAATAGCAAGCAACTACTAAAAGCAGATTCTCTACCTTCATAATTACAAACACCACAGCATAGGAAAAGATATTCCTTACTTCTACAGCAAGAAAAGCAAGAGCAAATTATTCATTCTCGCCCGCCTCAAAAAGAAAAGCAGGCAAAGAATAAAAGGTGGGCCCCGCCACCTTGATCTTGATATGATATTTTTTTAAACATAAATGACATATTTCGGTAAGACATAACGGCCTCTATCACGCATGATTTTATCGGTTAGTAATTACAATGATGGATCATTCCTGTCATCTTGTCTTTCACAATTCAAATAGATGTTCACATTCTTCGTTGTCTTTCTTTGTTGTAATTTCCATCTTTTCTATGGGCATGTCGAGTCGGTGATGACCACGTAATACAATTTCCACACGCAGTGGCGGGACTTACATCACGTTTCATTCTCAAAGCGGTAGGTCGCATGAGGTTATTAGCGAATTCATGTATTTGTCTATACATAAATATTATAAGAGTCTTATACATATTCTGATGGGGACAACATTCTTTACCCATGAAAAGATTAATCATATCTCTCGCGGGAGAACAATATACTTCATAGCGTTGGCGTAATCAAACTATAACATATTACTTAGGAAATAAAATACTTACGACTCTTTCTTGAGAGCACACTTGAAAGAAGAAGAAAGGGCGATATTACTTGACTATATTTCTGGGCATCATATATTTATAATGGAAATAAAATCGTTGATAAAACAAACCAGGGGCGGAAACCATGGGTAAAAAGCAGAAAGAAGAACTCATTCACTAATATGTGCTAATTCAGAATAGGAAAAGATATTTCTTACTTACAAGAAAAGGAATTATTCATTCTCGCGCCTCTACAAAAGAAGAAAGGAGGAAGAATAAAAGGTGAGCCCCGCCACCTATTCATTCTCTGCCACCACCTCTACAAAAGAAGAAAAGAAAGCAAAGAATAAAAGGTGGGTCTCGCCACCTTTCACAAAAATCAAAAAAGAAAATCAGAAGGAGAAAAGAAAAGAAAGAAAAAAGAATATAGTGAGACCCAGTTCTTTTTTTAACCACCTCTCCACCGCCTCTTCATATTTCAGAAATTTCAAAAGCAGCGGGACCCACGCCACAATTAAGTGGGACCCACGCCACTTTAGCTAAAATTTCCGCCAGAAGGAATCCGCCCACTTAGTAAAAGTTTTTTTCGCGCATTATTGTACTACGTAAATTATTTTCTGCTTTCTACCCATGGTTTCCGCCCCTGGTTTGTTTTATCAACGGTTTTATTTCTATTATAAATATAACGTCTGTCAGTCTGTAAAATATAATCAAGTAATATCAGCCTTCCTCTTCTTCTTTCAAGTGTGCTTCCCTAGTAAAGAGTTTGTAAGTATTTTTATTTCCTAATAATATGTTCTAGTTTGTTTCATTATGCCAATGTGTGAGTAGTTATATTGTTCTCCCCAAGTCGGAAGATATCACAAACTATAATATCAATAAGTTAGATTTAGCTCAAGCCAACACGAAAACAATGGTAGCTAAAATTTATCCAACATCATTAATAGCTGTAATGGCAAAAATCACGTTAGAAGATAAAGCGGAAATCATAGTTCAAGCTTTAATAGCCTAAAAATTTTTGTAATTCTTTAGTATCATCTAATTTGTCTGGAAAATCTAAGACTTTCTTTCTATATACTTGTAATTGGTTTATCCTTTTTTTTTTTTTTCAAGAAAATTGATATATTCTTTAGCGATTTATTTTCTTTTAGAAGAATAATCGTTGAATCGTAATTGTAAGGCGTTCTCAACATGTTTGTAATGTTCCGTAAAGTATCGTCTGAGAATGTCATCAATGTATACTAAGACATTCTAAATGTCCAAATATTTTATCCATTTTTCGTTAGAAAAAACTAGGTGTATTTTTTAATCCGAAGAGCATGATTAACCACTCATAATGTCCTAATAATGTTATAAATGTTGTGTATGGTATTGATTCGTTATCTAATTTGATTTGCCAGAAACCAAACTTACAATCAAATTTACTGAAATATTTTTTATTTTGGATTAGATTAATTAACATG
The DNA here is from genome assembly GCA_021442155.1 of Cymbidium sinense. Taxonomy (NCBI): domain Eukaryota; kingdom Viridiplantae; phylum Streptophyta; class Magnoliopsida; order Asparagales; family Orchidaceae; genus Cymbidium; species Cymbidium sinense. Next base: position 34,925,213 of record CM038215.1, read on the forward strand.
TCTTTTATCAGTATTTTTGTATCTTCTGATATTATCGGTTAATCGCGTTTATAATTAATTAATTTAACTTCGCCGAACTATTTACGTGTCGCATGCTTATAAAATATGATCATGTTGATTTAGATGGTCGCGCAGTTTTTTAGTTCTTATTTGGTTTAAATTCTTCTCAGGAGAGTATTAATTCAGTACGGATAACTAAATCTTTATTAATAATGGGTATGTTTGCTAATTCCTGATTCCTATCCCAATGTTGTAAAGGATTTTCACCGATAATTTAGATTTCTTCTGATAACTGAAAGAGGTGTTCTAAAGGTTTTGGGATATGATAACAGTGAATGGGTTCTTGTTTGTAACAGGTTGCTAAATAGGAGACAATGTCGGGAGGAGGGGTAAGAGAGGTAGATAGTGGTGGTAAGAAATTGTGAATCACCAACTAGGTATGTGGTAGTTGAGATCAAATCCCGACGAGGTATGTAATCTCATAACTACAACATTTTGGACTAAAAATTAATCTACGGATTTTAAACTACCATAATTAGATGATTATTGAGGTATCTTATCAATTTATCTGGGATAATTAGTTAGAAGTAAGATAACAGTTTTAGTTTATTTCTTTCTAGGTAAAATAATTGATTCTGTATTAATTCAAATCTTGCGAATCTTTCTATCCGACGACTAGCTCTCAGTACGGATAACTCTCATGTCACATATAATTTGCGAAATTTATCTATCTGCGACCAGTCTGCCAACACGAAAACAATGGTAGCTAAAACTTATCCAACATCATTAATAGCTGTAATGGCAAAAATCACGTTAGAAGATAAAGCGGAAATCATAGTTCAGAAGATAGTGGTACGCTTATAATAATAAAGAATTTATTACCACCACTATTTACACAATTTCTCTACTACCACATACCTGGTCGGTGACCTTATCTTTTGACAAATGCCGTGAATATAAATTCAATTCTTTATAGATCATGAAACACTAGATCTTACGAAAAAATATATTCTACCCAAAGTCTTAGTCCATTCAGCCCCTAATAAGGAATTTATCCTTGGCCTTAACTTTATGCTTAGTATGGATGGCCAAATTATTCTTACCAAGAATTGTTTAACCATTAGTAAACGCACAACACTCATTCAAACCAATAAAGCTCAGAGTTACGCTGTGAAGCATGGTGGGTGTAAACCAACTGCCTCTACCTCTCTTACCCCTCCTCCCAACATTGCCTCCTATTTAGCAACTTGTTACAAACAAGAACACATTCACTCTTATCATATCCCAAAACCTTTAGAACACCTCTTTCAGTTAGCAGAAGAAATCCAAATTATCGGTGAAAATCCTTTACAACATTGGGATAGGAATCAGGAATTAGCAAACATACCCATTATTAATAAAGATTTAGTTATCCGTATCAAAGAATTAGAATACTCTCCTCTTGATAAAGAAGAGTTTAAAGTCCAAATAGCAAACCCAAAACAGCTTAATCGGATCTAAATCGAACATGATCAGCTTTATAGTGCGACATCTGAAATAGTTCGAGGAAAAGCCAGAATGGTAATTAATTATAAACGATTAAATGATATCTTGAAGATGATTACAAAATCTGTATAAAAGGCATGTTAATTAATATCCAAAATAAAAAATATTTCGATAAATTTGATTTGAGAATCGGAATAGCGAATCGATAACATACACAACATTCTGACAGGGCCTATGAGTGGTTAATCGTCAGTTAAAATGCACAGTATTTTCCGGAAAAATGGATAAAATATTTGGACATTTAGAATATATTTTAGATACATTGATGGCGATTCTTGTCGCATCTTTCTGAACATTACAAACATGTTGAGCGTATTCTGATTATCATTCAACGTGGCGTTATTCTCAAGAAAATAGAAATCATTAAGAATATATCAATTTTCTTGGTCAAAAAAAAATAAGCAGGAGAATTGAATTCTGAGTAGTATGAAAGAAAGTCTTGGAATTTTCAGAACAAATTAGAAGATCTTAAGAAGTACAAAATTTTAGGCTTAAATTATGCGGGCCTTATATAAAGGCTTAGGAAAAACAATTAAATCGTTATATAAAAACCAATGACGGACAAAATACTTGATCTCGAAGATATAAAAATTATCCAAAAAATTAAAGAACAAGTTAGACATCTCCCAAAATTAACTCTTTCACTAGAAAATGATTATAAAATTGTAATAGTAGATGCCTCCCAAGACGGTTGGGGAGCAGAATTAAAAGTTAAATCATATAAAGAAGCTTCGAATCTGAGAAAATTATGTAGATATCTTACAATTTTAAAGACTTAAGCGTCAGTGATCGTTAGATTATGAAATATTGAGTGCATTACGCTTTTAAGTTATTCTACAAAGATTTTACAATTCGCACAGATTGTGAAGCTATTGTTCATTTTTATAAAAATAAAAATGAAAAGAAAATATCTAGTAAGAGATGATAAATTTTATAACTACCATAGAAGGTAATGGTTATAATGTAACATTTGAGCATATAAAAGAGAAAAATAATTTTCTTTACAGTTTTTCGGCGATTAAGTCTAAAAGATTTAAAATCTACGGATTTTAAACCACCATAATTAGATGATTTGCAAGAATTATCACTTAGGCATACAGGAATTTATCTTCGGATAATTCAGTAGTTAGAAGATAACATTTATTTTATTATTGTTATGCAGGTACAACATATCATGGATCCTCATAAGCCATCATCATCAAAAGCCCTTCTTCTCTTATACACCACCAGGAATATTTTGATTTACACAAATCTTGTCCATTTTGGACATCTTTCTCTACAGTAGCGCAATCTCCAATTTCGACCAAAAATCCTTACCAAACCTTTGAACCATTTCCAGCGAACCCTTTTAGATAACTTTGTGGTGTAGCGTTCGATCTTGGTTCGATGATCGATAAATTAGCTTAAAGTAAATATTTTCCAATATGAATCAGAATTAGTAATATTAATGAAAGAATTAATAGAAGAAATGAAAAAGGTAATACAAGCTTTAGAATTAAAAATAACAAACAATCCTCATATAGATCATACATTAGAAATATCAAAAATACGTAGTTATTATGAGCAGGCCATTAGAGATATATCCGACGACTAGCATCTCCTCATAAGCTTAAGAAAAATATGACAATAGGATTACCCCCACAATTTTATGGCGTATGATTACAAGTAGAGCCTATGGAAGTAAATATTTTTACTAAATTATCAGAAATAGAAATATTATGTACCAAGTTAGAAAAAGAAATGGCCAAAGGAATGAAAGAAATCGAAGATTAAAAGGCTAGAAATCCAAATTACGATTTTACACCAATAATTAAAAAATTCACAAATTATTATAGACAGGCTATACATGATTTATATGATGATTAACATGAGCCGTTTAACAGGTAGCTCTCATGTTACATATATAATAGTAGCAATAAACATGCATTTTAATAATATTGAGAAGCTAATTCTGTCATGTGACAGCATCAGTAGATCATGTAGTAAGAAGAAACCCGCGCACCCAGAAATGGTGTATCAGGCGGAACCTATAATCCCCAGTAAAAATCCTTCCATGGAACCTACATATAAAATAGATTGGTTAAATCTAGAATTAGGTTCAAAAAAATCATAATCTAATAACAATAGAAAACCAGAAATTTATTTCTCTTTTCCAAAGGATTTTCACATGCACTCTATAGTAATGATAACAAAGTATTAAATAGTATTATCGATTTATACATAACTTTAGCGGAATCTTTAAAAGATCACATGCCCTTTGGGTAGATATGATCAATTACTTTCATGCTTTCTATCCCATAAATATAAGCATCATCCTTACAACTTATTCTATTTATATATTTCAATAGAGACATGATTAAATTCAGAATAACATATATTGAACGCATCGTAATGAATCGACGACAATACTGCCTCTAAATGCCAACGTAAAAATTTGGACTGATACCTTCACCGTTTCATCACCATGCAGAAATATGTATGCGACAATGAATTCATGATTGTAATACATAAATATTATAAGAGCTAGTCTTATAGCCTATATTTACAGTAGGGAGACAACATTACTTACCCATAAGAAAGATTAATCATATCTCCCCTTGGGGAGAACAATATAACTACTCACACATTGGCATAATGAAATAAACTAGGGAAGCACACTTGAAAGAAGAAGAGGAAGGCTGATATTACTTGACTATATTTTACAGACTGACAGACGCTATATTTATAATGGAAATAAAACCGCTGATAAAACAAACCAGGGGCGGAAACCATGGGTAGAAAGCAGAAATTAATTTACGTAGTACAATAATGCGTGAAAAAAGCCGTTACTTTTGCTAAGTGGGATTCCTTAATTTTAAATTTGGTGGTGGGTCCCAATCGAATTCTGAAATGTGAAGAGCTGATTGGAGGTGGTAAAAGGACTGGGTCCCACTATATTCTTTTTTCTTTCTTTTCTTTTCTCCTTCTGATTTTCTTTTTTGATTTTTTGAAAGGTGGCAGGACCCACCTTTTATTCTTTGCTTTCTTTTCTTCTTTTGTAGAGGTGGTGGCAGAGAATGAATAGGTGGCGGGGCCCACCTTTTATTCTTTGCCTGCTTTTCTTCTTTTGTAGAGGCGGTGGCAGAGAATGAATAATTTGCTCTTGCTTTTCTTGCTATAGAAGGAATATCTTTTCCTATGCTGTGGTGTTTGTAATTATGAAGGCAACGAATCTGCTTTTAGTAGTTGTTTGCTATTGAAGTTTTGCAAATATATACCACCAGGTTCGTTCATTGTCAATTGCGAAGTTCTATTTCATCTAATCCTTCTTTCGAGGAAGATTCATCACTAATATGACTTCATAACATCCATATTATCTCCTCTAAATCTGGCATAGAAACAATCTCCATGCTTGACCTCCTCCATCATCTCCAAGAACAACCTCACTTGCTTACCTAAATCATCTCTTAGAACACCCTCACAATAACATCGTCAACCCTCTTTAGCAATCATCACGTTAAGTCAGGCCAACCTAGGTTGATCCATTACTACTGCTAGTTATAGAGTGAGAGTTAGGCCATCATAAACTGTCCAAACAATCTCATCCCACTATGAGTCTATAATATATTATTTAACTACTTTATCATTTTAAATAAATATATGAGAAATCACAAGGAATCCTAAATAAGATGTCGTATCCTAGTGATGTTCGGACTATACAAGTGAGTCACTAATTTGATCGTATGAAGTTGTAGATGTCCAATGACAAAAGAAAATTTCCAGCACTCAACAAGGGTATTCATTCATTTTGAATTTTAAATATGATATGAAATTAACAAAGAAAGATCCCAAGTGCCATTTTAAAGTACTTTTGTTATTGGAGTTACATAACAATACTTGAGCCCTGTGCTTATTAAATGAAATCATAATTGAGGCTAAAGCTTAACTAAATAACCCAGCACTTGCATTTATTAGCAGCCTCAATCATCCATTCGAGCAGAAAAGAAGAAAATACATTCAATAATAAATTAGTTAAAGATGAATATTGTTACATGAATCAGGTTCTAGACTATTCAAAAATAATAATTATTGAATTTAGACGCTTTAAAGTTAGAGATAGGAGAAACCATATAACAAAACGCACAGATTTAAAAGCAAAAAAATCCAGTTTCTTCAAAGTCCGGAGTTCCTATTAGACTGTTAACTGGAATAAACCTGATCTATGGCATTCACATCTTCAAATGTAGTGGGCGACACATTTTGAACTGTGGAATCTCAAATTCTTATGCCATTGCAAAGTCGTGGGAAATATGTGGGAGGAAAATAAATTAAAAGGCAAATACCTACGGCAAGGAATTTCTGAAACCCTGGATAAAGGATTGCAATGCATATAAATACATGATTTCAGAAAATTTAAGAGTACAATAAATTACAGTAGAGATCAAAGGCCAAATGCTAGACAAATGGAATCAACCATATTTAGCATAAAACTTGAATGATTGAAAGCTGATGAAGGAAAATAATATAATCAACAAAGGTTTTAAGCATATCTTAAATTGCAATAGAAAGGACAAAATCTAGATTGGGTTGGTGTTCAGTCGAGCTACTTTCTTGAATCTGACATCTAGAAAGATCAATCATGGCTTTAGAAGATTACCTAAGACTTGGATTTGACCATTCTGATTTTTCTTTTGCTCTTTGGGAGAAAGCGTACAGCTTAGAAACTAGATCTTAGTGCTACTCCCGCCATTGGATGGTCTGGTTTATCATAAACAAACAAACAAGCTTGATTCAACAAAACTGAATCTAATTAGGAACAGAAAATGAGTTCATTGCCTGTAGCCATCTTACAGCGATAAAAAGGAGTCATGCTAAGATTATGCATTGAATTTCTGGTAATAGAATCAGAATCAAAAAAATTTTACTAGAAGTCAATCGGCACCATCGTTTCACCCAATAGGGCCTACCTTGAGGATCGAAATAGTCTAGCAAAGTCGGGCCGAAGCGTGAAGTGTAGTATAAAAAAAAGTCTAGTTCAACAAGGACTAGTGAAGGCACTCATGTGGCGTTCGGAGATTTTAGGTGTAATAGACAGGAATGTTGTAGATTGTCTCATGTATATACTTTAAATCTGAAAAAGAGAAAGGATTCTAAACCATATTCACTAAGCCGTGTGATCGAGACTCTACGAAATAAAATAAGTCGATAACGAAGAAATCATAATTATGCGAAAATATGGGGTAATTTGAAATGATTGAAAGTATCTCCAGTTACCATTCAAGTAGTATGACAATCGACATCTGTGGAGACTCTTACATTTCATAGAAGTTCTTCTTACAATTATCTAGATTCGAGTGACCTGGCCCTCGAACCAGGATCGATGAGAGGCATATGCTCCCAGAAGGCATGCAGAGTTTGCTCCCATTGGAGCTTCTCGATGCCATTTGTGGCAAATGCGAGGAACACCATTGTCTAACGCAAAATGGGATAAGAGAAGGCGCCGACTAAGACGACTTCCAAGTCAGAGCACCACAAAGCGAAGATCATTTACCAAGCGAATGAAGTGGATCAATCTTTTTTTGGTGACAAAATCAAATTAGACCAAAAAAAGCCCGTGCTCAAGGAGCAACTACAGTGTCTGGATCTTATCTATCTACTCGGGAATTCATCCAGTGACTTCACGGTTTGATATAGATGGAGAATCTCTATAGATCATAGTAGTTCGCCAACTTCTAACACAACCAATTTGTGTTTGCAATGCCAAATTGGTTTTGAAGCCTTGCTATTCTTTGTTGGCCATCGTTTGGATTCTACACTAGAAGTTGCAGGGGAGGTGGAGGACGGAAGCAGTTGCTTGATGGACAAAGTCAAACCGATACAATAGGCAGGCGAATGGAGATAGCCAACTAAGGTACAAGGCAAGAGCTAACCTTAGCAATCTAAGGCCGGAGGTTTGAAGAAGGCACGAAGCATTGTTGGCGTGTTGCATCACAAGGGCAAGATGAAAGGCGGGGCAGGCTCCAATTCAAAACTAGGATCTTTCTTTAAGAAAGCAGTTCGGGAAGCTAGCAAGTCAATTGTTTCAGTAGGACTTCGAAGTCATTCAAATTCTAATAATTCGAAAAAGAAAATATGAATTGATGAACAGTTCCGTTCGCCGCGCAGCATCCCTAGTTCACCTAGTTCTTTCACTGTGGACTGTAAAGAAAAGGATTTTTTTTTTAACCCTGAGAGCTTTGTGCCATTTCTAATTTAGTCATTGTCCTCTTTAGCACCACTAAACCTGCCTTAACATAGAAAAGTGACTTCGATAGGCATCCTTTCCTTGTGTAGTGAGCTGATTAGAACCTTCTGGTGGTTCAATCACAGTGGCCTGTTGCCCGCTCCAATCACTGCTTCTATCTCGAATGAAAGGGTCGAACATTTTTTTAACAAGCCTCGATAAGCAGAGCAGTTTTATTGCTTTTAGGACTAGGCCTCCAAAAACAGGTGAAAAGAATAACTTACCAATGGAAAAACTTCTTCTATAAGAGTTCCAGGCTTCAGAGCTACAGCCGGTCGCATGCCTCTCAACTTGATTCCTTGGATAAGTTCCTTCCAGTTCTCTGTAAAATGGAAAGCAGAATTAGCTCAGACAACCAAAACAATGTATCAATGACAAGAGATCTAAAAAATAATGAGAAACATCAAAGAAGACTGTTATCAACACAAGCATACAAGCATGATACCGCCAACAAACAAAAGTGTAGGCAGGAATAAAAAATAGATAAATGAGTATTCACCTTTGGAAACTTCAACGTGAAATGTAAAGCCTGATGCACCAGCTTTAGCCAAGGGTTCCACATAGTCTATTGGATTTGTCACCATAAGATGGCAGTCCAAATATGCCCTGTAAAGAATCAAACAGGAAAAATTAGTTTATGAAATACGCTAAATCCTAAAAAATAAGGTGCACTTAAAACAGCATATTACTTTGTATGCTTTCGCAAACTTTCAATGACTGGAGCTCCAATAGTTAGATTCGGAACAAAGTGCCTGAGAGGAAAAAAAAAAGATCTGCTTTCCGGAAACATTTATTTGAATAACAAAAAAACATATTAATTTCAGAAAAGCAGGGATGGACGTCAATCTACTGTGCTTAATTTTTTTCCTGATAAAAAAATTTGGTTCGATGTCAACAACAAGAGAATTTCACCAGCTAAAGCGCATACTGGTGTTATGCCTAAATAAGTTGAGCAAATAGTCCTATTATTCTAAAAGAATAGCAGTCAAAATTTATACATACATATATATATATATAATGTATTTTTCTCCTCCTAAATTTGTTTATAGGTCTGCCCACCACCTATGATGTCAAACATAAAATATAGTGTTAAAACTACAATGGCACTTATTTTTCTCATATTAAAGTACATAATTTAAGAGAATGCATATTTTCCTCTTTTTTTTTAGCATCTACCATTTCATATAATCTTCTAACTCAAGATCACACTATTAATCTAGACCTATAACATAAGAATTATATGAAAATTCAATTTCATCAATTTTTATGATGATATAATCATCAAGCATGCAAAAAATCAACGATGGTTAAACATCAAAAAAGCCAGTTTAAAAATCCAGTTTTACCCATATTTCACTAAACTAAAATCATTCAAACAATACAAGATATTATTAACAACTCATATAATTTAACCATATATGTTTTAGGACGTGATATAGGAGAATGTCTAATACCCTCCTAAATTTTCTTTTAAATCTGCCAATTTATATAATCTTCTAACTCAAGATCACATTGTTGATTAAGATCTATAACATAAGAATTATATATGAACTCAATTTCATCCGTTTTCAAGTTGATTTAACCATTCATTAAAATGTGAAAAATTCAAGGATGATTGAACATCATACAAAAACCAATTTTAAATTTTAGTTTTATCAATGAGCTCAATACATGTAAAACAACATCAACTCAAATATTCAATTCCAAGTCATCTTACCTTTCCATGAAATCATGTACCACTACTTTAAACAAGACTAAAGAGAATGGACGAATTTGATCTTGCATTCAAAGGGCATAAAATCCAATTTTGATTAGGTGGAGAATGCTAATTCTCTGCTTATATATTGTGTGTATAATATTTACATACATACATACATATACATACATATATATATATAGTTATATAGTTATATAGTTATATATACGTATATACATAAATATGGGACTATTGCCACTTGCAAAGTCAGGAGATCATTTTGAGATGATTGCATGCATGCATGTGCACAAGGGCATTAGTATGTGCGTGTGCGTACATGTATCCCATATTTTTATTAGGTGGGCTCAAGGACAATAAATATATAAGATAGGCACAAAGCTAATTGCAAATATTAAATCTATGTCGATCTACAAAGATTCATCATCATTGCATTGATTGAAAAAAATAAACCAAGTAATATACCGCTTGAGCCAAAACCCTTTATTCTAAAAGCTTGATACCTAGTAAGACCTTCAAACAAAATATATTGTTTAAACTAAAGATCATGCAATCTTTATTTTCTTTAAATCACAAATAATAGATGATTTTTTTCTCCTAATTTTACGTTGGCCACTAGCACTTAATATAACCATCAAAGTCAAAAAAATAATGTTGATTGAAGAGATATTTCATTAATTAAAAAGTTGAGATAAAGCACAAACATGGTCTCCTAATTATTTATGCAAGACTAAAATGATCTCAGACTATCTAGAAGAACTAATTTAATCCCCCGACTATTTAACAAAAAGTTGAATCAATCCCACCATCTAAATTAATGAGTTTATTTTTGGCGTTAAAAATAGTTGTATTTTTAAAATATACAAATATATTAACTCTAATTTCCTACTATGGACTCCAAAAACTCATGTCTAGCCTCTCTAGAAGGTAAAATTGGCTGCTGATGGAATCTTTTGGAAGATTCTTCACAATGTTGACCATCATATCAATCAATAATAAGAGCATTCTTTTTTAGCACCCATTCTTGATAAACTTTATTTATGGTAGTCTCTAGGAGTATTCATCAAATGTCACACAAGCTTTTAATAAAATTTTCTTCATGAGATTTTGGTCTCCATACATGTTTTCATTTTTATTGGGACCTTTTGTGGTGAATTCTCAGACTATAGATTTAAGTGTCACACTTTGATATTCACCTTCATAAGAACATTCATGTATGTTATGTATTACAATAACAAATGAAATCTTTTTATATGGAGTTTCCTAGTCTTCAATGTTAAAAATCTTTCATATTTTTTCTTCATTAGGCCTTTCTCCTTCACTGCCATCAAGACTTTATGTACTTGGGCTGATAGTGTTTAAGGCTTTTTATAATGGGCAGAAGTTTAATGTTGTTAAGCCCAAAATAATTGTTTTAATTCTCCAGTGGGGCTATTCTGCTTCACCCACTTCAAGTTTGCAAATTTGTTATAAGTGAGTACAATTGCTACTATCTCCAATGATTATTGCACAATAGGCTCTTCAGGCAGTAAGTGTTGAGCTCTCAATTCAGAATTTTGCTTCCTCCTTTGTCTTCTAAATAACTTTACTCCAAATAAAGCTTTGGCATCATATTGCCTTGGTGCAAATGTGGGATCCGAAAATTCGCCACCGATCTCTTTTAGAATAAAAAAGAGTTGTTTAAGTGTCAGTGATAATTTCAGAAGGCAGATGAATAGTAGATAAGACACTTCTGCGATTTCGTTCTTTATTTGGTGAGCTTTTTTATCGGTTGGGTTTCTATGAACACTATAATTAATTCATACGTCTTGAGAGAAGCCTTTTCGATTAAATTTGGTCGATGAATTGTTAAAAAGCAGTATATAATTGCGTGAGTGGAGTTTAGAACTTATGAAATTTATTATTTTAATTTAAAACTTTTTTGTGGGGAGCGATGTGGCCGGATCTAGATCCCATGATTAGTCATCCGGTAGTCGTGGTCGCGATCTAAGTCGAGGAGGTAGTCGACTGTAGAAGATCGCTGTCGGCAAACATGAATTCGTCGTCGTCTTGTAGACTGGGGTGGAGTTTGTCTAAGGGACAAATATAAGTCAATATGCTCATAGCTTTGCTCAACCAAATCATTCTATATTTCGCTCAAAGAAGCAGTTGAACATACGGTTGCGTGTGTAATTTGTGATATATCGTGAGACCAGTCGAGGACTCGATCGTGTATCGCCATTTAGTGTCTATCAGCAGCAAACCGAGACAGGACATGGACCGCGTCTACGCTTTAGAAATATTTGAGTGTGAAGTTATTATCATTTGATTTGACATTCTTGTGAGCGAAAAGTTTTCTTAATTTGTCACCAAAAGCGATTGTGGAGGGTGGATTGATTTTAGTTTTAATTTAAATAATTCATTTCATTTTTATTTATATTTATTTTATTATTTTATTTAAATTTTGATCATTTATGATTGATTTTAGATTTGAATATATAATGTATCATTGAGATTTTTTTGATAATTGTCATCGATCATAACTAATATCGATTGATGGCGCTATCTTCTGGATTTTCTATGAGGATCGGATCATCTTAATTATGATCCTTCAAAACCTAGTATTTCACATAAAGGATCGGGTTTGACTTTTCTTTTTTGGTTTGAATTTGAAAGTATGTCATTGAATATTTTTGTATTTTATGGCATTAAACTACCGGATATTAATTTGAAATTTTTATAATATCAGTTTTGTTAACCCGTCAGAAACCAACCAGAGATAATACACTGTCAACTGTTACTTCTTGCGGATGAGATCTAGATTAATTATTTAAAGATATCATTCTCCAAACTTTTGTATCAATTGTATATAGAGGATCGGGTTTGAGCTTTTCTTCGAGATCTTAAACTTGAAAAGATGTATTACGATAATCTTATAAATTTATCTTTTTATCTATGATAATAAACTTAAGATTCTGATAGCTCATTAGATTTTTAGGTTTTGTTAACGGACGTCACAAGAAAACCGGATAGTAGCATATGTTTTTTTATTTCATACCTAACTTGCACATGTCCCTAAGGTTTGGACATTTCAAAATACATACGAGTATCTGTTCTTTTTTTCTTCTTTTTTTAAATATTATATGGACATTAAGATGTCAAGTCGAAATGTAGGTTCAATTTGCAAGTTTAGGTTTTGATATGACATTTTTTGGGTTTTGTCGATCAACCAGCGGGATGATAATCAACCTCGACTATCTTCTCGAATCGGATCTAATTATTTCAGATCATAATTCTCCGCACTCTGATGCATGAGGATCGGGTTTGAGACTTTCTTTGAGATCTTAAACTTGAGGATCATTCATGATGTAATGATTTATCTTGTCGTTTATGATAGAATTAACTTTAAGATTTATAGCGTCATTAGATTTTTAGGTTTTTTCCGTCTAGACAAAGAAAGTATAACATCTGTTCTTTACTTATTTATCTTGCATTTGGATCACATGTCTTTCAAGATATTTGATTTATTGGATATTTCATTTAGGAAAAAAATGAAATGAGAATCTAAAATACATATTATTTGATTGACGTGATACATATACTTATTTGGGCAAAAAATCCCTTTTATGCCGTCAAGGTGAAATAAATTATTTTGGAGATTATTTGATCAATCGTGAAGTAGTTGACCTAAAATGGACTTGGGCATTGATTGAAAATAAGATATGCGTAATGTTTGGGCCAAAATCTCCTAATCGTGAGGAAAAATAGGATTGAACGAATATTTTGAGCCATTTTGATCAGTAAAATGTTCTTGATGTAAGATAAAGATAATTTATCTAAGAGTATGTTATGAATCAGTATAGGCAAATACTTTTTATGCAAATCATAGGGATATAAGCAAATAAATCACTTTGGTCCATTTAATCAATAATGAATAAAAGTAGATTTAGACATTTAATTTAATTTAGAAATCCTCTCCTTATGTAACAAATCTAAGGAAGAGAAATAAATTATTTTAGAGGTCCATATAATCAACTACAATGTAATGAATTATCATGATTTAAGCATTTAATTAGAAATCCTTTCTTTATGTAACAAATCGGTAAGGAAAGAGACTAAAATAAATTATTTTCAGGTTCATTTATGATCCATGGCGTGTTTCTCTTAATAATAGGGAGGAGAAACAAGATATGATAAATGTCATATGTCATTTAAGAGACAAGTGGATTAATTAAAATCCTCCTTCACATCTGCTCATGACAAATAGAGGAATACTATTAAATTTTATTAAGAAGATATGACAAAAAGAGTTTATTTTTCCTTTAAATCCATTCCTCTCCTTTTTTTATGACATTAAGGAAATGATAATGATCTGTGAGGCATGCAATGTCGTAATGCGTGTGATATATGATAATGAATTTGGATGAAAATCCTTCATCTGACTTATGACATATATATTAATGGCATGTGATAGATGATAAGAGGAGAAAGGGAAGCTTATAAATAAAGGGGATTTCTCACTAAAATCTACTTCCTCTCTCACCCTCTTAGTTTAAGTTCTTTCAATCTTTAAAGAGTTAAGTTGTCTTAATATACTTGTAAGTTTCCTTTTCAAACTTTGATTTTATTTTGATATCTTCACGTGATATATGTCATGTCGTATGGTAGATATTATTTTTATGTATTTTTACATGTTTAAAGCGTGTTAAGATGTATGTCAAGTAAGTAGAAACTTTGGGATAAGCGTTAAATAATGCATATCATAATGTAATAGGATAACTTGTATGATGTCAAAATTAATACATAAATTCATGTTTAATATAAATAAGCGTTGATTCATATACTTTCATGTTCGTTGTCGTAGAATAGGATACTTGTATGTTATAGAAATTGAGCGTAAGTATGAATTGCATTCAAAATAGGATAGTATGATATAGAAATTGAAGCATGCGTTCACATTTGAGATAAAGAAAATTTTAAGACATCTTAAGCATTTCATCCCTCGCTTATCTTCTTTTTTTTAAATAAATTTCGGCTCTCGTCCGTCCCAAATTTATAGAGGCCCAGACCTTCCATGCCGAAAGGCATGGTAGGTGTCGTGAGACCGAAAATTTTGTTCACCAGAAAGGCGTCGTGGGTTCAGACAATTTTCTATGTTGGAGAAACATGTGTGATCTTATATCAAATTTCTACCATGTTGGAGAAAGCTGTGTAGATACTTATATCACAAATTTTCCTACCATGTTGGAGAAATATGTGTAGTACTATATCACATTTTCACTGTGTTGGAGAAACATGTATACATCTTATAGACAAATTGTCGTCATGTTGAGAGAGATATGTACTACTTATCACAGTTTCTGTCGTGTTGGAGAAATATGCAGTCTTATCGCCACATTGGAGAAATGGGGCAATTATAAAGACAAATTTAAGCTGCATTTGCATGAATATATTTGCTTTTGAAAATGAATCATTTTTTCACATTTGGAGTCTCATTGTAGCAACTAGTTATATGCTAAAGTGGGATAGCCTCTTCCTTTCAATCTTGGATTGCAACATATAAGTAAAAGAAGCATAGAATTTTCATGTAACATATGATTCATATCATATGACACTTTAAATACCTTTTTCTCCTTTTGATTTCAGCATAAATGGAAAGAAGCATGCCATATATAACCATACAATACTTGGCTTCCTTTCAATTCCAGATTTCAACTTGCATATGAAAGAGACAAGATATATATAATTCCCTTCATAGGAAATCAATTGAAGCAAGATAAGAAAAACATAGAACTCATATTTAAGCCACACATCCTTACTTATCAGATTTTCAAACTTCGGGCTCAAATAAAAAAAATTTTCAGCAAGCATCACATCTTGAAACTAATTGATTTCTCCTTAGATAAAATAAATTTCAGCAAACATTGCATCATTCCCATACTAAATAAAAGAATTTCAGCATGTATCATAGCCAGAGGAAGCTAATTGAAGTCAATTGAAACATATAACCCGTAGAAGAATAATAAGTAGTATGATATTTAGGCTACACATCTTTACTTGTCATATCCCCATACTTCTATCTTAACTCTCTCTCTCCTTGATTTCAGATTTCATGTGCAAGAGGCAAAGCAAATGAAACTCATAGGAGATAGCAAGTAGCTACCCATACCCCTTAAAAAAAATGATTCAACCTCCCTTGGGTAAAACCGATTTCAGCATGCACCTAAACCCCCTTTAAAAAAATTTGATTCAGCCTCCCTTAGGTAAAACAATTTTTTTAGCATGCGTTATGCTTTTTAGAAAAACAAAACAAAAGATTTCCAGGTAAAACCATTTCAAGTCTTATACTCATCAAATAGCAAAATGATTGATTTCCCTTAGATGAAAACAATTTCAGCAATTTTCCCATATCCAAAAATTTTTCAGCAAGTAACATAACAAAAAGCCATGAATAATAGCAATAAAAATGAGATTTGGGCCATACTTCATCCCAAATCTCTAGAGAAAACTTTCAACACAATCCCAAGCATAAGATATAGCATTTTAAACAAAACCCTAACTTCCAAAGAAACTCAAATGCATAAGAATAAGCTTAGGGTTAGAGAGAAATGACCTGGAGGTGTTGATTTGCTAAAAGGGGAAGAAGGAGAAGGGTTTCAGCTAGGTTCGATAACCTGACTCAGTTAGGCTCGAGAGAGAACCTGAGTAAAGAGACGGATGAATAGAATCAAGGTTCAGGTTCAGCTACCTGCGTCGGAAAGGAGAGAAAGAAAGAGATCATGAGAACCGAAGCTTCGAGAGTCGCTGAGAGGAAATGTCGAGCGAGGGAGGATCACGCCGTAGTGCTTCGATCGGAACCGAGAGCAGCAGAGAACGAAAGGAGTTTTCGTGAGAGACCCTGGAATGTCGTGAGGGTCTTGCCAGAGAGGAAATGCCATGCGAGACGAAGGAGAATGTCGTGTGTATTCCTTTTGGCCCTTTAGCCAACCGGTGGTGTCGTTTGGTGATAAGAATCACGGCAGTCATTTCATTGGTCGAGTGGGCGGCAGGGGTTAGGTAAGGCTTAATAGGGATTAAGAGATTATTAGCTTAAGGATTAATATAATTAACCCCTAATTGTAAAATTTTGACGAATCATCCTAATAATAAACCCTAGCAATATGGGTGTTAATTTTAGGTGTTTTTGTTGTCCGAATCTGATACGATCGATTTTGCGATGGATGTCGGGCGTCGTCGCTTCGACTTCGATCATTTCATCATTAAAAATTGATTTTAATTATTTGATCGATCATTAATTGATTCGATATTTGTTATTTAATTAATTTTGATATTTTTTCGACGCACTACGAAGTCGAATTTTCAAATTGAAGCGAATCTAATCGATTTCGATCGCACTTAGGGAGTTTTAACCTCTACTTCATTTGTTTAATTTCAAGTGGCATAGTTGTAACAAGCAGTTCAATGAGATGAGTAGAATTCATAAGCACTGATGAGACTTTTTGTCCAATAATATCTCTTTTCATGACTGGGACTTCACATGTACCAGCATAACAAATACAGTAGCTTTCTTTCGAAGGGTTTCAAACCAGTAGAAATTTCAACACCACTCTTCCAAAGATGAGTTAAGTAGGCTTGGCATTTAAACGTTTTAATAGATTAGGACCTTCTAACATGGCCTTGAACAAGTATAGCAGAGGCCTTAGTAATAGTCAAGGGAATTTCTAAGCCTCCAAACTAAATAGTGGCTCCAACATTTTTAGTTTTGATAACAACATTAGCTAGACAAATATTGGATCCACGACATAGCTTCACCATAAAGGAAGTATTTTATACATCCATTATGCATGGTGAAAGGTGGGGTAAGTAATTAACTTTTAATGTATCACCCACACTTTTAAAATGCAAGTATACAACTGAAAATAAAATTTAAAGAAAATAAGCAAGCTTCACAGAACAAATAGGAAAATTTAAAATCGTACTTAGAGAACATTTTAAAATTTATGAAGCCATTTATTTCAAGATTTTAAAAGTTAATTTTATTATATTTAATTGCCATTACAATATGCATTTGACTAGCCAAAGATGGAAAGATAACTCTGTTACTAATAGAATTGTGTGAAATCTGTGAGATCCGAAAATTCAAGTCCGACCTCTTAAGGAGAGAGTTTTAACTATTTGATTCTAAGTCAAATTTTTAGAAGGTGGATTATATTTTAAATAAAGGCACTAACCAGAAATTTCATCCCCATTTTGGGGGAACAATAGGTCTGGTTCCAGGTTTCCTATATGAGCAAGCAACTATAATTAATTACCCAGCCTAATAACGAGAGAGAACTTTCTATAAAAGCAAGTCATTGTGTTGCTAATTACTTGGCGTATAGTGGCAACAAATTATATTTAGAATTTTAGAAATTCATCACCATTAACTTAAAGCAGATGATGACAAAAATGATGATGAGTCTGATCAAAATCTCATGATTATATTATGCTAGGCTACTATGGTTCCTAATCAATTTAATCAAAAGAGATAGTTGACCTAATCTAATTAAAGGATCCTTGATAGTAGTAACGTTATATTATCTAAGAAAATCTTATAAACCTTGGGTGTATGTTTGTTTAAGAGGACAGATATAAGTCAACATTAACAAACATGGATTTGATGTTATTAGGTATACTTTATGATTCACAACTGCAGAGTTATTGGGTAACTTGCAAGTTACAGTTATGACCGTAATTTAATTGTATCATTTTACGACGAACCAACCGATCAAAAAACTTTTGGTCATAACCCTATTTATATGGTGTCATTTGATGGCAAAAAAACCATGATAACATAAGACTCAAGCCGCATGCTTACTAGCACGAGGTGATTTGAGTGAGACCATAAATATATACTTGATATGATATTAGCTCTTTGTGAGCTTAAGTTAATCCTTAATTTGTCAACCTCAACAAACTATTGGAGAAGATTAATAATTTGTTTTTTTGAACTTTTGAGTGGTAAATTTCTTTTAGGCATTTTTAATTTTAAAATTTTCATAAAGCTTTTGATATTTTCATTTTGATTTAAACATAAAGTGATTGGCATATAAGTTTATAAGAACTTTATTAAGAGTCTCATACGGTTGAGATTAACTTTCAACAGGACCATCATCGAGATGATAACTATTTAAACAATTGAATTTATCTAATCAAACCGTCAATTATGCACTTTCACTTACAAAATATCAAGTTCACAATTCAACTTGTGCAGTACTTCATTCAAATGTTTGTTGCTTATAAATTTTGCTGATCCTATTTTGTATGGAGACTTGAATCTATAAATTATGATTGATGATTGCAATACTATCCCAAAAGTTGGAAGGAAAACCATAACCTCATTTTGATATCATGTACAAATAAAATAATGAAAAAAACTCTTAAAAATTTATATTGCTTATATTGCGTACAAGGGTGCAGGCATATATGCATTTCTAAGAGATATTATAAAATAAGAATTAATCAAAAAGGGAAAAAAATAATTGGAGGCCCTATATGGAGGCACATAGATTGCAATCTTAAGGCTATAAAGTAATTGATCCAACAATATAAAGCTTTGATCTGTATATCTTAAGCTTTTTATTATGATTGGAGAATAAAAAGACCCCACATTAGGAGAGAGATTGGGGCTGTATAATAGCCACAAAATGGTTGCATACTATAATACCACTCTACAATAGCTGAAATTTCAATAATGATATGTTTTATATAATTCAATTTTCATATTATCTAGTGATTTATTATGCATAATTAAGTATTCAAATATTAATTTCTATAAGTCGTAATGCTTTAAATACATGCAGATATAGATTAGTAATAACATGTACATAATAATGCTAAATATATTTTAAATACTTATAATATTAATGCTAAAAAACCTATGAAAGATCATGTCATAGGTAGCTAAATTAGTCAAATATGATGACATATATAGGAGCAAAACTTATTGTGACATGACCCTCAATGGAGGCCAAAATGAGTATCTGACTTTCAATAATTGCTATGATGGGGCAATCAAACCTTTATCGAAAGGAAAGTTGATAATTATAATAGTATAGCTAGTCCAACTCTCATCACTGGTTATAATAGGCCAACAAGTTATGTGACACCATATGATATCTAAATTTATCAAAACCTATACATATATGACACTTCTAAGATAAGTGGGAATGGGAATAGAAAATGAAAGTAAATATAATATATTAATACTAGCATTTGACTATCATTATGTATTAAATGGTGGAACAGTTGATAATTGTATTTCACTCCTTATAAATATGTATGCTTTACGGTTATGATTTTGTCATTTGCATATTTAATTATTAGCCTTAATTTAAGATTTAGAGCATTAAACAAGTTAGATATGTAATTAATAATATTCATGTTAGTTCAAACGATCAGCATGGCATATTATTCTTTTTTTCTTGTATTATGAACTTCATATTAAAGTTAATTATTCCAGTAAGTTTCTTAGCTCATCAGAGATTACTATGAATGTAATTTCAAACAAGGAAAATGAACAAATTAGGCTATAATAAGATAGCTAATTTTTGTCATTCATCTTAATATATCAAAAAATATGTATGATTTAAATTAAATACATCTAGTATGTGTTAATTATCCATAAGACTTAATAAAATCTCTATAATTTATTTTGATGGATTTAATTGTATATGTTTCCATATGAATGATTGTGATGAATATATTTGTGAATCATAAAAAGAATAGTCTATGATTTGTTATAATCCAGATAAAGAAATTTTTTTCCTGCCTGATCTTAATTAGTAAAAGTCAGGATAATTGTTTGTAACAAATATGTCTAACTGAGTTGTAATTTATATCTCATCGCGTGCTTGACCAAGTTAGTTGGGAAATCATTTGATTGCATTTTCCTATCAATATGCTTTTTATTTAGGGCATAGAATTTTTGGTGATCTTTGTGGCTGCAACACGAAGCAAACCATTAAATAGTTAATTGTAACTGGCTGAATTTCTCTTACTATGTCAGCGCAACTGGAAGCTTCCTACTCTAGTCATCCAAAATGAAGGGATTAATTTGTGATTGGTTACTTTACAATTAACAACATCTTTCTAAACATTAGCAAGAAGGATGATACTTAACCTGAGACATGCTGATGTAGAGCAGAACCTATGTTTGTGGCAAAATCACTTACCCATCCTGCGTGCAAATACCAAGGAAATCAGATCATATGAGAGATAGCAGAAAAAAAAAAGTTAATTCAAATCAAATGCAGTTCATGAGAAAAAAAGAAGCTTCAATGTTTTTTATTATTTTAAAAAGTAACTTGATGTACATTAGAACATGCAAATTTTTGAAAGGTTTTAATTTTATTAATTTAAACAAACAGAATCAATAGGGCGTTGAAAACTACAATCTCACATTCATAAATGAGTTGTTCTTTCTTGTTACATTTTCATTAGTAAATTACTAATGCCTACAAGGCAAGAAGCTCCTCCGATTCCATGTAACAAAACCACCTGACACCAGTCACAGGAATACGAGACCACCACAAAGGTAACTCCCCATAATAAAAAATTAGAAAAAAAAATCCTATATGGATTCATACTCCATTAATTTTACAATTCTCTTCATCAAGCTAAATCTATGTAGCAAGAAGTATTGAATAGTAAATCCGTAATTGAGATGACTGTTCTCGGAAGTACTTATCAATGACCTCTGCATTGCAGGGCTTGGCAATTTTTTGCCCTAGTGAGAATGATCTAAAAATTAATGTAATTCCTGAGCCGCTATATTATTAGATGCACACACTTCCTTTTCTATTCTATCATAAATGTAAAAATAGAAAATATTTTCATATATCTGAGTTTCCTCGCAAACCAATCATATCTAAACAGTATAGTTCTTCGGCATAACAACCTTTTATAAACTATCAATGCCCAAAACTAAACAGTTAGAATCAATGTTCCAATGACGCTGCTTCCAAAACACCTATATATCCATTTAATTGTTGGAGACCAGTACAGTATAAGTCCACAAAAAGTCAAGTTAATAGAACTGACATTTGAAAAAAGGAAAATCTTGAAAGCATTAACAATCGCCACAAAAAGGACGCAGAATCCATCTTTAGGCTAGAAAGCATATAAAGAGCATATCAGATCCGTAATTAGATGACCAGCATATTCCATTCAAGAAAAACAAATAAGCTGTTAGGACGCAACCAACAAGTACCCTAGCTGATCTAGTAATAAAACACGAGGAGCTGAGGAGATTGTTACCATGATGTCCATGTGAAGCCAATCCGCACCGAATCGGATCATCCGCTCCGCCTCCGACGCCAGATTCGCGAAATCCGACGACAGCATCGAAGGCGCAATCTTCGCCACCACCATCTCTCTCTCTCGTTCGCTCGCTCTCGCTCTCGCTCTCTCTCTCTCTCTCTCTCTCTCTCTCTATGCAAAGTTCGCCGAGCGGTAGGCGGACGTTGACGACGACTGCGGTGGTCAATAGCGGTAAACTTTTATTTTTTATTTTTTATTTTTTATTTTTTGAAAAAAAAGAGGGCCATGCCGAGCAATTCATATAATAAAAAGATTAAATTTGATCGGCTGAAAAGAAATATATTATAAAAAGAATTCAATATAAAATGATTATTTTATAATTATTTGATTATGAATTTTATAAATACATGATTTTATTTTTTTCTATTTGAGTAAAAATATAATGTAAAAGTATTTTGAAGGTTTTAATGCAGATGATCATGATGACGCGGCCGCAGCAATGCGGCGGGTGGTGGGTACGAGTGGCGGTGGCGGCAATGAAACGGCCTGCAGGCGGCGAACGATGGCATGTCACTTTCGATTGGCCGATATTTGGAATTCAACCAAATCGGTTGGATGAATTCTAAATACACCAAAAATGATCTTTATAATATATTTGGAATACATTATATTACATTGGAAATTTACTTTATTTCAAACCAAACACCAAAAAAGTGAAAATGTAAAACCAAATTACAGATAAGAAGAGAAAGAAAAGGACAATACTAAAATCAGAAAACAGAGATAAACAAGAGTGAGCTCAGGAATCCAAACAGATTTTAGGAAATTAGAGCTCCGTCCAAGACTATCCAATATCGATTAAGTCTAGCCAGGAGCTTACAATCCCCAAGTTGAAGAATATGAATTGCAACTAGAATGAGCATGAGGAGGGGAAAGCAACAATAAATCGGTGTGCAGTAGGAAGTGAGCAGCAATTAGGTTTCATCTGTTTGTTAGTATCAAGAAATTTCAACAAGAAAGTGCATTTCATAAAATCTAGGATGATGTAAACAAGCTAGTAGATCCACCGCAGGCAAGTGATGATAAATGAGTGAAGAACATTTAGTGGCTTAGTAAACAACAAGCTCCAGGAAGCGAAGAATAGTCGGTTGAGCTCGAATAAAAGTTAGATTTCATCATAGCACACCAAAATAAAAGTCCCGATAGTGAATTATGCCTCGAAGTATTTGTGATAATACCCAAGAAAAATCGTGTATAAAAGAGGCCAGAAAAATACATTAAACATTGTAAAGGTTTTGAATGTGATCCGGTTTCCCATTCTTGAATTTCCATTGCCTTGTTTTCTATTTAATGGTGAAGTGTATGTTTTGAATCTACAGGTTGAAACCGGTAGGGGAATCTCTGAAAATTCTGCTATTCCTTTCCTTCCAAATATGATGGGCAACAATGTGAACATCATTAGTAAAAAACCTCTTTGTAGTTTTGCATGATATGGTATTAGAATGAGCAAGCACTTGATGAAAATTGTATTGAAAAATAAAGAAATTTCCATTAGGAATACAACTTTTAAGTAAAGCATGAGAGTGAGGGCATTCAAAAAATAGATAAGTGTGAGATTCCATCATGGCAAGGTAGAAAACACAATGTTGATTGATATCAAGGCCTCTCTTGATCAAAATATATTTTGTTTTAAGCCCCTTTAAAAGAATTTTCCAATCTATTATGGAGAGAGTGACCTTTGAACCATAGATATTTGCTCCAATCCTTTTTTTTTCATGAGTGTCATAAACAAAAGAGTAAGTAGATTTATGAGAGTAGTGGTCCAAACCCCTCCATAAACAAGCATATTTATTGACCCCGATGGGTATGTTGTGGATAAGTTGAGTGCAGAAATCTAGAGCATTGTATGTGTGAGTGAAAGCTCATCTTTGATTCACAAACAAGTTCAGAGAGCATAGTTTGGGTCGGGTAGGGGAACCAATTAAAAATTTGATTACCAAATTTCTCAAATAGATAATAGCCATAAAGCTAAGGGTCAAAATAGAAGAGGAGGTTACTATCATAGGTGACTTTAAGTTAAATGTATCTCCTAATTCTAGTAGCCACTTGCATCAAACAACTCCAAAAAGGAGAGGCATTTGGTCTCATCTTGTACTAAAGGGAACCATAGAACTTGTAGCACCAATTAGCCAAATAAGACTTAGAATTATAATGCCTCTAAATGATTTTTGATTTGCACATGAGATTAATGGCATAATGTTGGGGAGACCTACCTCGCCACATTCTTTTGGTTTGGTTGTGGTATCTCATGCAATAGTATGCAATTTTCTTTTAGATCCATTATTATGGAGAAAGTTATTGATGATGGATGAAAGCTTTTTCGTAAACCTTTAGGAATGATGGAGGATTGGAATTAGTAATAAAGGTAGCTCCATATAGTTGATTTGATTAGTTGGAGTCTCCTTGCAAAGGAAAGGAGTTTTTGCTTCCATGGAGATAGCCACTGCTAAAGTTTATCTATGATTTTGGGACAATCACAGGCTTTGAGCTTTGAGAAACTGATAGTAACTCCAAGGTAGCTCCAAGGTAGAGGTTTGGAGTGAAATCCCCTGATTGTACAGATTTGATGTTGCATTTGAGTGTCAACTGATTTAGAGAAGCAAATAGCATATTTAGAAGGATTAACATAGAGATTAGAGACCAGATTGAAGGCATGGAGAGTAGAAGAGCGGTTGTTAATAGTGGTAAGGTCAGCTTTTCCAAAAATAAGAAGATTGTTAGCGTAAATAAGATGAGATATCGTGCATTCATTTACCAAAACACCTGTGTTGCCATTGTCGAGTTAGTGAAGGTACAAAAGCCTAGAGAGAGCATCCATAATGATTGCAAGAAGGTATGGTGAGAGAGGGCAGCCTTGAGGATTTAAAATAACCTCTAATTCCACTGTTGATAATAATAAAAAAAGGAACTTGAGTTGTGCATGCTTTAATCCATTTAATGAGTTGTGCATTCATTAAGTCTTAACGCAAAACTTTTTGGAAGATGAGAAGGAGTTAAAACCATATAAAAGCTCATTGGCTAAGATGATGTTGTCTGTAATATCGTGTCTTGCAATGAAGGTAGCTTGGGTTGGATGTATGATACTAGGCAGAACAACTTTAAGCCTATCAACAAGCAATTTGACACTGACTCTGTGTATGGTATTGCAAAGAGAGATGGGTTTGTAATCATTAAGGGATTGAGCATGAGGGCTCTTAGGGATGAGAGTAATTATCGTATGTTTAACTCATCCTAAGAGTAAAAACATATCAGGATCTGGAACTTTATCAGATCCAATGCTAAGGAAAGCGCCTTTGATCTCAGTGTCGCTAAAGGTATTAAGAAGTTCTTCACATTAAGATGAATTGAGAGAGCGGCCAGTCGGAATAGACATGGGATGAATGGTGGATGCATTAGAGGTGGTGTTGAGCAATGAATGGAAGTAGGAGATGGCTTCATTGGCTATGTCATATTGGGTGTAGAGAAAGGTATTACTCCCAGAGAGCTCTCTCAGATAATTCATGTTCTTCCTTATTCTTATCTTTTGATAGAGGAATTTAATATCACCATCTCCTTTAGCAAGCCAAGCACATTTTGCTCTTTGTTTAAACCACTGATGCTCACAAGCAAGAGCATCATGAAGCTATCTTTAGATGAATGTAGCCTTATCAAGAAGATCTTTGCAAAGAGGTTGATTCTCAAGATGATGCATGACCTCTATTTGCTAATTTTTGAGATTAAAAATGGAGTTAGATATATTGTCAAATTAATTCCATTTCCAATTGAGCAATGCTACCTTGACCTTTTTGAGTTTAATGCAAAGTGCAAAAATTGAGTCACCAAGCACAGGGCAGCTCTAAGCATTAGAAACAAGGTTGAGGAAATATGGACAGAAACTCCAATAATTTTTTTACATAAATTTGCACTTGAGCTTGGAAGCATTGCCAAAATAAAGAAGGATGGGAGAATGGTCTAAGGTAAGGGGCTGCATTACCTTAAAATGAGAAATAAGAAAAGAGTTCATCTAGATATCATTACAAAAGGCCCTGTCAAGAAGACATTTGATAGGGTTGTCTGATTGTTGATTGAATCAGCTGTAAGACAATCCAGTATTGGGAAGATCTAGAAGAGCAGAGTTAAAAATGCAGGAGTTGAAGTCAGTGAGCTTGCTTGGAATGGGAGGGGCACTGCCAAATTTTTCTTCAACTTTCCTGATACAATTAAAATCACCCAAAACAAGTCAAGGCTCGTTGATATGGGTGGTAAGATAGATAATAGAATACCACAAGTCTTTTCTCTTGGAAGCATCATTGTCAGGGTATATAAAAGTAATAAGAAAGTTGATATTAGTAGAGAATGAGATACGACCATGAATGAACTGTGCATCAATTTGAAGTGATGTAAATGAGATGGTGGATGGGTTCCATTTGAGCCATATTCGACCATTGGGAGCGGTATTGAAGTTGTCCAGATTCTCTTCATCGGGAAATAAACTGAAATGCCTATAGGTAGAGGGGTCAGAGATGAGAGAGTTGTGGAGTTTAGTTTCTAGTAGGCAAATGAGGTTAATCTTATTATCTTTAACAAGGTGTCTATAGTCAGTGATGCACACATCACTATTGAAACCACGAACATTCTAGGTAATGATGTTGGGAAAAAACATAGGTCACTAGTTGGGATTGGGAGAAACCTCTTTTGGGTCTGCCTTTTTTAGGCTTTAGGGTGACAAGCAGGGAGGAGGAGGAGGAGGAGGATGCAATTTTGTTGTTGTGGGTTAGGTTAGAGGTTGATAGGTTGGAGAGAAGATTGGAGTTGTCCTCATTCTCTTGGATAGGTTCTTTAAGGGAGGTCAGTTAAACATTGTGTTCAGATGAGGTGTTATCATCCAAATTGGTTAGGGAATCTTCAGCAGCTGATTCCACATTGTTGGAAGGGTTAGAGGTAGGTATATTGAGGTCAGGGGTTGAGGGAGGAGGTAGTTGCTGTGAGGAAGGTAGGGCTTGGCCAGGCCGATTAATGCTATGGTTATGTAGGGTCTTAATATGGGCTCTGTTGGAGCTTCTGCCGCTATGGGTAGAAATAGTAGAGGTTTTGGTTAGGGAATTTAGGGCAGTTGCGGGGGTCGTGACCGAAAGTGCTATAGGTTCGACAGGGGAAGGTCACAATTCATAGATTATCGGCCTCAGAATGTCTCATCCCGTAATCGTGATGGTAATAAGGTCAAGGAGGATGGAGTCAACATTGATCTGAATGGAGACTCTAGCAAAAGTGATGTGGGAGCCTTTGGCAGTAAGGGGATCCACAATAAGAGGAATACCAATTTTGCTAGCGATTTTAGAAATTCCATTTTCGGACCAAAAGCAAAGTGGGAGATTGGGAAATTTGACCCATATAGGTACCTCTTTGAAATCTTCCTTAATTGGCTTAAAATTAGGAGACCACTTCTTAAAAATAAAAGGTTTGCCAAAAATGAACCAAGGACCACTAGCCAAAACTATATCTATATCATCGGCACAGTTGAATTTGAAAAGAAAAAAATCTTCTGTAAGAGAGATAAGTTTGACTGAACCTCGTAACTTTCAGATTTTGTTTATAGCCTGAAGAAGGTTATCATAAAAAGGGCGTTTACCCAAAGCATAGCCAACCAGCGTGAAATTCCATTGCTTAGAGCCATCCTCGATCTCTTCATTGGAGAAAGAAACTTTATCATCAGCACAAGGTATGAAGGAGAGGTTGAAGTTGGTAGGAGGAGCATGAGAGGAGAAGAGCCTCTTTCCAATTCATAGAGGTAGTTGGGCCAAGAAGAGGAGCCTCTTTCCAATTCATAGAGGTAGTCGGACCAAGAAGAGGAGCCTCTTTCCAATTCATAGAGGTAGTCGGGCCAAGAAGAGGAGCCTCTTTCCAATTTACATTAGTTTTTTAAAGTTATTATTTTATGGTTTTTTGAATATTTAATAAATATTTTTATATAACTTAAATTTTAACATCTAAAAAAAAGAACAAATTATGTGTTATTAGAAAATTCATCCAATCAATCTTTATGTTGAGTACTTTAGGAATTAAATTCAGAATGATTCAACTTTAATTTTAACAAATTTTTAGTGAAATTAAATATCTCAATGAGATAAATTCAATGATATCAAAAGCAAAACTATTCAACACTAAGTAAACTCGGATCAAACACTTAAAATAAAATAAAAAATTTATAATATTTATTGAATGATAAAATACTATTTAAATTTTATGTGTTTATAATCAAAATAAGCATTTAGATGATAAGAATCTAATAAACTCAATATCACTCAATTTTGAAAAAAATAAAGATGCTTAACTGTTAAATGCATGGTTTATAATTAAAGAAATAAAAAATAGGTCATATAATGAGTGTTTAGGGGATACAACAACAACAACAACAATAACAACAACAAGCCTTAATCCCACTAGGTGGGGTCGGCTACATGAATCCTTCGTCTCCATTGTGTCCTATTATGTGTCAAATTCTCATTTAAATCAAGTATACTAAGATCATTTTTATACATCTTAAACAAGTATTTTAGGTCTACCTCTACCTTTCTTAACATAAGACAAATCTAATGCATCTACTCTTCTAATCGGTCATGGACGTACGCTTTATGTGGCCAAACCATCTAAGGTGACTCTCCCTAATCTTATCACCGGAGCTACTCCAACTTTTTCTAGAATATACTCATTTTGCATTCTATCTCTAAGAGTAAAGCCACTCATCCACCTAAGCATCCTCATCTCTGAGACACTTAACTTAGTCTTATGCTTCTCTTTTATTGGCCAACATTCTGCACTATAAGTCATTGCAGGTCTTACCACCATCTTATAAAATTTTCCTTTAAGTTTAAGTGGAACTTTTCTATCACATAAATTTACACATTCTGCACCATAAATTTTCCTTTAAGTTTAGGGGATATTAAATAAATTTACTCAAATGTTATATAAGAAAATTACCTTATATTTTATATAAGAAGACTTGGGCTAAATCAAAAGTTAAATAGAGAACTTAGAGATTTAAAGCTTTGTATAATATACGACTACCATCATTTGACCATTATCACTTGATTATCTTCATTAAATCATCATTATCCAATCACTTTTATTTGACCATCATTATTTTAAGTATTATAATTTATCGCCCAACTACCATTATTTGGCAACCATATCCCTATTATTGTGACCTAAATGTCATCACGTGACCATAATTATTACCACCCACTACTTTTCTTTTACTTCTTAGTACAAACACAAAAAATTAAGTTAGTGTTCCCAAATTTATAATATTTTTTTAATTGAGGTGAAAAGCAAACTTTTATAATCTTTTTTATATAGTAGATCATTTCAATTGAGCCAAGTCTTATAGTTTTGTCCATTATCAAGTTTTTCACATAAAAATATGATATCTCTTATGAATCTTTCTTTATCTAAATTAAGACGAAACTCTATTTATCACTATGAGGCTGTTTGGTTGCCTGAATTTTGGATAAAGTAAAGTAAATGTAGGGATTTTAAATTTTTTTGTGTTTGCATTGGTGCAATTAGTAAAGTTTTCAATGTAATGTAATGTATTTAGAATACATTACAAAGATCGTTTTTGGTGTATTTGGAAATCGCCCGATTTGAGCAAATTCCAAATACATCGGCCAGTGTAAAGTGTTATATGGTGTCAGTAGCTTCGCCACCCATCTCGCCACCCTCACAACCTCAAGAATACTTTACATTACATTTATTTTATCAAAAATAAAAAATAAACTCATGTATTTATAGAGTTTTAAACCAAAATAACCCTAAAGTAATTCAAATATACTACATTTTTTTTATATTATATTCTTTTACAGCATTTCTTTTACACCGTATTCTTTTTTCACACAACAAAACAACCCCTATATATTCTCTATAATAAATATAATGAAATTACAGTCATTCTAACATCATCAACCATTCTTACTCATTATTTATGTGATAAAGACCCAAATAACAACACTTTATAAAAATTAAAGAACTAACAAAAAGGGGATATTTGAATCTTACTAATAAGATTATTAGCCTCAAGCTATCTAACTGGCCTATACTTTACACCCTTACTTTTATATGTGACATAAGCAATATAATGTCTCTTTGCAAATATGTGACCATTTGCATACATATCAACATGATTAAATTAAGTCAATTCTATAAGAGATAGTTATAGTCAAACAACATGAATCATGATCAAACCATACTCAAACTTTCTTTGTGCACAAAACATACTCAAATGCTATGCAAACCACATTGAAATATTATTTAAAAGTTCAAATAAGATTTAACAATGATTCGATTATGATTCTAACAAATTTGTAGTTGGAATTTTGATGCCTAATGATAAATGAAAAGACTAGTAGAGAATTTTGGAGAGAGTAAGGCTCCCTAAAATTTTAATATGTGTTTATATATAATAGGTATATACTAATACATATTTATTATTTTATAATTTTAATTATCAACTTTAAATATATGTCCTTTCAAATAATAAAAATAATTTATGTGACAAATTAATACATAAAACTCTCTCCATTAAAATGAATTTTTTGGCATGTAATAAACATAATGAAGTAACCCTTATTCTTATCATCATTATTACCATCAACCATTCTTATGGATAATTGATTAATTTGGTCCTCAAATAATTACATTTAAGATAAGAGCTAATTAAGAGGGATATCTCATTTCTACCAATGAGATGATTACTCTCAAATTGTCTAACCACCTTATTCATCTCACACCTAACTCTATATGTGATATGATCTATGTAATACCTATCTACAAATATAATTTTAAAAAATATTTACATACATAATAGATTAAATAAATTTATACTAACTTTAATAATATTATACGAGACATAAACTAAATCATTATAAAGCCATATTTAAATCTTCTTATGTGTTGAACCATACTCAAATGTTGTGTAAATAATATTTAAAATTATGATAAATTTCACATAAGATTTAAAGATGAATCAATTATGATTCTAATAATTTGTAGGCAGTATTATTATGTCTTATGATGAATGAAGTGATGAAGGGACGGTTTTGAAGAGGATATATGCCCCAAATTTTTTAAATTTATTTTTGTATATAATAGTAAACCTATTATTCAAATTTTTAAAAGCAAAAATTCAATTTATGCCTTTCTAAATAATAAAAAATGAATATTCTCTTCCCTTTTAAGAAAATTATTTCTCTACCACTTGGAAAGGCCATCATCATCAAATTTTACTTATCGATTATGATAACTCCAAAGAACTTTAATCTATGATAAACAATCTTAGTGTTAGCTTAATAATTGAAAGTAGTGGTAATTAATTTAAACATTTGAAATAGTTCATAAAACTCACTAAATATATCCTTCTCATCTAATTTTTTGTTGAATAAGATAAAGATGATAAAATAAACCAATTAAGTCCAAAAACTAATTTCAAATTCATCAATTTCAAGTATTCTGCCTAGAATTCTTTCTTTGTGGTGGTGTGTAGTTTATAATGCCTTTTCGTGTCTAGTGCCACACTACTAAATTCAATGTGGCATGATTAGGTTATTGAAAATGCTTCATTGGATATATGAGGGCTTAAAAAGATGTTAAGAAAAATGTTAGGAATAAAGCTTAATCCTCTACAAAGAATTAGGATATAAAGTGATCAATTAAGCATGCAAATACCAAAACTTAGAATACTTTTAGGTATACAAATTTGTGTTGAAAAATTATGCACCTCCAAAGCTCGGAATCACTTGAAATAGTTAGAGCAATGGGTATAGTTTAATTTTGGAGCATTTTATATTTTGACAATTTAAAAGGGATTACTGGGTATTGATTAAGACTAGGTCTATAAAACTCTTTTGGGTGAGAGCCCTATGTCGGGATTATGGCTTTAATAAAAGGAATTATGAATGATACTTGTGAATGATGATTGTTTTGTTTGTATATAGAGTGGTTTACAAAACTCATGAAAATTTTTATTGGTCTAATGAGGTAATACAATACTAGATCTAATTCATGTAAGGTTTTGGATGAATTTTTGTGGAAAAATGGTGTGGATTAGTGAATGAATTATTGTATGTAATTTCTAGAGCAATTAATGATGAATTTTAATGCAAAATACTTAAAATTATCATGCACCAAAGTGATGATAATATGAGAAGAGATCACCAATTTCCATCAAGGTTAAGGATGCCACCAAGCCTTATCTTGCTTGGATTAAAACTCCAAAATTTAAACAAAAATACATTAACTTTTCTTCGTTCTATTAAAAGAATTTTAAACAAATTTATTTTATTTTTTAATTAATTAAGAGAGACTTTTTTTCTTAGAAAACCAAGGGCTTCGCCAAATTATATTATCCAAAAATTGTAGCAAACAAAAGTACAATGCTAAAAAGAGAATAGGCTTGCCAACAAAAGGAAGCCCATCACAATAGATAAACAAAAGAACAAAATATATCAAAAAAAGAAAAGAAAAACATTAAAAACAAAATATCAAAGCTCAAAGATAAAGGCAAAGAAACAAAACGCTTTGACTCAAAGATGACTAATGTAGCATTTGAAATCTTTTTGAAAACAAACATCTATCTCTAGGCTGCCGATGTGATCAAAGGCTGACCAGTGGATTATAATGATTCGAGCTGACATATAAGAATCTCAAGATCAAACAACTCCGTCAAGAAAGACTCCCATCATTAGCCTATCAATTAGCTTTTCAAAATAGAGAGAAAGCAATCGTATCCAAAAAATAATAGAGAAGAGTTATAACCAATAAATCTAATTTTCTTGCATGGATTCTAATCTTCTGAATTTAATAGCAATGATTTTCTTGATTGTAAAGAAGATATGAGATAAACTAATAATAGAAGAGTTGATTTTTTTCTTATTTCTTTCCTTCCAAATATAATAAATCAAACTATAGATAATAAGATAGTGAAAAGTTTTTGCATATTTTGATAAATTTGATTCTCCTTCAAATAGTTGAAAGCCTATAATAATGAAGGTTTATATTAAAGGACTCATCCTTAGTGAAGCAAAAGCTATAGTTGGGAGGAACTATTATATTGTGTGAAGCTAGAAAATATGCAATTTCTCCACAAAATCTTATTGCAAAATTCTCCCAATCATCTCTCATAAATCAAATATCTTTTATTAATTATTTATTCTTTCATAACATAAAAAACTTATCATCATCATAATTTATTGGCACCTCATATATTTTAATGTGACTTATCTCAAGAAATAAATTATTTATTAGCTCCTACAAATAATGATTTTACCCTCCTAAAAGAAATTATTTTCTAAATTTAAAAAACTAATAAGTCATTTATTTTTTATTCAATAATCTTGCTATATTATGTTGAAAAAGAGGCTTATAAATTATAATATTAATTTTTAGAATTCATAAAATAAATTTTAAATGAATAAAAAAAAAAATCAGCCAACCGTATTATGTACTACGCCGACTCCGCTGGGGATCGAACCCAGAATCTCTGGTTCCGTAGACCAGCGCCTTATCCATTGGGCCACGGAGTCCTTCTCTTCCAACGGAGCAATAACAAAATCTTTTATTTTATATAATTCTAAAATAAAGATAAAATTTAATTTGTTTTTAAAATTTTAATTTTTAAAAATTTAATTTGTTTTTAAAATTTTAATTTTTAAAAATTTAATTTGTTTTTAAAATTTTAATTTTTAAAAATTTAATTTGTTTTTAAAATTTTAATTTTTAAAAATTTAATTTGTTTTTAAAATTTTAATTTTAAAATTTAATTTGTTTTAAAATTTTAATTTTAAAAATTTAATTTGTTTTAAAATTTTAATTTTAAAATTTAATTTGTTTTAAAATTTTAATTTTTTAAAATTTAATTTGTTTTAAAATTTTAATTTTAAAATTTAATTTGTTTTAAAATTTTAATTTTTAAAATTTAATTTGTTTTAAAATTTTAATTTTAAAATTTAATTTGTTTTAAAATTTTAATTTTTTAAAATTTAATTTGTTTTAAAATTTTAATTTTAAAAATTTAATTGTTTTAAAATTTTAATTTTTAAAAATTTAATTTGTTTTAAAATTTTAATTTTAAAATTTAATTTGTTTTAAAATTTTAATTTTAAAATTTAATTTGTTTTAAGATTTTAATTTTAAAAAAAAAATTAATTTGTTTTAAAATTTTAATTTTAAAATTTAATTTGTTTTTAAAATTTTAATTTTTAAAAATTTAATTTGTTTTTAAGATTTTAATTTTAAAAAAATTAATTTGTTTTTAAAATTTTAATTTTTAAAAATTTAATTTGTTTTTAAAATTTTAATTTAAAAAAATTTAATTTGTTTTTAAAATTTTAATTTAAAAAAATTTATTTGTTTTTAAAATTTTAATTTAAAAAAATTTAATTTGTTTTTAAAATTTTAATTTTAAAAAATTTAATTTGTTTTTAAAATTTTAATTTTAAAAAAATTAATTTATTTTTAAAATTTTAATTTTAAAAAAAATTTAATTTGTTTTTAAAATTTTAATTTTAAAAAATTTAATTTGTTTTTAAAATTTTAATTTTAAAAAATTTAATTTGTTTTTAAAATTTTAGTTTTAAAAAATTTAATTTGTTTTTAAAATTTTAATTTTTAAAAATTTAATTTGTTTTTAAAATTTTAATTTTTAAAAATTTAATTTGTTTTTAAAATTTTAATTTTTAAAATTTTATTTTATTTTATTTAATTTTATTAGTTTTTAAAATTTTATTTTTTGAATTTAATTGAAGGCCATTTTAAAGTGTGACTTTATTTATATATTTTTTGAATCAAAAGTGATAAATATAACCCAAATATATAAGCAACTCATTTATTTTATTGAAACTTATAAGTTCATATTGAAAGCACAATCACCTCTTTATACTAATTTAGTTGTCCATATGAAAATTTAGTGCTATTGTATGATATAGAAAGTTAGTGAAATCCAACATGTCATTATTTGAATCTTACTAGTAAGATTTTCCTAGGAGATAGAGGTGGGTATTAGTTATTCCTTAAATTTGTGCTTTGACCCTCTATTTAAAGCGGGGCAAACATCGACTACATATAAAAAAGTTATATTAAAAGCAAGTATATTAATTACATAAATCTATATCTCTTCAATTCTATTTGATATCTATTAAAATTTTTTAAGAGGCACACTTGTATGAAATTGTTGCCCAACCTTGCATGTGTTGCCCTAATTTTGATTAGTGGTTATATAAGTGGCTCTATATGAGCATTCCTAATTGGTTTCTAGGCTATGTACTTCTTCTAGCTGATCTTAAGTCTCATGTCTCTTAGTAGTCATTCTTATTTACTTTGATTGGCATTTAAGACCAACCTCTCCTCATTGGTAAGGTTGATTAGAGCTCAATATATGCCATTTGGGGTATACAATCATAATATTAAAAAATTACGTGAGAAAATTGTTCATCAATATATATATTTTTTTCATTTGAAGTAACTTTGTTTTAGCATACAAATCATGCTCATATTAAAAATTTTTATCTAGATTTAGTTTAATATGGACTTACCATAAAAATGTGTCAGAATATTTTAATACAAATTATATCAAGATAGGTCAGAATATCATTAGATTTGAGATTTAGTGTTATATATTAAAAAGATTAAATTACACTAATATTAAAGCATATATAATAATTTTCAAGTCCATCATGACACAACTTATAATAGGAAATCCTAACACAAATATATATATATATATATATATATATATATATATATATATATATGCTAGCCTTTAGCTCTATTTGACTTAGCTTAAGAGTTGATAGAGTGAGTTATTGACAATCTTATATATTATAAACACACTAGCTCTTTTTAGTGATCTTTCATTTTATTTTGCATAACTTTTATATTTAAGAGTTAATTGGATGTTATTCTATTCAATCAATAAAATTGTTCCTACTCTCCTATATCATGGAATGTTATGTTAAGCACTTCCAAATTATTCCAAAATACTTATCCACCTTAATGTCACACTTTCTCTTCATGTATGGAAGGCATCTCTTTGAAGACTAATGATTCAATTTTATCATATTAATTTGATTTCACATGCATAAATATTACATAACATCTTGATTGATAAACTATTTTACATGCAAATTAGAACATTATATGGTAGTAGTCATGACCATCAACTCGTGATTTTTTTTAATGAACATCAAATGATTTGATCATCACTTTCGAATTGCTCAGTTCATGTTATGGGTTACCTTATTATGCTGCCTCTTCGGGTACATCTTTTGTTACCATCTCTCGAGTATCTTTTGGTAAGAACAAACATTATCGTTACTATTTATAAAAATAAAATTTGAAACTCTTATGCAAGAAGTCAAGGAAACTTTTAAATGATATGTTATTTGATCCTTTCTCTTGTCAGCTTCTTCTTTATCATCAATGACCTAAAAACATGTGTGAATGATTTGTGATAAAATTCATGGCAAATTTTTTCTCCATATGGCTATTTTTTTAAAGCAAGATGAGATCGTTCGAGAAAAATGTCCAATTCCCTATGTTCTATATTAGGAGTCCATTATTCATGAAGGAGATTAAATTTATTTAACTAGATTTTTCTAACATTTATATTAAACTTTATATAGACATGAAATTTAAACTTAATATGAGTATAAGTCCTCATAGTTAATTATCCCTCCTACTTATGGGATAACACTCTTTGTTAAAAAAAGTTATATATAAGTTAAGCTCAAACTTAATATTTTAAATTTTAATTAAATTCGATGGGGAATGCTTAAGGGGATGGAGGCAAACCCAATCAAAATCATATGGTTCTATCATCTTAGAAATACCAACATTCACAACATATTAATATTAGAGAACTATAAATCATAATGTCTAGGGAATCTAATCAGAAGCCCATATCCACAAACCTAGGTGAATGTATGTGAATTTTGATTTGTTGTATTTTTGGATTTTATTTAATTTAATATGATAATTAACATGGAAGTTGGCTAGGATCTAACTTGAGCTAGGGATTACACCCATTGAAAGGCTCATATACAAATTGGGTTTGGCTTAAGTGCATTGAAAGGCTTTAATACAAATTAGGTTGGAGTTTACATCCATTGGAATGTGAAAATGTAAATTTGGTTATGGCTTACATCCATTTAAGTCGTGAATATAATTTGGGCAGTTCTTATTGCTTTATTTATTACCCAAAATATTGTGATAGACAATCGATTAAATTTTTTTTTGAAGTGGGACTTACATTCATTAGAATGCCTAAATTTAATTTGGATGGTTGCATCTTACGATTTTACCTTATAGATAGAATGACCTAACAAATTTAGTCCATATTTGGGTAGCTTTTTGAACACAACTACATGTCATTTAGCTAACTGTGTGTTTTGGAAATTTTGAGTTAAAAAAATCATATTTTTCAATATAACCTGATAGAGTCGATGATTCTTAGAAAGTTGTTATCTAAAATTTTTAAAATAAAAAAATGTAATGCCTACCATAGCTTTTTGGACATCTTTTCATGCAACAACTTCGCATTGTATTTTTAGACAACTACAGTTGTTCCAAATAAACCCTTAGTCTCACCAAGATTCTATTAATCAGGCAATGATAAAGTTAGGTTCAAGTCAGCCTATGAGCTTGATCAATCGAGTTACTATTGAGTCAATCATTAAGCTGATGTGTTTTATGGTAAATAGTTTTTGCATAATACTAATGCATGAATTTCTTTATTTTATAATTTCATAATCATTTTGAATCGTATGATTAATGCCCAGTATGTTATCCCTTATCACTAGAGGTGTAAGCAGAGAGCTTGGCGAGCAGAACTCTTATTAGGTGTTCTCATTTGAAATTTATTTTGTTAGGTGTTGGTGTTGAAATTGACTCAAAATGCAATAATCCAAAAATCAACATGAAGGAGGATTCGAACGGTATCTTTTATAACGTAAGTTCTAACAACTAAGATATACTTATATTTATGTTAAGTAAATGTATTCGAATCTATATAATAATAATAATAATAATAATAATAATAATAATAATAATAATAATAATAATAATAATAATAATAATAATAATAATAATAATAATAATAATAATAAGAATAATAATAATAATAATAATAATAATAATAATAATAATAATAATAATAATAATAATAATAATAATAATAATAATAATAATAATAATAATAATAATAATAATAATAATAATAATAATAATAATAATAATAATAATAATAATAATAATAATAATAATAATAATAATAACAACAACAACAACAATAATAATAATAATAATAATAATAACAATAACAACAACAACAATAATAATAATAATAATAATAACAATAACAACAACAACAACAACAACAACAATAATAATAATAATAATAACAATAACAACAACAACAACAACAACAACAATAATAATAAAGGATTTACATACATGCACTCAATTCATGTATTTCATATTTCGCTTTAAACGAATATTTACTTAAATAACACTTAAATCTTTATTATTACATCAAAAATACCACCACGGTTACTTTTCCAAGTGAAATACACCTTTTCCTGGAAAGTCTTGGTTTTATAAATATTCAAGTTTGGGTGTGAATTTGTAAATCGCAGAATTAGTGTATGCGTGAATTTCCCTAATAATAATAATAATAATTATAATATAACAACAACAACAACAACAACAACAATAATAATAATAATAATAATAATAATAATAATAATAATAACAACAACAACAATAATAATAATAATAATAATAATAATAGTAATAAATAATAGTAATAAAATAATAATAATAATAGTAATAAATAATAATAATAATAATAATAATAATAATATAATATAATTTTTTATTTCGAGCTAAATCGAGCCGAACACGATCGAACAAATGATTGTTTATGTTCGTTTATATATCGAGCTTGTCTCTTCTTTCGTTTAGTTAACGAAACTAAGCTACATATCGGAGAACACTTTTTTTTGACAACCGTACTTATCACTACCACCATAATGAAGATCAAATTTCTTGATTAGTTATAATATCTCGAACTACTTTATTTAAGTTTCAAATATAAGTGCCATCCTTAACTATTCAATATTTTTTTAGGTAATGCTATCACATGTCAAAAGTGTTCAACTATGATAATTGGATCATACTAGCACATGTATTGGAGATGATTAATGAACCTACTAATTAATCCCCTTGGAAAAAATCTATACACCATTTTTTTAATCTTCTTTATCTTCATTTTGTTTACATTAATTTATTATTCTAATAATTATGTCCAGAATTCTTAAAAAATGATATTTTGGTGATCCATTTAAGAATGAAGGAGATATATATATATATATATATATATATATATATATATATATATATATATATATATATATATATATTCTTCATTTTAATCTCTTCATAGAGAAAAGAAATAGAATGAAGAACCAAAAATATAATTCCTTTCTAACGACACTTCTTGTGTTAGACACCACATAGATCTGCAGA
The DNA here is from genome assembly GCA_021442155.1 of Cymbidium sinense. NCBI lineage: Eukaryota > Viridiplantae > Streptophyta > Magnoliopsida > Asparagales > Orchidaceae > Cymbidium > Cymbidium sinense. The sequence goes on from CM038215.1 coordinate 34,964,626, forward strand.
TGTTCTTATTAGGGTGATCATGTACGACATTAAAGAATGATGTGCTATCTCGAGAGACAGAAGTCACCATCCTACAAATGGACCTAATCACCGTAATAAGGACTTTTAAGGACTATGAGTCTTCGGAATGTACCAGAGATTCTTCCTCTACTTTATATGAAAAAGTAAAATATGATTTATTTTAAATCGAATTTGATAAGTTCCCTACAGGGGCAAGCCCCCATAGTTAATTACATCATAAGAAAGGAGATTCCTTAAGAATACTCTCGATTAAGGTAAATGATTGTTGTCTCTAAAGATTTTGAAAGGTAGGACTATCAATCGATTGTTTTATTTTTGGAAAATCAAGTGGGATCGATCAAGAGGAGGAGTTCTTATTGAAGCTAAATGAAGATAAGTAGGGGATGCTTAGGATACTATGAGGCCTAATAAGCATCCCAAACTATCCTATAGTTGGGCTTTATATTTTTAAAATTGAATTGATTTATTTATTTGAGTTGAATTTTTTTATTTTATTAGAAATTTAGGGCTTACAATTCCATAACACGAGATCATGGAAATGCCTAAGAGGTGAGGATTTATGTTGATAGCCCGCAAAAGGAAGTAGCAACCTTTGAATCTAAATCTAGGGAGCTTTGATGAGGGCCAAAAACACAACCTAAATCAAAGGTGAAAATGAGCATTTGATTTACCTCCACAAAAGAGGATAAACTACTCGACTATTGGACTTACAACCACCTATGGGTGGCCGCCAACTAACTCCTCCTACGATTTTAAAATATATAGTCAAGTCAAATGCTTTTGCAAGATAACTAAGCTGTTATTTATTTAGAAAGAGACTAATTCCTTAAACACACTCCCTAAGAGACTAGATCATGTAGAGCATGATTAATGACTTAAATCTAATATAAATTTTTGTTATATTTTATTTTCATTTTGGACAATCAATTTGACACAGGCTTTAGGATTCATATGCATAATGTATGAGAAATTAGATTATGGGCCAAAATCAGTGAGAAAAGGTGTATTTCTACCATGGCTTTCAAAGGTCAAGCCAAATTCTCTGGCAAAGGTGGAAGCCTTCCAATCAAGAGTGAAATAATATAATTTTTATGCATGATGCGAGAAAAGTAATACAACATCTAAGGGTAATTCTTTTATCTTGATTTATAACCCAGGCTTTATATGAGGTTATGAGTTATTTATTTTTAGTTTGAATTGATTAGTTGGGTAGAAAAATTATGTTCCTAAGAGTCTAATCGTCATTCAGGTCATACATCAAAGCAAGAAACTAGAAAAAAATGCCATCTTAATGCACAAGCTAAATAAACATCAATCAATTTATAAAGCTAGCGCAAAAGAATAAGAGACCATTTGTGGTCGGGCTCCACTACACAAACATGAAAATAATTTACGTAGCCGAGCTGTACCATTATACAACCCGGATTACAAATGAATTAAATACAATCAAGAAGAAATTCATTATTATGGGGGGTCTTCATTCTTCATTTTTTCTTTCTTCTTTCTTCGTTTGGTTGGTTGGAATGTGATTGCTCCAAAGGCTTCATATTATACATAAGACATAATATTATAACCAATGTTCATCCTAATCTCCTATAATAATCATTCCAAAATTCTAATTACAAAATTACATGAAAATGAGAAAAAAGAAATCTAACTAAAACCTGCAAAATAGAAATTAGTTAAACACACCATACAATCCCAAGCATGTATATGTATGAATTGGACTTAGCACCCCACACATGGGTAACTAAGTCTACCTGGCCTATTTTGGATTATGCTTAAGGGTATAAGCATCTGCACAACAAAAGTAATTTATATTTTTTATTACAACGCCCCTTAAGCACAATCCTCTACAAAAGACAATGGTTAGACTAAGATCACCCTACCATTCAGTCTACGCACATACACCATAACATACATATTAAAATATTACATCACAAAATAAAAACAAACATCAAACCATGCACCACCCTAACCTAAAGCTAGAAGTGGTGACTTAGCCTAAAGTGTATGCCATTTAAGGTTTATGTAGTATGCTTACCTAAGCTTTAAGGTTAGAGTTTTCTAAGTATGAAAATGTTCAACTTAGAGGGTAATTTCATTTAAGTGATTTAGTTGATTTAGTTTATTTTTATTTTGTGATTTGATTAGGTTTGAATGAACCTAATATTAATTACTAAGTGTTGTAAAGAGAGGAAAAGAGAAGGGAACTTCTCTTTCAACCCTACCTTAAGTAATTTTAAAGTAGATTCATTATTATTATTATTCATTTAGTGAATATTTTATTATGTGTTTTAATTAATCTTAAGTTTAGATTTTCTTCTAACAAACCTATTCAAAAAGAAAGGTATTTTAAGATTAAGAAAGTGAAATACTATAACAAAACACACAACACTTCATTTCTTTCCTAACATGTATAACATGCATATGGATGAATCCTAAGCATATCTATACATGCAAATAGAAATATTTACCATACCTTAATGATAAATGCTAAGAGAGTTTGTTTAAAGAAATTTGGATGCTTCATAATGCATGATTTTGTTAAGTAGAAGAGAGTGATACTTTTATCCATTTTTTATATGCACATTTACAAGTATAAAAGACATAAGTGAGTACGATGCCATTGTTAACACTAGGGGTGTTAGGTACAAGACCTACTTAGGACTACTTAAAGCCTCGTAATCTCGGGGTTGTCCACTAATATACCACTTTTCTTAAATATACGTGCATGTACAAAAAGAAATACATGGAAAGAGAATCATGCAACAAGTTTATGTTTGTTTGATTACTTTGATTGTTTAGTTTATATGTGTGATATGGAATTCTTTCTTAAGTCATGACATAGGAGTGTATAGGAATGGATTTAAGCAAATGTTATGTCCTTTTCAAATGGACTATACACTTTGCAAATCCTATACAATTTTATGTTAAGAAAGAGAGGGAGAATCATATAACACATTTTATACTATTACTATACAAACTCATAAATAATTATAAGTAGCATACTTTTCAGTTGTGATGTTTGATTTATAACTTTTGAAAATAATTTGGATTTAATAGTGATAATAGCCATTCATATTTTTACTTTAGCCAAGACATGCAATTTGACATAAAAGGAAATATTTCATTTTTAATTTAATTTTTAAAAGGCATGAATGCATGATTTTCATATGACATACACATTTAGCATATTAGGAAAGAAATAAAGTGATGAAAGTATGTAAATTCATTCAACCTAATTAATTCCTAAAGACAATATTATGAAATATGATTATTTAAAGTAAATCAAATTTATTTTAAAAAGATTTTTAGTTTTGTTTGAGTTTGATTTGAATTTAGAATGTGAAAAAGGTTTTCTGGTCCTAACCCATTTTTCACATGTGTATATTATTTTAGTTTAATTTTTAGAACCATTAAGTGGATTTTATATTTTGCTTAGGTTAATGTGTTCATTAAGTTCATTAATTACCCCTTACCTACACCACTTTAACATATTTAATCAAATAATTATGAGCCAAAGTATGACATAAAATCACAAGGAATTTAAATCAATAATGCACCTAGGAAAGAAAGGGGCCTAATGCATTTGGCTCTCAATTAATGATTAATTAAGCTAAAGGATTTAATTTAAATACTTTCATAACCCTTGCCATACTTATGGGTTAGATTTGATTTCCTTAAGCTACTTAGGTTATTGAGCACCTAAGAATCTACCCAAGAAGGAATTGATTAAGTTTTGGAATATTTTGATTTTAAAAAGTTTGATTAATTAAGCAATTTAATTAAGTGATTAAACCATTTAATTAATTTGCATTTTAATTTAATTTTTATCCAAATGAAATAAACTTAGGGGAAAAGATTTGGGAAAGAATTCATAATCTCATTCACGAAGTCCATTCACTATTCTAAGGTAATTATCAAACTTAATTAATTAATTTATCAGTGTTTAATAGGTTAATTAATTATTTAATTGATTAAGGGAGTGATTAGGAGTGGATTAAGAAATTATCCTAATTAAACCATTAATAAATTCTAAGAAAATCATGGGAGATAGAGGTCATCTTATTAATCAATCTTAGGAAGTTTAGAATTAATTAGTAGAATAATTAGGGAGTAATTAATATAATTACATTTCCAATAAAACTCTAATTGCATAAAATTCACTATTCAAAATCCATCAAACTTAAATTTAGATTATTCCCCTTCAAAATATCTTCACAATGCATTTTATTTTATATATTTTTTATTTTTCTACATTTAGTTATGTTATATTGAAGATTCTATAATTAAAACCTAATTAAATAGCTGTAGTAAATTTTTTAATTTCTAAAGAATAAATATATGTCCATCTTCACTCTATGCGGAATAAAATGAAGATTGAAATATACTTTCTTTTTTTATTCATTTTTGACACTATGTAGATTCGTAGATATTCTTATTAAGGTGATCTGATATTAAGAAGAGGTTATCTCAAAGATAGAAATCACCACCCTACAATGGACCTAATCATCTCAACAAGGACTCTTAAGGACAACGGGTCTGCATGTGAACTAAAGATTCTTCCCCTACTTTACATGGAAAGTAAAGGTTTATTTTAAAGGAGGTTTGTTAAGTTCTCTACAGAGGCAAGCTACCATAGTTAATTACATCATAAGGAATGAGATCCTATAGGAATACTCTCAATTAAGGTAAATGATCATTGTCTCCAAAGATTTCAATAGGTAGGACTATCAATCTATTAGTTTATTTTGGAAGATCAAATATGATTGATCAAAGAGAGAGAGAGTTATTATCGATGCCGAAGGAAGATAAGTGAGAGATGCCCACAATGCTAGAAACTTAGCGAGCATCTCAAACTATCTTATGGTTGGGCTTTACATTTTTGAAATTGAAATATTTGTTTGAGTTTAATTTTTATTAGAAGTTTAGGGAAATGCCTAAGAGGTGAGGATTTATGCTTATTGCCCATAGAAGGGAGAAGCAACCTCAGAACCTAAATCTAGGGAGCTTTGGCGAGAGCCAAAAGCATGACCTAAATCTAAGGTGAAAAATAAGTATTTGATTGCCTCCATAAGAGAAGACAAACTACCGGACTGCTTGGACTTACAACTGCTTGGGGGTGGCTACCAACTAACTCCTCTTATGATTTTAAATTCATGTAGGCAAGTCATATGGTTTATGCAAGATAGCTAGGCTATTATTTATTTAGAAAGAGACTATGTCTTTAAACTCACTCCCTAAATAGACTATATTATGCAAGGGCATGCTTCAAATGACCTAAATCTAATGCAAATCATATTACATGTTATTTTCATTTTGGACAATCATTTGATTCAGGCTTATAGGATTCATATGCCAAATGCATGAGAAGTAGGATTATTGGCCAAAATCAGTGAGAAGTGGGAGGTGTGTTTCCACCATGGCTCTTAAAGGTTAAGCCAAGTTTCTCTAGCAAAGGTGGAAGCCCTCCAATCAAGAGTGAGAATAATATGCATTTGTGCATGATGTTACAAAAGAAATACTCATCTAGCTAAGGGGTTGCTAATTCTTTTATCTTGATTTTAACTTAGGCTTTAACTGAGGTTATAAGTTATTTATTTTTAATTTTGAGTTGATTAATTTAGAAGAAGATTTATTTTTTTTCTAAGAGCCTAATCGTCATCTAAGCCATACATCAAACCAAGGAAGAAACTAGGAAAACATGTCATCTTAATGCGCAAACTAAACAAAATATCAAACATATTATAAAGTTAACTTAAAAAAATAAAAGGCCATTTATGGTCAGGCACCATCGCACAAACTTGAAAATAAATTGGGTAGCTGAGCTCTACCTTTATACAACCCAGATTATAAATAAATTAATTACAATAAAGTAAGAAAATCTGTGTTATGGGGGTCTTCTTTCTTCTTTTCTTTTCTTCTTTCTTCTATCCTTTCTTCTTTTGGTTCCTTCTTTTGGATGGTTGGAATGTGGATGCTCCAAAGGCTTTACATGGTGCATAAGATGAGATCTTATGACCAATGCTCATCTTATTCCCTCATAACATTCATTCCAAAATCCTAACTGCAAAAATACATGAAAAAGAAAAGAAAATCTAACTAACACCTGCAAAATAGAGATTAGCCAAACAAATCGTACAAATCCCAAGCATGTATATTGGACTTAGAACCCCACACATGGGTAACCAAGTCCACCTGGCCTATTGGATTATGTTTAGGGGTATAAGCACCTACACAACAAAAGCAGTTATATTTTTATTACAACGCTCCTTAAGCACAATCCCCTGTAGAAAATAATGATTAAAATAAATCATCTTACCATTTATTCTATGCACATTCACCCTAACATCCAGACTAAAACAAAACATCACAAAATAAAAACAAACATCAAGCCATGCACCGCCCTAACCTAAAGCTAGAAGTGGTGACTTAGCCTAATGTGTGTGCTTTAGAAAGTTTGTGTGGTATGCTTAGCTATGATTTTAAGGTTTGGATTTTCTAAGAGTGAAGATGTTCAACTTAGATGGGTGTTTCATTTAAGTATTTAGTTGATTTGGGTTGATTTTATTTGATGCTTTGTTTAGGTTTGAGTGAATCCTACAATTAATTACTAAGTGTTGTAAAGAGAGGGAAAAGAGAAGAGAACTTCTCTTTCCTTCCCTACCTTAAGTAATTTCTAAAGTGGATTCATGTTTAGTTTAGTTTAGTTTAGTACATGTTTTATTATGTGTTTTAATTAATCTTAAGTTTAGATCAATTCTAAATAAACCTATTCAAAAAGAAAGTATTTTAAAATTAAGTAAAGTGAAGTAAATTCACAAAACACACATTACTTCATTTCTTTCCCAACATGTATAACATGCATATGGATATATCCTAAGCATATCTATACATACAAATGAGAATTGTTTAGCACACTTTATGATGGATGCTAAGTGAGTTATTTAAGAAAGTTTGAATGCTTTATGATGCATGATTTTCATTAAGTAGAAAAGAGGTTTTCTTATCCATTTTTTACATGCACACATATATGTATGAAAGGCATAAGTGAGTACGATGCCATTGTTAACAAGGGGTGTAAGATACAAGACCTGCTTAGGGCTACTTAAAGCCTCACAACCCCGGGGTTGTAGACTAATATATCACTTTCCTTAAATACAAGTATATGTACAAAAGAAATGAAGGGAAAGAAAGATGCAAAAAGTTTATGTTGTTTAATTAATTTTTTTTATGCAATTTATATGTACAAGTATAGATGCCCTTCTTAAGTAATAGTATAGGAATGAATAGGAAGGGAATTAGGAAAGTGTTATGTTCTTTTGAAATGAACTATACACTTTGTCAAATCCTATTCAAAACCATACTAAAAGAAAAGAGAAGGAAGACTACACTATGCATGTCTTCATACTTATATCCACATGCAAGCTTATAACTAGTCATAAGTAGCACACTTTAAGTTTTAGATATTTGATTTATAGATTTTGAAAATAATTTTGAATTTAATAGTGATAATAGCCATTCATATTTTTTTTTACTTTAGCCAAAACATGCAATTTAACATAAAGAAAATATTTCACTTTAATTTTGATTTTTGAAAAGAGTGAATGCATGAAATTCATATGATATACACATTAAACATGTTAGGAAAGAACTAAAGTGATGAAAGCATGTAAACGCATTCACCCTAATTAATTCTAAGGATAATATCATGAAATAAGAAATTTTAAAATAAATCAAATTATTTTTAAGAAGGTTTGATTTTGTCTTGAGTTTGATTTAATTTGAGAAATGTGAGATAAGTTTGCTGTTTCTAACCCATTCTCACATATGTTGGTCATTTTAGTTTAATTTTAGGTGATTTGATAATTTTTTATGTGTTACTTAGGTTAAGGTATGAATTAAGCATGTTAATTACCCCTTACATATACCACCTTAGCATAGTTAATCAAATAATTATGAGCAAATGAGATGACATAAAATCACATAAGAAATTTAAATCGGTAATGTATCTAGTAAGAGAAGGGCCTAGTGCATTTGGCTCATGATAAATGATTAATTAAACTGAGGGGTTTAACTTAAGTACTTTCATAACCCCCCTCACACATGTGAGTTGATTTTGATTTTTTAATTGTACTTAGGCTCTTGAACACCTAAGCATCTACCCAAGATAGATTGATTGAGTTAAAAAGTTTTAGAATTTTATGAAATTAATTAAGGGGTAATTAGTGAATTAACCCTTAATTAAGGATGGATTAAGGAAGAAAAGGGGTTTAGGGAATATCTTAAGGAAAGTATCCCAAAATTATTTCCTAAACCTCATATTCACTTAATCAAAACTTAATTGACTCAATAAGAGGGTTAAACCACTAATTATGCCCTTAATTAAGCTTAATTACATTAAGGAGTGATTAAGGAATGAACTGGCAATTCTTCTAATTAAGCCACCAATAAATCCCAAGAAAATTAGGAGAGACAGGAGTCATCCCACTAATTAAGCACAAAAAAGTTTGGGATTAATCAGTGGAGTAATTAGAGGGTAATTAGCAAAAAAACATTCCCATTAAAACCCAAATTTAGAGAAAAATACTCTCAAAATCCATTGAAATCCATTTTAGAATATTCTATATTCAATTATCTATCTAATGTAATTTATTTCATATTTTTCTAATTTTTCTAGGCTTAGATATGAATTTTAGAAGTTTCCATAATTAATTAGAATATTTAAATAGCTTAATTAAGTATTTAATCCCGTCATCTCTATGTGGGCCACTGACACGACATGCACTTTTCACATGGCACAATGGGATTGGGTACTTAACTTATCACATCATAGCGTTGCGGCCAGCTGCATCTTTCTCTCAGTCCGATCAAAGATCGGCGAGATATGGATCAAAAGGGGAAATCTAAGAGTTCTACATGTTTTAATCTCGATCATCCATCTAAAATGCATGGATGGATGGCCAGAGATTCATCCCTATAATTCCCTGTGAGCAATGGAGGCCATCCATGTTCTAGGGCAAGATCTGAGCTTGATTGAGCTGGATTGGGCTAAAATTTAGCCTACACCTTCATCATGCAACCTAGATCACATCTAGCAGCTAAAATCCCATGGGATTAAACTTTCTTTCACAAAGCTCCACACTATGGCTAGATTAAGCTCAAAAAAATAATTTACCTCGCCAGAGGTGATCACTGGTGCTCGATTCCCTTGGAGAAGCTTCATCTAGTTGAGATGAAGCTTTACTGAAGTTTAGACGCTTTGAGATGGGGTAGATCTTCCTATGGATCAACTCCACTTGCACTTGAGCTCGGCTTTGATCTAGGGCACTCCTCCCTTGCTTCAAGAGCTTGTATAAAGCTTTTGGCAAGCTCAATTAAGCTTCCATAGAGTGCTTACAAAGGGAATTAGGCTGATATTGAGTGTGGGCTGAGTTTGATTTTCAACGGAGCTCCCCTATTTTCAAACTATGAAAACTAAGAAATGGGAATTTGGAAATCACTTGAGAGAGCTTGGGGAGGCTAGAAATTGCTTCTATGACTTCCCTAGGTTCAATCGAGTATGAGATTGATGGATTCAATTCAAATTAGGAGGAGTATATCTCCCCCTTTGGCAATCAGACGACCAAGCAATGCCTTGCCATTTTGATCTAATTGACCACAAGGAGTGGGTTGTTTGAGCTGTTAGAGGTGTCCTTGAATTCAATTTTATTCAGGGAGTGGAATTGTAAACTTCCCATGTGCTTGAATTGAGTGGAAGGAGGATTCCATGTGCTCCATTTCAAGGCATGTGGTCGGTTTGTCCATTGGGCTAGGTTGGGCTAACCTGAATCCATTGGGTTGGGTGCACCACACTCCCTAGTGTTCATTTGATCCATTAAGAGGGTGTTAAGTGGTTATGGAGAGGATTCAACCAAATTCCAAGTGGATTTGGCCAAAATTTACCCTATGACCTAGAGATAAAATGGTCATTTGACCTTGATTTCAGTTTGGGTATGTTTGATATGATGAGAAAATAGGTTTGACCAAGTTTCATTGAATTGGAGTTGGATTGATATGATTTGGCTCATGTTGACCCACTTAGGAAAAAATGGGTCAACTTGGGTCAAATTGGTCAAGTAATTAACCAAGGGTTGGTCAAGTTCATATGATCATTTGAAATATTTAGGTGGCTTTGGTTTGATTCAATTCGATTTAGGTTTGAATTTTGTTCATTTAGGTCAAATGGATCAAGTTGACCAATTTGACCCATTTGACCTATTTGGGTTAGGTCATGGGTTGGTTTAGGTTTAGTCGGTCATATGAAATGGATTGATATCTTTATTTCCAATCAATTTTGGTTAAGTTTAAATTTGGCTCAATTTGACCCTTTAGGTCAAGTTGGGTTCATGGTCAATTGGGCTAGGTTGGGTCTAGTTAGCCAATTGAGGCTTTGGTCAAGTTCAATAATCATTTTTGGAATGAACTTGACCCATTGGTTTCAATCAATTTGGCTTAGATCAAGTTTTGACACATTTTGACTTTTTAGATCAAGTTGGGTCAACTTGGGTCAAGTGGTCAATAGCTGGGTTAGGCTCAAATGTTGACTTGGTCAAGTTCAAACATTGATCATGAATGAACTTAGATCATTAGTTTCAATCAATTTGGCCTATGGTGGATTTTGGCTATGTTGGGTTTCATTTTGGCTAAATGTTGACTTGGTCAACCCTTAGGTTTGACTTGGTTTGACTCAATTTGAGTGATTGATCATCTCATGATGATTGTTGATCATGATGAGAGGCTTGATGGGCTTAGTTCAATCCAATTTGGTTATGATTAGAATTTGGCTCATAAGGGTACTTTAGGTCACTTTGGGTCAAGTGAGCCTAGTGGGTCAAATGACTTGGTCAAAGCTTGATTTTAGTTTGATTGAACTCACATATGGACTTATGATTGAAATATAAATCAATTTGCAAGTGGTTTGAAGTCAAATGGGTTTTGGTTCATTTGACAATTTTAAGTTCAAAGGGTGAACATTAGTTTGACTTGGGTTTGATTTTTGAATTGAGTTTTGATTTGGTGATTGAAGTTTATGTTTATATTTGGATTCATGATTGAAGGATTGATTGAATCATGAAGAAAAATCAAGAGTTTGGCTTGATTTGAAGTTGATTTGGCTAAGTTCAAGAATTTGACTTGAAAGGCTTAGGTTGGATTTTGATTGAATTTGGGTTTGATTTTTGGAGTTAGTTTTGATTGTTTGAATTTATATTTCATTTATAAATGTTAATATAAATAAGAATATAAATGGGTTATAAGAAAATTTTATGAGTTTGAAGTGATTTGAACATGATCTAGGCTAAGTCCTTAAGAGAAAATTAAAGTGACTTAGGAAAGATTTGTGAATTTGAATTTGACTTTTGGGTTTAGTTTGTTTGATTTGAGTTTATATTTCATTTATATATGTGAATACAAATGAGAATATAAATGAATTATAAGAAAGTTTCATGAGTTTGAATTGATTTGAACCTGATTTAGACTAAGTCATTAAGAGGAGATTAAAGGACTTAGAAAATATTTTGAACTTGGAGAAAATCAATTAAGCTGGAATGGATTTAGGTTTGATGTTGATTTGATTTGGAGTTTGAATTGAAGGAAGAAAGTGAGGAATGTGGTTCAGACTATAGGGTAGGCAAATTTTCCTAACACCCCCTAAGGCATGACCTATTCCTATGGCTAACTCTTCTAAGTCTCTAGGGTTACGTTGAGTGTCCACCTAATCACTAGATGTGTCTTAAGACCAAGGAACCCTTAAAATCTAAGAGAAGTTCTATGTCTAAGATGGAGGGGTTGAGAGCTCATCCTAAAAATGAGGTCAACAATAGCCTAATTAAATAATTAATCTCGTCGGTGACACGTGGACCGCTGACGCACCACGCTCTTTCCACGTGGCATGACGAGATTTGCTATTTAAGTAGTCACATCTTATGTCACGTCGATGGCGATTTTACATGCTTTCTCCTCGGGATCAAAGATGGGATGGTCGGATTAATCTGATTCTAATAAGATAAATCGAGAGGCTCTGTGGCTTGATTAGGGTATCCAAAATGCGTGGATGGATGGTCCATAATCCGTCACTGAGCTCACCTATGGGAGAGGGCATCTATCCACTCTTTAGGGCATGATCGAAGCTCGATTGAGATCATATTGAGCTCAAACTTTACCCACACCATGTAGGAGTAAGCACAAGTAGATCTAATGACCAATTTTACTTCTGATGAAAATTCTCTTCACAATGGACCAGACACTTCCTATTCTAAGCTCAATTAGAAGGCATACCTCACTAGAGGCTATCACCGACACTCTCAACTATCGACGTAGCTTCGTCTAGTAGAAATGAAGCCCTATTGAAGATTTGAGGGCTTGAGGTTTAGTGGATCTTCCTATGGACCAAACTCTTCTTCAAATGCTTGCGGCCTTGGTCTAGCTCCCACCTTCCTTTCCTTTGAATCTTGGAAGAAGCTTTGGATAAGTTTGATTAGGTCCTCTGAGGGTGCTTGCAAGAGCAATTGGATTGAAGTTGAGTATTGGATGAGTTGGAAAAATGCTTGATCTCCCCTGTTTTCATCTTGGAGAAACTGAGAAGAGGAGAATTCAAATGGATTGGGGATTGCTTGAGGGAGCTTGATAAGCTTGCCTTAGGTCTCTCTTAGTCAATCGAGTGTGAATGTGTGTGAATGAAGGGAAACTAGGGGGAGTATATCTCCCCCTAGAAGGATCGGATGATCGAGCATGGCTTTGCCATTTTGGATCAATTAGCCTGATTCAATGGGTTGTTTTGGCTGTTTGAACTTGCACATGGTTTCATTTCGACGAGAGAGGTAGTGGAGGAGTTGCCATGTGCTGATTTGGAGTGTGGGAGTGATCCCATGTGCTTGAAATGAGAGGAGTGGTCGATTTGGCCATTGGGTTGGGTTTGGCTGACCCAAATCCATTGGGTCATGTGCACCTTGCTCACTAGTTTCCACTTGGTCCACTAAGAGGGTGCTAAGTGGCCATGAAGAGGATATGACCAAATTCCAAGTGGAATTGGCCATGGGTTACCCCTTGACCTAGGGGTAAAATGGTCATTTAGCTTTTATTTTAGTTTGGGTATGTTTTGAATTGTTTGAAATTAGGTTGGTCCAAATTTCAAGGAATTGGAGTTAATTTGATGTGATTTGACTCATGTTGACCCATTTAAGTCAAAATGGGTCAACTTGGGTCAAGTTGACTAATTGGTCAAATTGGGTCAAACTAAGGGTTGTGTCAAGTTCATATGACCATTTGAAATATTTTGGCATCATTGGTTTGGTTCAATTTGATTTATATTTGGATTTGATTCATTTGATTTGATTTAGGTCAAATGGGTCAAGTTGACCAATTTGACCCATTTGACCTATTTAGGTTAGGTTATGGGTTGGTTTAGGTTTGATTGGTCATTTGAAATGATTTGGTATCTTTATTTCTAATCAATTTTGGTTTAATTTGATTTTGGCTCAATTTGACCTTTTAGGTCAAGTTAGGTTCATATCAAATTAAAGGGGATTTTGACCATTGAATTGGTTTTATCAATTCAAGTGACCCATTTGAATTAAATCAATTTGGATCAATTTTGAATAAATTGATCATCAAAATGAATGGTAATCAAGCTAATTTTTGAATGGTTTCATTTAATCAATTTGGTTCTGTTGATTGGCTGCCACAATGTGAGCTTGATTTGACTTAGTTCAATCCAATTTGGGTAGAATTAGAATTTAGCTCAAAAGGAGTACTTTAGGTCACTTTGGGTCAAGTGAGCCTAAGTGGGTCAAATGGCTTGGTCAAAGCTTGATTTGAGTTTGGTTGAACTCACATATAGACTTATGATTGAAATATAAATCCATTTGCAAGTGATTTGAAGTCAAATGAGTTTTGATTCATTTGATAATTTTAAGTTCAAAAAGGTGAACATGAGTTTGGTTTGGGTTTGATTTTTGAATTTAGTTTTGATTTGATGATTAAAGTTTGTGTTCATATTTGGATTCATGATTGAAGGATTGATTGAATCATGAAAAAAAAAAATTAAGAGTTTGGCTTGATTTGAATTTGATTTGGCTAAGCTCAAGAGTTTGACTTGAAAGGCTTTGGTCAAATTTTGATTGAATTTGGATTTGATTTTGAATTTGGTTTTGGTTTGATGATTGAAGTTTGTGTTTATATTTGGATTCATGATTGAAGGATTGATTGAATCATGAAGAAAAATCAAGAGTTTGGCTTGATTTGAATTTGATTTGGCAAAGTTCAAGAATTTGACTTGAAAGACATAGATTGGATTTTGATTAGATTTGGATTCAAATTTTGGATTTAGTTTTGATTTGATGATTGAAGTTTATTTATTTGGGTTCATGATTGAAGGATTGATTGAATCATGAATAAAAATTAAGAGTTTGGCTTGATTTGATTTGATTTAGCTAAGTTCAAGAATTTTACTTGAAAGGCTTAGTTGAATTTTAATTGAATTTGGGTTTGATTTTTCCATTGAGTTTTGGATATTTGAAATTATATTTCATTTATATTTGTGAATATAAATGAGAATATAAATGGGTTATGAGAATTTTTTTTGAATTTGAGTTGATTTAGATTTGATCTGAGCTAAGTCCATAAGATAGAATCAAAGTGACTTAGGAAAGATTTTTGAAATTTGGAATTCAATCATGGGTTTCAATCATTTGAGATTTGATTCATGATTTGAGAAAATCCATTGGAATCAATTTAAGGCTTGAGAAAATCAATTAAGTTTGGAATTAATTAAAGTTTGAAGTTGATTTGGAATTGATTTGATGTTTGAAATTTGAATTGTATTGATTTGGAGTTTGATGTTTGAATTGGATTGATTTGGAGTTTGACTTGAAAGAAGGAAGTGAGGATTTGGTTCAAGCTATAAGGTAGGCAAATTTTCCTAACACCCTATGGAGAAAAATTCCTATAGGAGTCACCTTTCAAATCTGTGGTGAGAAAAGAAAGAGGAGACTATAAAAATTTGTCTTTTTAGCATGCCATGATCCTTGAATGTACTTATTGGTGATGAGTGCATCATCAAGAATAGTGTACTATTTGAAAGAGCAGTCACTACCCTTTAATGGACCTAATCACCTATAAGCCTTTAAGGGCGATGGGTGCATATGTACCAGAGATTCTTCCCCAATTTTACATGAAAAAATAAAGCAGGGTTTATTTTAAATCAGGTTTGTTAAATTCCCTACAGGGGCAAGCCCTATAGTTAATTACATTTTAAGGAATGTGGATTCCTTAGGAAAACTCTCGATTAAGGTAAATGATTATTATCTTCAAAGATTTCAATAGGAAATGACTATCAATCGATTGACTCATTTTTAAAAGATCAAATAGGATTGATTAAAGAGGGTGTTATTATCGAAGCCAAAATGAAAGATAAGTAGGGGATGTCCATGATGCTAGGAAACCTAGCAAACATTTCAAACTATCCTATGATTGAGCTTTACATTTTTGAAATTGATTTAATTTATTTGAGTTAAATTTTTCATTAGAAATTTAAGACTTATGATTCTTTAATATAGGATTAAAGAAATGCCTAAGAGGTAAGAAATTATGCTTATGACCCACAAATAGGAGAAGCAACCTCAGAACTTAAATCTAGGGAGCTTTGGCGAGGGCCGAAAGCAGAACCTAAATCTCAGTAGAAAATGGGTATTTGGTTTGTCTCCACAAGAGGGCAAATCACCCGACAACTTGGACTTACAACCGCCTGGGGGTGGCTGCCAACTAACTCCTCATATGATTTTAAATACATGTAGGCAAGTCAATATGCTTATGCAAGATAGCTAGGTTGCTATTTATTAAAAAGAGACTAAGTCCTTAAACTCACTCCCTAAAGAGACTAGATCATGTAAAGGGCATGCTTCAAACGACCTAAATCTAATGTAATTCAAATTTCATTTTTATTTTCATTTTTGGACAATTATTTTGACTCAAACTAATAGGATTCATATGACTAATGCATGAGAAATAAAGTTATTGGCCAAAATCAGCGAGAAGGGATGAGGTGTGTTTCCACCATGACTCTCAAAGGTCAAACCAAGTTTCTCTGGAAAAGGTGGAAGCCCTCTGATCAAGAGTGAAATAAGATGTTGTTGTACATGATATTACAGAAGAAATACTCATCCAGCTAAGGGGTTGCTAATTCTTTTATCTTGATTTTAAACCTAAGCTTTAGGTGAGGTTATGAGTTCTTTATTTTTAATTTGAGTTGTTAAGTTGGGTAAAAGTTTTATTTTTTTTCTAAAGAGCCTAATCCACATCCAAGCCATACATAAAATAAGGAAGAAACAAGGAAAAGCATGCCACTTAATGCACAAGCTAAATAAATCATCAATCAATTTATAAAGCTAATTGCAAAAAGAATAAAAGACCGTTGTGGTCGGGCACCACCGTACAAACCAAAAAATATCAAATTGGGTAGATGAGCTCTACCCTTATACAACCCAAAATATAAATGAATTAAATTATAATCAAGCAAAGAATTCATTGTTATGGGGATCTTCAAGCTTTATTCTTCTTTCATCTTTTCTTCTTTCTTCTTCTTTTTTTCTTTCTTCTTTGGTTCCTTCTTTTGAATGGTTGGAAGGTAGAGTTTTCAAGGCTTCACATGGTGCATAAGATGAAATCTTATGACCAATGCTCATCCTAATCCCCATAATAATCATTCTAAAATTCTAATTGCACAAATTTACATGAAAAGGAAAAAGAATAAAAATCTAACTAACACCTGCAAAATAAAGGTTAGCTAAAACAAACCACACAAATCTCAAGCATGTATATTAGACTTATCACCCCACACATGGGTGACTAAGTCCACCTAATATTGGATTATGCTTAGGGTATAAAGCACCTGCAAGCAAAAGCATTTATGTTTTTATTTATGATAATGCCCCTTAAGCACAATCCCCTACATAAAAGAATAGTTAGACTAAAAGCGTCCTACCATTCATTCTATGAGCATACACCCTAACATTTAGTCTAAAACATTTATCACAAAACAAAACAAAATATCAAACCATGCACCATCCTAACCTAAAGCTAGAAGTTGTGACTTAGGCAAATGTGTGTGCTTTGAAGGCTTGTGTGGTATGCTTAGCTATGGCTTTAAGTTTAAATTTTCTAAGTGTGAAAATATGTTCAACTTAGTGGAGGGTTTCATTTAAGTTGTTTAATTATTTTTGGGTTGATTTTATTTCATATTTTGATTAAGTTCAAGTAAATCCTACAATTATTTACTAAGTTATGAAGAGAGGGAAAGAGAAGGAGACTTCTCTTTCCTTCCCTAACCTAAGTAATTTTCTAAAGTAGGTTCACATTTTTAGTTTTGTTTAGGTGAATGTTTTGATTAAATCTATTAATTAATCCTAAGTTTAGATGAACTCTAAACAAACCTATTCAAAAATAAAGACATTTTAAGATTAAATAAAATGAACCAAATTTACATAACACACATCACTTCATTTCTTTCCCAACATATATAATATGCATATGAATGAATCCTAAGCATATCTATACACACAAATGAGAATATTTAATACACTTTATGATGCATGCTAAGTAATTCATTTAAAGAAATTTGGAAGTTTAATATGCATGATTTTCTTAAGTAGAAAAGGGTTTCTTTATCCAATTTTTTACTTACACACATGAAAGTAAGAAAGGCATAAGTGAGTACATCACCATTGTTAACCAGAGGAGTAGGGTACAAGACCTACTTAGGGCTACTTAAAGCCTCACAACCTCGGGGTTGTCCAGACTAATATACCACTTTCCTTAAGTACAAACATATGTATAAAAGAAATAAAATGGAAAAGAATAATGCAAAAGTTGTATTAATGGATTCATTTTTGTTTATGCAATTTATGTATGCAAGTATAGGTATCCCTTCTTAGGTGATAGCATAGGGATGAATAGGATATGGAATTAGGTTAGTGTTAGGTTCTTTTCAAATGAATCATACATCTTACCAACTCTATTCAAAACTATATAAGAGAAAGAAAGGAAACCTATGCTAAGCATATCCTATATTCTTCACATGCAAACTTTAATTAAAATATAAGTAGCACACTTTTAGATTTGATAATTGATTTATATGTTTTGAAAATAATTTGAATTTAGTAGTGATAATAGCCAATCATATTTCTACTTTAGCCAACACATGCAAATTTGACATAAAGTAAACAATTTCACTTTTAAATTTGAATTTGAAAAATATGAATGCATGAAATCACATGACATATAAATTTAACATGTTGGGGAAATAATCAAAGTAATGAAAGCATGTAAACACATTCACTTTAATTAAATTC
Organism: Cymbidium sinense; assembly: GCA_021442155.1. Lineage (NCBI taxonomy): Eukaryota > Viridiplantae > Streptophyta > Magnoliopsida > Asparagales > Orchidaceae > Cymbidium > Cymbidium sinense. The sequence goes on from CM038215.1 coordinate 34,983,036, forward strand.
TAAAGACATTCTTATAGAATAAGAAAGTTTAAAATAAATCAAAGTGTATTCATTGTGATTCTTATTTAGTTTGAAGTTTGATTTAATTTTAAAAGGTGAGTTGAGTTTGCTGTTCCTAACCTATTCCCACATGTGTTTGATATTTTTGTTTAATTTTTAGATAATTAGATCCATTTTTATGTATTAATTAGGTTAAGGTATGAATTAAACAATTAATACCTACACCACCTTAGAATAATTAACCAAATAATTATGAGCCAATGAGATGACATAAAAGTTCACAAGGAATTTAAATTTGCAATGCACCTAAGAAGAAAAGGCCTAATGCAATTTGGCTCATGATTAAAGGTTAATTAAGCTAAGGGGTTTAGCTTAAGTAATTTCAAAATACCCTTTCATACATATGAATTGGGTTTTGATTTTCTTAATTGAACTTAGGCTATTAAACACCTAAGCATCTACCCAAAGTAGATTAATTAAGTTATGAAGGTTTTTAGAATTTTTAGAAATTAATTAAGGGGATAGTTAATGAATTAACCCTTAATTAAGAGAAGTTTAAGGAAACAAAAGGGGGTTTAGGAATAGGTTAGGGGAAATGCCCCATCCCTAAACCTCCTATCTACTTGATATGACCTTAATCAACTCTAATCATTGACTAAAGCCACTAATTAAACCTTAATTATCCTTAATTAGGTTAAAGGAGTAATTAAAAAATCCACATGCAATTCTCCTAATTAATCCTTTAATAAATTCCAAGAAAATTAGGGAGGTAGAAGTCATCCCCTAAAATATACCCAAGGAGCTTGAGATTAATCAGAGGCTTAATAAAAAGATAATTAATAAAATAAACTTTCCAATAAAACCCAAAATTAGAGAAAAACATAATTCAAAATCCATTGAAATTAATTTTAAAATATTCTAGGTTGAATTATCTTTCCATAAGATTTTAGTTCATATTTTTCTAAGTTTTATTGAAGGAGATATGAATTTTAGAAAATCCCTAGATTAATTAGCATTTAATTATATCCCTAACTAATCCTTTAGCTCACAATGTGATGCATGGTGGCAGAGGTCAGCGCGCTTTACACGCATCGTGCGGTGAGCATCCCACTTAAATGTCATATCCAAAAGGGGGTGTGATGGCATATGCGCTTTGATCTCTATTGTTCGATCAAAGATCGGTCAATCAGAGATCTCCTTGTGGTTTTAAAAAGGATAAATCAAATTAAAATGTGGAATAATCTATTTATCAAAAACACGGATGGATGACCAAGATCTCCGTTCTTCCCTTAGATAAATAGAGACCATCCATGATCAGGAAGATCCGAGCTTCGATTGAGCTGGATTCAAACTTAACCCACACCATCTAAAGCCAATGAGGCACATCCAATGGTGGGATTTGCTTGAATGATAATTCTTTCTGGACCAACACCTCCTATTAGGTGGTCAAAAAATTTCATACCTCTCAGATCGATGAGGTAGCTTAGTGGAGAGCCATTAAAATTCTTAGATCTGGGATTGAGTGCTCATGGACCAACACCACTTCAAGATCCTTGTGGTTTTAACCAATTACTCCTCTCCTTGCTATGGGAACTCTAATGGAAGCTTAGTGTGCTGGGTTGGTCCTTAGAGGAATTGAGGTGGTTTTCAGTGTGGAGGAAGTTCAAGATTGGAGCTCCCTATTTTCTCTATGAACAGAGAATATGAAGTTTGATTTCACTCTAAGAAGCTTGGGGAGGCTGTGGAATGACTTCTCTGACTTCCCTATGTTCAATCTAATTGAGGAATGATGGATTTGAATTCAATTAGGGGGAGTAAATCTCCCCCTTGAAGGATCAAACGGCCGAGCATGCAATGGGAGGGTTGTTTGATCAGTTAGAAGTTTGCATATGGTCAGTTTGAGGCCATGAGTGGATTGCCAACCTCCATGTGCTTAAAATTGAGTGGGAGATGGATTTTGAATTTGCCATTTTGACCCATTGAGTCGGGTTTAGCATTGGGGCCAATTGGGTTGAGCCAACCCGTTGGGTTGGGTGCACCACTCTTCATTAGGTCCCCTTGAGCTATTAGGAAAGCATCAAGTGGATATGAAGAGGGTATGACCAAATTACCCATGGATTAAGCCAAAATTTATTCTATGGCCTAGGGTAGGATCATCATTTTGTTGATTTTTCAATTTGGATATGTTGGGTATGGGGAGAAACTAGGTTTGGCCAAGTTTCATGAGATTTGGAATTCATTTGATTGGGTTTGGCTCATGTTGACCCATTTAGGGCAAAATGGGTCAACTTGGGTCAAGTTGACTAATTAGTCAAATTGGGTCAAACCAAGGTTGGTCAAGTTCATATGACCATTTGAAATGTTTTGGTAGCTTTGGTTTGATTCAATTTGGTATAGTTTTTTTGGCTCATATGACTTCATTTAGGTCAAATGGGTCAAGTTGACCTATTGACCCATTTGACCATTTGAGGTAGGTCAAGGGTAGGTTTAGGAGTTAGTCATATGGAGTGGATTGGTATCTTTGTTTCCAATCAATTTTGGTTATTTTTGGCTCAACATGACCCCTTTAGGTCAAGTTGGGTCTAAGGTCAATTAGGCTAGGTTAGGTCTAGTTGGTCAATTGAGGCTTTGGTCAAGTTCCACAAGTGATTTGGAATGAACTTGACCCATTGGTTCCAATCAATTTGGCTTAGATCAAGTTTTGACACATTTTGACTTTTTAGGTGAAGTTGGGTCAACTTGGGTCAAGTGGCCAATTGGGCTAGGTTAGGCTCAAATGTTTGCTTGGTCAAGTTCAAACATAGGTCATGAATGAACTTAGATTAATGGTTTCAATCAATTTGGCCTATGGTGGAATTTGGCTATGTTAGGTTTCATTTTGGGCTAAGTGTTGACTTGGTCAACCCTTAGGTTTGACTTGGTTTGACCCAATTTGATTGATTGATCATCCCATGATGATTGTTGATCATGATGAGAGGGATATATGAGTTTGGTTCAATCTAATTTGGTTAGGATTAGAATTTTGCTCATAAGGGTACTTTAGGTCACTGTGGGTCAAGTGAGCCTAAGTGGCTCAAATGGCTTGGTCAAAGCTTGATTTGAGCTTGATTGATGTTGTATATGGACTTATGATTGAAATATAAATCCATTTACAAGTGGTTTGAAGTCAAATGGGTTTTGATTCATTTGACAATTTCATATTCAAAGGATGAATATGAAAGAATTTTGGCTTTGATTTTTGACTTGGGTTTTGATTGTGAAGTTGTATTTATATATGAATTCATGATCGTAGGGTTGATTGAATCATAAAGAAAAATCAAGAGTTTGGCTTGATTTGAAATTTGTTTGGTTCAAGATTTTGACTTGAAAAGTTAGATTTTGAGTAGATTTGAGTTTGATTTTTGGAAATGGATTTGATTGTTTGATTTTATATTTCATTTATATATGTGAATATAAATGAGAATATAAATGGATCATGAGAAAATTTCAAGGTTTGAAGTGATTTGATCATGATTTAGGCTAAGTCCATTAAGAAGGATTTAAAGGACTTAGGAAAATTTCATGAAGTTTGGAGTTTGAATTTTTAAATTTGGTTTGATTGATTTATATTTATATTTCATTTATATATGTGAATATAAATGAGAATATAATTATGAGAAAATTATATTTTGAAATGGTTTGATCAAGATTTAGGATAAGTCCTTTAATGGAAAATTAAGGACTTAAATTTTATTTGGAATTTAATTTGAGATTTGATTTGATTGATTTATATTTATATTTCATTTATATATGTGAATATAAATGAGAATATAAATGATTTTGAGAAAATCCCATGAGTTTGAATTGATTTGATGATGATTTAAATTTAAATTAATGGAAAATTTAAAAGACCTAGAAAAATATCATGAATTGATTTTGAATTTTGAGTTTAGTTTGATTGATTTGAATTTATATTTCATTTATAAATGTGGATATAAATGGGAATATAAATGCATTATGAGAAAATCTCAAAAGATTTGACATGGTTTAAATCATGATTTTTGTTAAGTCCTTAAGGGAAGATTAAGGACTTAGGAAAAATTTGAACTTAAGAATCTTCATGGATTTTGATCATGGGTTTCAATCATAGATTTCAATCATGGATCTCAATCATATGGAGTTGATTTGAGTTTGGAGAAAATCAATAAGATTGATTTGGAGTTTGACTTGAAAGAAGGAAAGTGAGGAATGTTTTAAGCTAAGGGTAGGCAATTTTCCTAACACCCCAGAGGCATGACTTATTCATATGGATAACTCTTCTAAGTCTAGGTTGAGTGTCACTAATCACTAGATGTCTTAAAAGGAACTCTTAAAGTCTAAGAGAAGTCCTATTTCTAAGATGGAGGGTTGAGAACTCATTCTAAAAATGAGGTCAACAAAGGGTGCCAATAGGTGTGGTGTGGTGACAAGCACCGCATTATTAATGTTGAGAAATGATCAAAAACACCAAAAGATCATGGGCACTAACAAAAATGATCTATCCTTAACCCAAGGTGTAGAAAGAATCCATAGCTTAGTGCAATGTGATTCTACTTATGTCCAAGACATAAGAGAGAGGGAAGAATCCACTAAGGGATAGAGTATGAAACTTCCGCTAGGGAATCAAGTTCAAGTCATCCACAAGGGGATGAAAGGTTTGATTTGATTTGAATCACATTGAGAAGAAAAGGACTTGTTTAAATTTCACTGGGGAAGAGGCATAAATTTATTATAATTTTGTTATTTTTGAATTTTGAGATGAACCTATTAGTTTGCAATGGATTGCACTGAGAAGGAGCCATGAAGGCTAAGACCCAACTCAAATTTACCAATCAAAAGAGGTAGTCTATTAAACACATAGTAGGACTAGCCAACCAAAGGGAAAATACCTTTTGGTATTCAATGGCCAAGTTAGGAAGAAAGTGTAGACTCACATCTTCCAAATAAGAACCCACGGGTGATATTGGCAGACACAGATCAAACACACATTGAATGACTCACTAGGGGACTTAAATCAACTCAAATAGTCAAGATTGATTTCATTTTAAATTTATTTATTTTGATGGATCCCATGGGTTTGCGATGAACTGCATTGAGAAGGGGCCATGGAGGCCTAACCTAACTCAGATTTACCAATTCAAAGGGAGTAGTCTACCAATCACAAAGTAGAACTATCCAACTAAGGGGAATGCCTTTCGGTGTACAATGCCTAAGTTAGGAAGAAAGCACGGGGACTCATATCTTCTACAACAAAGAACCATTGGGGTGATCAGTTGCTTTGAGCAACAAATCAAACCTGACTTGAGGCTGACTTTTGAGTGAATGTCACTGGGAGACTTAGATCAACTCAAAGATGGTCAAAGATTAATTTTATTTTTTTAATTTATTTGTTTTGATGGATTCCATTCATTTGTGATGGATAACAGAAATGAGCTTATCGCTAGACCTATCCATTTCTTGAACCAAAGGGAGTAGCTTCCCGTTGGGAGAACTATCGACCAAAGAGTGCCTTTTTTGCAATGATCAATTTAAGAAGAAAACTCGACTCATATCTTCCAAAAAAAGACCATTGGTGATCTTGTTTGGGCAACAAATCAAACGACTTAGACTGCCGTGGTTGTGACAATCATGCTAGAAAAGCATTACGTACATCTTTCAAAGCGAATGGGTGGTAACCTTATGGTAAAATAGATTGAACTCAACTGCATGAGTGAGTACCACACGAGATTTATCTCATTAAGTAGTGACAATTCTTATAGAGAGTTCTGCTGACACTGCCCTAAAGATAGGATGCCTGCTCGGGAAAAGGGGCCATTTGGGGCTCGAAATCTTAATCCACAAGCAAATTAATTTTGTTCATTTGTTTAGTTTAATTAATTTATTTATTTTATCATGGACCCTCGAGGATGGAGAAACTTATCTAGACCTATCTCATTTATTAAACAAGAATCTGCATCCGAACAAATTCTCCATACGGGGGTGGCTACTAGGAAAGGAAATGTCCAATCCATGGGGTAGTGTCTAAATGGGGCAAAGGACTTGATCCAAATAGAGTGCCCATGGGGATGAGGTTATGGCTTAATCCAACACCACGGAGAAAATGACATGGCTATATCCATAAAATTGATGGTGACAAGGAGAAAATCGAGGGACTCATTTGCCAAGAGTGGTATTTCCATCGGGTGAGTCGCTGTAAGCATAGTGGACATCAACCAACCTAAGGTGTCCGTTGGTTTGCAACAATCAGCCTAGGAAGAAAGCTCGAGGACTCTCATCCTACTATAGTGGAGATTCTTGGGATAATATCTTATTGAAGCTATCCCAAGGGTGATTGAGTGAATACCATTGGAGGACTTATATCAGCTCAAAAGTAGTCAAGAGGAAAGAAGCCTCTAGGGGACTTATCCTAAACATCAAATATACTTGACTTAGTTAGAGCATGATGGCTAGTTCAAGAAGAAAGCATGGGGACTCATATCTTCTTAAATAAAGTCAACATGAGGTAGCTTACATAGTGAACTACCATACTAATAAAGTGCTCATTGGTTTGCAATGATCAAGTTAAGAAGAAAGCACAGAGACTCACATCCTCCAACAAATGACCACTGGGGTGACATACTAGTGAGGTAGCATGTAGACCCAACCTAGAACAGCTAATGAGTGAGTGCCACAGGGGGATTGCTCCCACATCAAGATAACTCAAGATAAAAGATTTGTATTTATTGTTGTGCATATGTCAAAAAGGAATAGGATGCCTCTGCGGGACTCTTACACCTACCTTAAACATGCTAGGGGTTTTGATGAAATGGTGCCATGGATGGCAAAAGGGATTCCCTCTAAGAAAGGATCTGGGTTCTCTCTCTATATACTAATCAAAATAGGATGCCTCTTGATTCTCTTACACCTATTCTAATGAGATTGTGTTTGTGTTGTGAAGAGATAGGATGCCATTGGGGACTCTTACACCTACCCTAAACACATCACGACAGTTTCACAAGACAAGCAAACATTACTTCAAAAGAAGAGAAGATTTGATGAATGGAATCATATTTTGTTCATTTTATTAATGATTATTTTCAAACATGATTTTTTTCATGGGTAATATTTCTTTAGATAGAGCCCATTAGTTGGAAGCATCAGGTGTTCCCCTTTACAATCAATAAGCTGATAAGATCCTCCTTGGTAGGCCTTCTCTATGACATATGGGCCTTCCCAAGTGGGTTCAAACTTGCCTCCCATCTTTTGATGGGCAACAATTGGTCTTCTTAGGACTAACACAAGTTCTCCTACTCAAAAAGACCTAGGGCAAACTAGCTTGTTGTGAGCTTAAATCATTTTAGCTTTGTACAACTTGAGATTCTGGCATGCCCGTAGGCGACTCTCCTCCAGACATTCGAGCACTTCTAACTTCAATTTTGCATTCTGCTCTATAGTGATCTTGTTACCCAATGCTATTCTTAGTGATGGGAGTTGAACTTCTAAAGGTAGAATGACTTTAGACCCATACACTAAGGAAAATGGGGTAGATTGAGTTGGAGTTGGTGTGGTAAGGCCCACAAGGCTTCAACCCTGCTTCGTTCCACATTTTATTATCATCAAGAGTCTTCTTAATATTTGGATGAGAGTTTTGTTGAATGCTTCGCTAAGCCATTTATTTACTCTAGGGTAGTAGATGGTGGAGTATCTCAATCTATATTCTAAAAACATTTGTCTTTGAATGTACCATTATATAATTCATCGAGGCACCCAAACTATATGATATGGTTCTAAAAATTAAGCACATGGTAAGTTGTGACCTCTAAGGATGGCTTCCACCCACTTGGAAAAGTGGTAAGCTAAGATGAATCAATGCCCTTGGAAGAAGGAGGATCGATGGACCCATAATGTCGGTACCCCAACACTCAAATGGCCATGGCCAATGTAGGGTGTAGAATGTTGGGTGGTTGGTGGAGGACCACATAATACACATGCATCATCCTTTCCATCCATGCATATGTATCATCTAAGTCTGATCTTCATCTTCATCTTTGGACTAGATTGATGTGCTCGCATAACACATGTATTACAATGCCATGGGCTTTGTTTGTTAATGTAACCATTTGGTCAAAAGGATGCAGGTGCCATCACAAGAGTGTAGGAGAGAGCTCTATTTCACGATGGGCTTGTGACTTTTCTTTTAGGTAGTTTGCCGGTGTTCAAGTAATCTATGATTGCCTCCAATCCTCCTTGTCCATTTTGGCAATGACAACCTCCCCTTCAAGAAAGTCTCTCGATGAGTTCAACATCAATAAGATACTTGTCTATTTTGGACCCCTTGAAATGGACTCATCTTTCGACATTCAACTCTTTGGCAAGTTTGGCCAAAGCATCTACTTCTTGTTCTCTCTCAGGGAACCTTGTAGATGGTGACTTGAGTTTGACCAACTTCATAGTACTCATAGTAATGATGAAGCTTGGGTTTGAGAACTGGTAGGACAACAATTTGGTTGATGACCAAGCAGAATCCCCAAGATGTTGATGCTCTTGATAGTGATGGCTAACTCGACCAGCAATCAAAGCCTCATACTCATCTTCATTGTTGGTGCAAGGGTTGGAAAGATAGTATGAGATTCTTACATCATGATTTGAGTTAGAAGAACTCTTCCTACCCCTTTCGGAGAAAAGATTGCTTCCTTTTAAGAAAAAAGCACCATCAAAATACATCTCCCATCATGGTTCTCCTCCCTAAGTTCATGATTTGCTCATCAGGGAGATCATCACTAAGCGGAGAATCAGCAGAAGTGGGTGTGTTGTTAAGAAATCTGCGTCGTCCTTTTTACCGGAGTGCAATGTGATATCAAACTATGAGAATCATGGACCAACAAGCCAAATGATAGCATTGGTCATGTCATGAGATACTTATGGATTCATTTTAAAGATCAAGTTCATCTTATGAGAAAGCATGTAGTGTAGCTTAAGATGCAAAGATCAAAGCTAGCAATGTTTCTTGTGGTGGATAGTTCACTTGAGGAATCGATGACGGTGAGGTAGTAGAGAGTTCTCCTTCCCTTCATCATTGTCTTGGGCCAACATAAGCAAGAGAGTTGTCGGCGTAGGATGAGGAGCTTGGATAGATTGCTAGAATTGGCGGCTTCACTAAATACTCTTTGATGTCTTTAAAAACATGCTGGCACTTATCATCCCACTTGAACTCGACATCTTTTTTGACAAGTGTTGAAAATGGCTTGCGTCTCCCTAATAGGTTTGAGATAAAGCATCTTAGATACACCATCCATCCTTGAAAGGATCTGAGTTGAGTTAAACTCTTAGGAGGTGGCATTTCTAAGATAGTTTTAATTTTTTTGGGATATATTTCTATTCCCCGATGTTGAACAAAAGGAATTTTCCTGAAGCTACTCTAAATGCACACTTCAGGGGATTCATTTTGAGTTATTATCTTAATTGTTGAAAACTCTCAAGTCAAAGAGGTGGTCTTTCTTTTCTCTTTCTTGATCATCAACAGCACTCAACTTGATGATGGATGAGTTGAGATCTTAGTCATGGCCCGTTTGTATGTAGCACCAATATTTTTAAGGTTGAAAAGCATGACCCTATAACAGAATATTTCAATCGGGATTCAGAAAGCAGTGTTTCTTTCATCTTCAGGAGACATCTTGATTTGGTTATTGTTGACCTCATTTTTAGAAGGAGCTCTCATCTCCTCCATCTTAGATATAAGAATTCTCTTAGACTTTAAGAGTTCATTAGTCTTAAGACACATCTAGTGATTAGGTGGACACTCCCTAGAGAAGACTTAGAAGAAGCCATGGAATAGGTCATGCCCCAGGTGTTAGGAAAATTTCCACTTAAACCATTCCTCTTTCCTTCTTTCAAGTCAAACTCCTCAATTCTATTTGATTTTCAAACTCAAATCAACTCCATATGATTGAAATTCATGATTGAAATCTATGATTGAAACATGATCAAAATCCAAAATTCTATGTTTAATTTTCTAAGTCCCAATCTACCTTAAGGACTTAAATCATGATTCAAACTAATTCAAATCTTTGAAATTTTCTCATAACCCATTTATATCCTCATTTATATTCACATATATAAATAAAATATTAATACAAACCCATCAAATCAAACTTAAAATTCCAAATCAATTCATTAAAAATTCCCTAAGTCCGTTGTTAATCTTCCCTTAAGGACTTAACCAAATTCATGATCTAAATCAATTCAAATCCTTGGGATTTTCTCAAAACTCATTTATATTCTCATATATATTCATATATTTAAATGAAATATAAATATCAATCAATAAATCAAAGGCAAAAATTGAATTCCAAATTTAAAATCCTTGAAATTCTTCTCATTCCATTAATGGACTTAGCTTTTAATCTAAATCAATTCAAATCCTTGGAATTTTTCTTAAAATCATTTATATTCTCATTTATATTCACATATATAAATAAATATAAAATCAATCAAATCAAACCCTTCAAATTAAATCCTCAATTTAAAACCTCTAAGTCATTAATTTTGTTTATGAACTTCCTAAATCTTAATCACTTATCAAAGTCATTTTTTTAATTTATTTATATTATCATTTATATTACATATATAAATGAAATATAATATATCAATCAAACCAATTTCAAAATTCAAATCCTTTCCCAATTTTCGTCCTTAAATCCTTCTGGACTTGCTTTAATGATTAAACCCTTCAAATCCTTGAAATTTTCTCATGATCAATTTATATCCTCATTTATATTCATATATATGTAAATTCAAACAATCAAAACCTATCCAAAATAAAACTCAAATCAACTCAAAATCCAATAAGCCTTTCAAGTCAAAATCTTGAACTTAGCCAAATAAATTTCAAGAAACTCTTGATTTTCTCTCATGTCAATCAATCCTAGCTCATATATAAATCCAAACTTTCATTCAATCAAAACCCAAGTCAAAAATCAAACCCTAAATCCTTTCATGTTCTTCTTTTGAATATGAAATTATCAAATGGATCTAAACCCTATTTAACTTCAAACCACTTGTAAATGGATTTATATTTCAATCATAAGTCCATATACAAGATCAACCAACTTAAATCAAGCTTTGACCAAGCCATTTGACAGGCTCACTTGACCCAAAGTGACCTAAAGTACCATATGATAATTTTGATCCAAACCAATTTGGATTGAACCAAACTCATATATCCTCTCATCATGATCAACAATCATCATGGGATGATCAATCAATCAAATTGGGTCAAACCAAGTCAAACTTAGGGGTTGAAGTCAACAACCCAAAATGAAACTTAGCCAAATTCCATCACTTGATGATTGAAACCATTGATCTAAGTTCACTCATGACTTATGTTTGAACTTGACCAAGCATTTGAGCTTAGATTGGCTCACTTGACAGTTGACCGATCTTGACCTAAAGGGTCAAAATGTGTCAAAACTTAAGAAATTGATTCAAACCAATGGGTCAAGTTCATTCCAATCACTGGAACTTGACCTCAATTGGCCAACTAGACTAACAGCATTGACCTTAGACCCAACTTGACCTAAAGGTCATGTTGAGCCAAATTTGAACTTAATTGATTGAAAATAAGATCAATCCACTCCATATGTAACCTAACCTAAAAACCCTACCATAGGTCAACAAATGACCTAAATGAAAATTTATGAGCCATATTCAAAACTATACCAAATTGAATCAAATCAAAGTTACAAAATATTTCAAATGTCATATGAACTTGACCCCTTGGTTTGACCCAATTTATTGGTCAACTTGAGTTGACCCATTTTGACCTAAATGGGTCAACATGAGTCAAACCCTATCAAATGAATTCCAATCAATGAAACTTGGCCAAACAGTGTCTCCACATACCCAACATATCCAAAGTGAAAAATAGAAAATGACCATAACCCTAGGCCATAGAACAAATTTTGGCAACCCATGGGTAATTTGGTCATACCCTCTTCACATTCACTTGAGGCTTTCTTAAAAGCTCAAGGGGACCTAGAAGTGGTGCAGATGGGTTTGGGTCAGCCACTCCAATCATTGGTCAAATTTAAACTCCATCTCTCAAATTCAAGCACATGGGAGGTTGGCAATCCACTCCTTGGCTCACACCGATCATGTGCACACTTCTAACTGATAAAATAGCCATCCCAATATGATTAATTGGATTAAAATGGCACACAAGCTTGCGCCCGTCCGATCTTTTAAGGGGGATATATACTCCCCCTAATCAAATCAAAAATCATTGCTTACCAATTCGATTGGACCTAGGAAAGCGAGGGAAGCAATCCATCAACCTCCTCAAGCCTCCTATAGTGAAATCAAATCAGAGATTCTTGGTTTTGTGACATAGCAAATAAATTTCTCTTTTCTCTTCCTTCCTTTGCACACTTCATCAAGCTAAGTTAGTGCACCAAGCTTCTTGGGGTTCTCATCAAGGAAGGATCCAATTTGATCAAAGTGCAAGCTATAAGGAGGTTATACATTGATCCCTCAAGTGCTCAAAACTTTTAAGGCTTTGTTGACTATGCTTCTCCAAGGAATCGAGCATCGGTAATCACCTCCAGGTATGGGATTTTTGATTAAACTCAATGTGGTGTGGAACTTTGTGAAGAAATTTTCACCCATCAATTTTATTGGATTTGCCTCTGCCTTTAGGTGTGGGTTGAGTTTGATTGGAATCCATGCTAGATCAACTTGGATCTTCCCTTAATCATGGTCTATGATCAAGGGAAGAACTTGGATGATCTCAGCCGTCCATCCATGCATTTTAGATGGACGGATGAGATAATTCAGCACGTTAAAAATTCCCTTTACTCGTTTTAAAATGTGGGGAGATCCTTGACTGTCCGATCTTTGATCGGATGGTAGAAAGGGCGGCCACCGTGCCACCAGTGGACAACTTAAGTAATCCTCACATCATGACGCATTGGCTCCATCGCAGGTGGGGGATTAGTTAGGATTATTTAAAAATGATTAATTCTTTAACTTAGAGATTTTGTAAAATTCATAACTCTTGCTAAAAAATTAGAAAAATGTGAAATAAAATTTTATGGAGAGATAATTAAACCTAGAATATTTTAAAATTAATTTTGATGAGTTTTGAGTTATGCTTTTCTAAATTTGGTTTTATTAAAATTTTCTTAATTACTTTTTTGAAGGCCTCTGATTAATCCCAAATTTTTGGGTATGTTTTAGGGATGACTTCTACCTCCTAATTTTCTTGGGATTTATTGAAGGCTTGATTAGAATAATTGCATATGGTTTTCTTAATTACCCTCCTTATGTAATTAAGCATAATTAGGGTATGATTAGTGATTTTAACTTATGATTAGGGTTGATTAAGGTCAGATCCATTAAGTAAGAGGTTTATGGAATAATTTTGGGGCATTTTCTAAGCTATTCCCTAAACCCCCTCTTCTATCTTTAATTTCCTCTTAATTAAGGGTTAATTCACTAATTATCCCCTTAATCAATTTCTAAAAATTCTAAAAAGTTCTAGAACTTAATTAATCTACTTTGGGTAGATGCTTAGGTGTTTAATAGCCTAAGTTAAATTAAGGAATCAAAACTCAATTCACATGTGTGAAAGGGTGTTTTGAAATTACTTAAGCTAAACATCTTAGCTTAATTAACTTTTAATTATGAGCCAAATTGCATTATGCATTTTCCTTATTAGGTGCATTGAAAATTTGAATTTCTTGTGGGTTTTATGCCATCTTAGTAGCTCATAATTATTTGGTTAATTCTTCTAAGGCGGTGTAAGTAAGGGTTAATGTACTTAATTCATACCTTAACCTAATCAATGCATAAAAATGGATCTAATTGTCTAAAAATTAAACAAAAATACAAAACACACATGGGAATGGGTTAGGAATAGCAAACTCATCTCACCTTTTTAAAATTAAATCAAACTTCAAACTAAACAAAAATCACTTTGACTTCACTTTGATTTATTTTAAACTTTCTTATTCAATAAGAATGTCTTTAGGATTTAAGTCAAGTGAGTTTGTTTACATGCTTTCTTTGTTTTGGATCTTTCCCCAACATGTTAAGTTGTATGTCATGTGATGTCATGTATTTATAATTTTGAAATTCAAATTTTAAAATGAAATTGTTTACTTTATGTCAAATTTGCATGTGTTGGCTAAAGTAGAAATATGAGTGGCCATTGATGAATCCAAATTATTTTCAAAATATATAAATCAAATAAAAAATCTGAAAGTATGCTACTTATATTCTAATTATAAGCTTGCATGTGATAGATTATAAGGTATGCTTAGCATAAGTTTCTTTTCTTTCTTATGTTAGCATAGTTTTGAATAGGAGTTAGTAAGATGAAAGGTTCATTTGAAAAGAACCTAACTTATTTAATTCTATGCCCTATTCATCCCTTGCTATCACCTAGAATAAATGTTACCTATACTTGCATACATAAATTGCATAAAATAAAATGAATCTATTAAACAACTTTTGCATTTCCCTTTTCTACCTCATGTCTTTTACGCACATGTTTGTACTTAAGGAAAGTGGTATATTAGTCTGGATAACCCCGAGGTTGCGAGACTTTAAGTAGCCCTAAGTAGGTCTTGTACACCTCAGTTAATGATTTGTACTCACTTATGTCTTTCTTACTTTCATGTGTGTATGTGAAAATTTGGATAAGGAAAACCCTTTCTACTTAAGAAAATCATGCATATTCAACTTCTAAATTTCCTTAAATGAAATTATTTAGCATGCATAATAAAGTGTGTTAAATACTCTCATTTGTATGTATAGATATGCTTAGGGTCCATCCATATGCATGTTATATATGTTGGGAAAGAAATGAAGTAATGTGTGTTATGTGAATTTTGGTTCATTTTATTTAATCTTGAAATTCCTTTCTTTTTGAATAGGTTTGCTTAGAGTTTATCTAAACTTAGGATTAATTAAAAGATGCAATCAAAACATTCACCTAAATGAAATTAAAACATGAATCTACTTTAGAAATTACTTAGGTTAGGGAAGGAAAGAGAGGTTCTCTTCTCTTTCTCTCTCTTCATAACTTAATTTAGAATCTAAATCAAAACATGAAATAAAATCAACCCAAAATAATTAAACAACTTAAATGAAACCCTCCTCTAAGTCAAACATGTTCTTCACACTTAGAAAACTTAAACCTAAAGCCATAGCTAAGCATACCACACAAGCTTTCAAAGCACACACATTAGCCCACTTCTAACCTTAGGTTAGGTCAGTGCATGGTTTGATATTTATTTTTTATTTTATGATATATTTTAGTGGATGTTAAGGTGTATGCTAGAATGAATGGTAGGGCGTTATTTGTCTATTCTTTTATGTGGATTATGCTTAAAGCGATATCATAAATAAAATATAAATGTTTTCTTTAGGTGCTTTATACCCCTAAGCATAATCCATAGGCCAGTGGACTTAGTCATCCATGTGTGGGGTGATAAGTCAATATACATGCTTGGGATTTGTGTGGTTTGTTTTATTAATTTTGAGATGTTAGTTAGATTTACACTTTTCTTTTCATGTAAATTTGTATAATTAAGGTTTGGAATAATTGTTATGATTAGGATAAGCATTGGTCATAAGATCCTATCTTATGCACCATGTGAAGCTGGCATCCACCCTCCAACCATCAAAAGAAGGAACCAAAGAAGAAAGAAAAAAAGAAAGAAGAAGAAGAAGAAGAATAAAGCTTGAAGACCCCATAATAATGAATTACTTATTTAATTATAATTTAATTCATTTGTAATCCGTTATATAAGGGTAGAGCTCTAACATATTTGATATTTTTAGTTTGTCGGTGGTGCACACGACCTTTATTCTTTTGCGATCACCTTTATAAATTGATTGATGATTTGCTTAGCTTTTGCATTAAGTGACATGCTTTTCTTTGTTTATTTCTTGCTTTATGTATGGCCTGGATGTGGATTAGGCTCTTTAGGAAAAAAATAAATCTTTTACCTAACTTAACAAATCAAATAAAAAATTAAATAACTCATAACCTCACTTAAAGCTTTGGTTTAAAATCAAGATAAAAGAATTAGCAACCTCTTAGCTGGATGAGCATTTCTTTTGTAATATCATGCACATAGCACCTTATTTCACTCTTGGTTGGAGGGCTTATCTTTCGAAACTTGGCTTGACTTTTGAGCCATGGTGGAAACTCACTTTCTCCCTTCTCTAATTTTGATAATCTATTTCTCATGCATTAGTCATATGAATCTATTTGAGTCAAAATAATTATCCAAAATGAAAATAAAATGAAATTTGAATTGCATTAGATTTAGGTCATTTGAAGCATGTCCCTTTACATGATCTAGTCTCTTTAGGGAGTGAGTTTAGGACTTAGTCTCTTTAAATAATACGACTATCTTGCATAAGCATAAAGACTTGCCTACATGTATTTAAAATCGTAAGAGGAGTTAGTTGGCAGCCACCCCTAGGAGGTTTTAAGTCCAAGCTGTTGGGTGGTTTATCCTCTCTTGTGAATCAAATAAAATACCCATTTTTTTCTTAGATTTAGTTTGTGCTTCTGGCCTTTTCCGAGGCTCCCTAAATTTAGGTTCCGAGGTTGCTTCTCCCCTTTGTGGGCCATAGGCATAATTCCTCAATACTTAGGCATTTCTTTAATCTCGTG
The DNA here is from genome assembly GCA_021442155.1 of Cymbidium sinense. Lineage (NCBI taxonomy): Eukaryota > Viridiplantae > Streptophyta > Magnoliopsida > Asparagales > Orchidaceae > Cymbidium > Cymbidium sinense. The sequence goes on from CM038215.1 coordinate 34,999,720, forward strand.
TTAAGGAATCTTAAGTCCTAAATTTCTAATGAAAAATGTAACTAAAACAAACTAAATCAATTTCAAAAATGCAAAGCCAAATTATAGGATAGTTTGAGGTGCTCGCTAGGTTTCCTAGCATCGTGAGCATCTCATACTTATCTCCCATTTTGGCTTCAATAATAACTTCTTCTTTTGATCAATCTCTTTTGATCTTCAAAATAAAACTAATGAATTGATAGTCCTTCCCTATTGAAATCTTCAAGATAATGATCATTTACCATAATCGAGTTTTCTAAGAATCCCATTCCTTGGGATGTAATTAACTATGAGGGCTTACCCAGGGAACTTTCGATTTAAAATAAACTGCTTTATGTAAAATATGGGAAGAATCTCTAGTACATATGAACCCATCATCTTAGAAGTCCTTGAGTGATTGGTTCCATTAAAGTGTAGTGACTTCTATCTCTCAAGATAGTACATTATTTCCATGATGATGTACCCGATCATCTGAATAAGTACATCTACGGATCTTTGTGGCATCCAAAAAGATGAATTTTTTTATATAGGCATTGCCTCTTTCATTTCTCTCCAACAGATTTGAAAGGTGACTCCCTGTATAGGAATTTTTCACCATAGATTTTTCTGGCAACTCCACTGGGGATGGTTTCTCTCTGCATCTTCGGTAAATGATCATTGTCTTTGAGTATCGATAGTGGGTTTATACATTGGTATGAAATCAAGAATATCCTTCTTTCCATTGGCACTTAGCTCATTTCATTCTTGAGTTGAGTTAGCTAACATCTTTAGATTTTAGGACCGCATTCCTTGTTAGCCTTAAAACCCCCTTTGGGTTTCCCAATGGGTAACATGAAAAAGATTTAAATCAAAAACAAAAATAAAATATTTTTAAGACTTCCTCCTTATCATTTTCATGATAAAGGTTCATTCTAAAATAATAAAGACAAAAATAAATCTTCCATAAAGAACTTTTCTTTTTCAAAAATACACTTAATAAAATATTTTTCACAAAATTTTGTCACCTTCATTTAACAATTCCCATAATTATTACATATAGGTATTTTCAAAAATAAAACTAACAATATTTTCCAAAAGCACAAATGAACATCTTCTTTCAATTCACTTTGATGAAGATTTCATTTTTAAAATAAAATGAACAATCATATTTTCCAAAAATCACAATCATAATCATAAAGTTTTGAAAAGCACACATGAATTTTTCTATTCAATACATTCACACTTATTGAATGGAAAGTTCATTTCTAAACAAAATTAAACTTTTCAAAAAAAAAAAATAAACACTCATGAATCTCTCTATTTCAATACACTCACACTTATTGAATGAAAAGTTCATTTTCAAATAAAATTAAACTTTTGAAAAAGCACATATGAATGTCCTCATTTAATGTGCTCATATTTATTAAGTGAAGATTTCATTCTCAACTAAAAATAAAATATCATTTAGGAAATCCCACTTGAACATATGTCACATATGTTTTAAGTTGGAATTCCTCTCTTTCAAAAATGCAACAATCACACACAAAAATTTTACATTTCAAAAATAAGATTGATCTCCATTCAACATACTTAAATTTGTTGAATGGAAGTCCTCTTTTTAAAACATCAAAATTAACAATCATATTTTAAAATTTTCAATACACATTTTGGAATTTCATTTAACATACTCAAAAGTGAAGTTTCCAAATTCAAAATTTAAAATTTTCAAACATATTTGAAATTTCACTTAACATACCTAAATTTGTTAAGTGAAGTCTCCAAATTAAAAATCCAAAAATTTTCTAAACATATTTTGGAACTTCATTTAACATACCCAAAACCAAGTGGGACTTCATCTTTAGCTTACCAAATTTGCCAAAGTTAACTCCCACTTTCAAAACACATCAAAACAAAATGAAACACCTTAGGATTCCCTTAGCATACCAAATTTGCTAAGAATCCTACCCTTTTTAAAATTCAAAACTTTCCAAACAATATGAAGCACTTAGGATTTTCTTAGCATACTTAAATTGGCTAAGAATCCTATTTTCAAAAATCAAACGAAACACATATAGAGTCTTCACTAAGCATACCTAAATTTGCTAAGTAAGAATTCTAAAATTTTCAAAATTTAAAATTCAGAAACAAACACTTTGCTTAGCTATAGAATTTAATTCCAAAATAATAAAAAAAAAATAAAATCAATTTGACCCTTACTTTAACATACATAAATTTGTTAAAGGCAAGGGTCCTCAAATCAAAAATTCAAAATTCAAAATAAAATGAACCTATGGAAGTATCCTATCAAAAATTTCAAATCCATATTTCAACATATCAAAATTTGTTGAAGTTTGGATTCATATTCAAATTCTTCTTTCATTCAATCTTCTCAAATCTATTTGAAGCCCACTTAACACTTCTAAGTTGTTAGATGTGGGTTCAAATTTTCAAAATTCAAAATTCAAAATCTATGAAATAATCGATACAAGTTCATTTCTCATTGTAGATTCTTTATAATTAGTTGATTTTTGTCTACTCTTTTTGGAAATGACTGGTTCTTAGAAGTTTGTCTTCACCCTCCCCCACGGTATGGATCTAGCTTTAGAGCAGGTTGACTTTCCCTTTTTGGACCATACCCACCTGATTCACTTTGGCTGGGGGTTTGAGGGGGCCAGAATCACTTGTGAGGGCATTCCCCTCACCACAGTCAGTAGGACAAAGGTGACCAAGCAGAAGCATAGATAAACTTACCTTTGATTATGTCTCTTGAAGAGGAAAGCTGGCTAAAAACTTATTTATAAGTGCAGACTCATTGCGGTTCATCGAGTTGCCCATGTTGCCCTAGTGCGGGCTAGTGCCTTACCACTTGTACCCTCTAAGGGTAAGGCTCCCCTAGTTTCAGGGCTTGCCTCCACCACATTTGAGTATTGGTCTAGCTCACACTCCTGCCATCGTACCCACACCCAATGTAGGAACAAGAACTGTATGATCAAACGGTTCCACACTTGGATAGCTAGGGTGCTAGAGGCCGCAGCTCGATCAGCCATAGATGAGTCTCCCATCATCACTTCACCATTGGTTACAAAAAACTAGTTCCATCCTCTCTCTGGATCAGACAGAGAGGATGCCAGGAGGATCCGTTCATCACCTCTTCCAGTGGATGTTTAGAGTCTGGGACATAGTTTGATCTTGGATCTATTATCCCCTGTAGCGTAGGGAGGCAGATTCATCACGAGAGGGCCCGTGAGGTCCATACATCACATGTTATTGGCAGGGAGCGATGTAAGTTTAGTCGGTTGGCGTCATCGATTGATTTTTTTCTACATCGACCATATTGATAGTATTCTTCTTTGGGACCATTCACCATAGGAGGCCGTTCACGTGCACATAAGTCGGTGGTATCTCCACCCCATCGCTACCCTCATCACCATCGTGATAAGCTCATCTCCCATTCCATGTAAGGCCATGAAGGCCGCATCCAGAGAAAAGCGCACCCTGTTGGTGATCCGGATATGACCAAGGGATCTTACCCCTCCTACACCACCCATTATGGTAAGGTCGCTCTCTAGCTTCGCTAGTGGTGGTGCAAATGGACCTCAACTTGTTTTCCTTCACCAACCATACAATGGATGTGGAGATGGTGATAGTTATTATTCCGGATGATAAATTCAACTACGGTGGTAGGGAACACCCTAGATTGCTACCCCACTCTAGTAGCAGTATCATTCATCTAGTGAGTGCATTCACATAGATTGACTCCCAGTGGCGGTGAGTGCAGTGCCTCTCGGTGTATGATAAACCTCTAAACTATTTATACCTACTGAATTGGATCATTCCTTAGATAAGATAGTTGCACATTATTTTATGGAGAAAAAGGAGATCTTGGGGTATGCCTGGTCTGATGAAGAAAGAGTCAGCTTTGATCCCAATGAATATGACTTTATGGGGGGATTTTTAGTATGCATGGTTGACACTAGAGGATCTCTTCTTAGGGAGCAATAGACTATGGAAGGTGATGAGGTTGATAAAGAGAATACCGCAGAATCAACCCAACACCTTCGACTTTAGTTGAGGCAAAAGGATGAGCAGATTGATAGGATGTCACAACAGTTATAGGACTTATCAGGAGTAGTGTAAGTGCTTCAGAAATAAGCCCCTTTAGTCCATCCTATTACAGTTGATATTAGTCAACCTGAGTTAGTGCATGTCTTAAACCTAGTCAAGACTCTACCTCCCATTGAGCAAAGTAGCACGAACATGTATAGGAAGGTAGTGGAAAGTATCTCCATACAAGAAAAATATATTAAATTCATGGTTGAGCAGCAGGTGAAGGAAGCTTTGGCTTAAGCACGGGTGGATCATGTTCAAAGGGAGACCTTACCAAGAATTGATGCTATCCTATCTCAAGGATTTATGCCTCCTTCCTTCAAAAGCTTCGATGGCGAAACCCAAGGCACATAGATTATTATAGCAGAAACAATGCTTTGCTTTTTTGACTTTTTTTGTCTCTAGCGGGTATTACTTATGATTGGTATCTTTGACCATATTCAATAAAGATATTTGTTGAGATAGAGAAACTCTTCATCAAGAGATTTGGTGTAGCTTAGCAAAGGGTTACTGTAGGTGATCTCGTTGTAGTACAACAACACCCCGGTGACTCCCTTGTTGATTATATTTTTTGATGGCATAACCTGAGTATGAAGTATGAACCACAGCTGTCTGAACAACATGCCATTGAGATTCTCTTGAAGAATATCCATGGTCCGACCGCCTTCATGAAATGGGAAAGAAGAATGCAAAAGTTGTATTAATTGATTTATTTTATTTATGCAATTTATGTATGCAAATATAGGTAGCCCTTATTAGGTGATAGCATAGGGTTAAATAGGATATGGAATTAGGTAAGTGTTAGGTTCTTTTCAAATAAACCATACATCTTACCAACTCCTATTCAAAACTATGCTAACATAAGAGAGAAAGGAAACCTATGCTAAGCATATCCATATATTCTTCACATGCAAGCCTATAATTAAAATATAAGTAGCACACTTTTAGATTTGATAATTAATTTATATGTTTTGAAAATAATTTGAATTTAGTAGTGATAATAGCCACTCATATTTCTACTTTAGCCAACACATGCAAATTTGACATGAAGTAAACAATTTTATTTTTAAATTTGAATTTAAAGAATATAAAAGCATGAAACCACATGACATACAAATTTAACATGTTGGGGAAAGAATCAAAGTAATGAAACCATGTAAACACATTCACTTTAATTAAATCCTAAAGACATTCTTATAGAATAAGAAAGTTTAAAATAAATCAAAGTGTATTCATTGTGATTTTGTTTAGTTTGAAGTTTGATTTAATTTTAAAAGGTGAGTTGAGTTTCTTGTTCCTAACCCATTCCCACATGTGTTTGATATTTTTGTTTAATTTTTAGATAATTAGATCTATTTTTATGTATTAATTAGGTTAAGGTATGAATTAAGTAACTTAATTAACCCTTACCTACACCACCTTAGAATAATTAACCAAATAATTATGAGCCAATGAGATGACATAAAACTCACAAGGAATTTAAATTTGCAATGCACCTAATAAGAAAAAGGCCTAATGTAATTTGGCTCATGATTAAAGGTTAATTAAGCTAAGCGGTTTAACTTAAGTAATTTCAAAACACCCCTTCATACATATGAATTGAGTTTTGATTTACTTAATTGAACTTAGGCTATTAAACACCTAAGCATCTACCAAAAGTAGATTAATTAAGTTCGGAAGTTTTAGAACAAATTAATTAAGGGGATAATTAATGAATTAACCCTTAATTAAGAGAAGATTAAGGAAAGAAAAGGGGGTTTGGGGAAATGCCCAAAAATTATTCCCTAAATCTCTTATCTTCTGGATCTAACCTTAATCAACTCTAATCATGGACTAAAACCACTAATTACACCTATTATCCTATAAAGGGAGTAATTAAGAAATCTATATGCAATTCTCCTAATTAAGCCTTCAATAAATTCCAAGAAAATTAGGGGAGGTAGAAGTCATCCCCTAAAACATACCCAAGGAGTTTGGGATTAATCAGAGGCTTAATTAAAATATAATTAGCAAAATGAACTTTCCAGTAAAACCTAAAACTAGAGAAAAACATAATTCAAAGCCCATTGAAATTACTTTAAAATATTCTAGGTTGAATTATCTTTCCATAAGATTTTACTTCATATTTTTCTAAGTTTTATTGAAGGATATATGAATTTTAGAAGATTTCTTTAGATTAATTTCCATTTAATTAAATCCCTAACTAATCCTTTAGCTCACGGTGCGACGCGTGGTGGCGGCGGTCAGTGCGCTTTACACATGTCATGTAGTGAGCATCTGACTTAATTATCCGTCAATAGTGGCGTGGATTGGGGCACTTTGATCTCTCCAAGATCAAAGATCAAAATGGATTTGCATGCGGTTTTAAAAAGGATAAATCAAATTCTAAATGTGGGAATAATCTCAGCCGTTCATCCAAAATGTGTGGATGGACGGTCAAGATCTCCCCAATTTTTCCCCTTAGATAAATAGAGACTATCCATGATCTAGGGGAAGATTCGAGCTCGATTGAGCTTGGATTCAAAAAAAAAAAAAATTAACCCATCATCTAAAGCCAATGAACGACACATCCAACGGTGGGATTTGCTTGAATTGATAATTTATTTCTCAAAGGACCAACACCTCCTATGCTAGGTGGTCAAAAAATTTCATACCTCATTGGAGGTGATCACCGGCACTCGAGATCGATGAGGCAGCTTCATCTAGTGGAGATGAAGCCCTATTGAAATTCTTAGGCCTTGGGATTGGGTGGCTTGCTCTATGGACCAAGACCACTTCAAGATCCTTGTGGATCCAATTGCTCCTCTCCTTGCTATGGGAACTCCAATGGAAGCTTGAGTGTGCTCGGATTGGTCCTTAGAAGAAGTGGGTAAGAGGAATTAAGGTGGTTTTCAGTGTGGAGGAAGTTCAAGATTGGATTGAGCTCCCCTGTTTTCACACTATGCAATCCCGAGAAGATGAAGTTTGATTTCACTCTAGGAAGCTTGGGAGGTAGAGGAATTGCTTCTCTGACTTCCTAGGGTTAATTGAATTGAGGAATGATGGATTTGAATTCAATTAGGGGGAGTAAATCTCCCCCTTAAAGGATTGGATGACCAAGCATGGGCTTACCATTTTGATCCAATTGATCATAATGAGTTGTTTGATCACTTAGATGTTTGCACATGGTCGGTTTGAGGCCTTGAGTGGATTGCCAACATCCCATGTGCTTGAAATTAAGTGGGAGATGGATTTTGAATTTGCCATTTTGACCCATGGGGTTGGGTTTGGCCTTGGGGCCAATTAGGCTGACCAAATCCATTGGGTTGGGTGCACCACTCTTCATTAGGTCCCCTTGAGCTATTAGGAAAGCATCAAGTGGATATGAAGAGGGTATGACCAAATTACCCATGGATTAAGCCAAAATTTGTTCTATGGCCTAGGGGTAGTATGGTCATTTTGCTAATTTTTCAATTTGGATATGTTGGGTATGGGGAGAAACTAGGTTTTGCCAAGTTTCATGGGATTTGAAATTCATTTGATAGGGTTTGGCTCATGTTGACCCATTTAGGTCAAAATGGGTCAACTTGGGTCAAGTTGACCAATTGGTCAAATTGGGTCAAACCAAGGATTGATTCAAGTTCATGTGACCATTTGAAATGTTTTGGTTTCTTTGGTTTGATTCAATTTGGTATAGTTTTGAATTTGGCTCATATGACTTCATTTAGGTTAAATGGGTCAAGTTGACCTATTTGACCCATTTGACCTATTTGAGGTAGGTCAATGGTAGGTTTAGGTTAGGTTAGTCATATGGAGTGGATTGGTATCTTTGTTTCCAATCAATTTTGGTTATGTTTAAATTTGGCTCGACATGACCCCTTTAGGTCAAGTTGGGTCTAAGGTTAATAGGGCTAGGTTAGGTCTAGTTATCCAATTAAAGCTTTGGTCAAGTTCCACAAGTTATTTGGAATGAACTTGATCCATTGGTTCCAATCAATTTAGCTTAGATCAAGTTTTGACACATTTTGACCTTTTAGGTGAAGTTGGGTCAACTTGGGTCAAGCCAATTGGGCTAGGTTAGGCTCAAATGTTGGCTTGGTCAAGTTCAAACATAGGTCATGAATGAACTTAGATCAATGGTTTCAATTAATTTGGCCTATGGTGGAATTTGGCTATGTTAGGTTTCATTTTGGGGTAAGTGTTGACTTGGTCTACCCTTAGGTTTGACTTGGTTTGACCCAATTTGATTGATTGATCATCCCATGATGATTGTTGATCATGATGAGAGGGATATATGAGTTTGGTTCAATCCAATTTGATTAGATTAGAATTTGGCTCATATGGGTACTTTAGGTCACTTTGGGTCAAGTGAGCCTAAGTGGGTCAAATGGCTTGGTCAAAGCTTGATTTGAGCTTGATTGATCCTGTATATGGACTTATGATTGAAATATAAATCCATTTACAAGTGGTTTGAAGTCAAATGGGTTTTGATTTATTTGACAATTTCATATTCAAAGGAGTGAATATGAAAGGATTTTGGCTTTGATTTTTGACTTGGGTTTTGATTGAGTGATTAAGTTTGTATTTATATATGAATTCATGATTGTAGGGTTGATTGAATCATGAAGGAAAATCAAGAGTTTGGCTTGATTTGAAATTGATTTGGCTAAGTTCAAGATTTTGACTTGAAAGGCTTAGGTTAGATTTTGAGTAGATTTGAGTTTGATTTTTGGAATTGGATTTGATTGTTTGATTTTATATTTCATTTATATATGTGAATATAAATGAGAATATAAATGGATCATGAGAAAATTTCAAGGGTTTGAAGTGATTTGATCATGACTTAGGCTAAGTCCATTAAGAAGGATTTAAAGGACTTAGGAAAATTTCATGAAGTTTAGGGTTTGAATTTTTGAATTTGGTTTAATTGATTTATATTTATATTTCATTTATATATGTGAATATAAATGAGAATATAAATGAATTATGAGAAAATTCCATGAATTTGAAATGGTTTGATCAAGATTTAGGATAAGTCCTTTAATGGAAAATTAAGAAACTTAGGAAAATTTTAGATTTGGAATTTAATTTGAGGATTTGATTTGATTGATTTATATTTATATTTCATTTATATATGTGAATATAAATGAGAATATGAATAATTTTTGAGAAAATCCCATGAGTTTGAATTGATTTTATGATGATTTAGGCTAAGTCCATTAATGGAAAATTTAAAAGACTTAGAAAAATATCATGAATTGATTTGAATTTTGAGTTTAGTTTGATTGGTTTGAATTTATATTTCATTTATATATGTGGATATAAATGGGAATATAAATGCATTATGAGAAAATATCAAAATATTTGACATGGTTTAAATCATGATTTGGTTAAGTCCTTAAGGGAAGATAAAGGACTTAGGCAAAATTTGAACTTAAGAATCTTCATGGATTTTGATCATGAGTTTCAATCATAGATTTCAATCATGGATCTCAATCATATGAAGTTGATTTGAGTTTGTAAAAAATCAATAAGATTGATTTGGAGTTTGACTTGAAAGAAGAAAAGTGAGAAATGGTTTAAGCTAAGGGTAGGCAATTTTTCTAACACCCCTAAGGCATGAACTATTTCTATAGCTAACTCTTCTAAGTCTCTAGGGTTAGGTTGAGTGTTCACCTAATCACTAGATGTATCTTAAGACTAAGGAGCTCTTAAAGTCTAAGAGAAGTCATATGTCTAAGATGGAAAGGTTGAGAACTCATTCTAAAAATGAGGTCAACACTCCCCAAAGGCATGACCTATTCCTATGACTAACTCTTGTAAGTATCTAGGGTTAGGTCAAGTGCTCACCTAATCACTAGAAGTGTCATAAGAATAAAGAAACTCTTAGTGTCTAAGAGAAGTCCTATGTCTAAGATGGAGGGGTTGAGAGCTCATTCTAAAAATGAGATCAACAAAGGTGCCCAATAGGTGTGGTGTGACTGACAAGGTACACCAGACGTATTGGTATTGACTGAAACAATCAACAACATCGAACGATCATAAGAAGTAACAGAAATGATTTACTCCTAACCCAAGGTGTAGAAAGAATCCAGAGCTTAGTGCAATGTGATTCTACTTATGTAAAAGACATAATAGAGAGGGAAGGGGGAATCCAATAGGGATAGAGTATGTGAACCTTCCACTAGGGAGAGAGGTTCAAGTCATCCACTGGGATGAGAGGTTTAATTTTGATTTGAGTCTCACTGGAGAGAAGATGATTTGATTTGTTGATTGATTGATTGTGTTTGTTTTGATGCCACTGGGGATAGAAAAGTGAACGCTCCACTGGGGAGCAAGTTCAAGTCATCCATCCACTAGGGAGAAAAGGTTGTAAAATCCACTAAGGGATTAGAATTCGAGATCTGCTGGGGAATTAGAAAGATTTACATCTCAGTAAGGAGAAGCAAATTATTTTGATTGATTGACTGATTATTTTTGTTGTTTGATTGAATTTGTTTTATTTGTTTTGACTCCACTAGAGGAGGAGGGTTGAGTTTGTTTCAGATTTTTAATTTTGGATTTTGAGATGGACCCTGTTGGTTTGCAATGGATCACACTGAGTAGGAGCCATGGATGCCTAGAAGTAACCCAGATTTACCAATCCAAAGAGGTAGTATACCAAACACATAGTAGGACTAGCCAACCAAAGGGAATACCTTTTGGTGTGCAATAACTATACTAGGAAGAAAGCATAGTAGCCTTACATCTTCCAAAGTAGGGACCAGTTGCTGGGGTAATCCATTGGCAAGGCAACAGGCTGAGCCCAACCTTAGGCTAATTATTGAGTGAATGCTGCTGGGGGACTTTAAGGATAGTCAAAGATTAATTTCATTTTTTAGTTATTTTGATGGATCCCATCGATTTGCGATGGACTGTACTGAGTAGGGACCATGGAGGCCTTGGGCTAGCTCAGATTTACCAATCCAAAGGGAATAGTCTACCAAGCACATAGCAGGACTATCCAACTAAAGGAGTGCCTTTCGATTTGCAATGGTCAAGTTGGGAAGAAATCACGGGACTCACATCTTCCAAAATAAGGAACCACTAAGGTGATCGGTTGGCAAGGCAACAAATCGAACCTGACCTAGGGTTGACTATTGAGTGAATGATGTTAGGGGACTTAAATCAGCTCAAAGATAGACAAGATTAATTTCAAAAATTTTAATTATTTTGATGGATCCCATCAGTTTGTGATGGACTACACTGAGTAGGGGCTATGGAGGCCTTGGGCTAGCTCAAATTTACCAATTCAAAGGAATAGTCTACCAACCACATAGTAGGACTATCCAACCAAAGGGGTGCCTTTTGGTTTGCAATGGTCAAGTTAGGAAGAAAGCGCGGGGGCTCACATCTTTCAAAATAAGAAACCACTGGGGTGATTGGATGGCAAAGCAATAAATCAAATTCGACCTAGGGCTGACTATTGAGTGAATGCCGCTAAGGGACTCAGATCAACTAAAAATAGTCAAGATTAATTCCATTTTTTAGTTTATTTTTGATGGATTCCATTAGTTTGTCATGGATCGCACTGAGTAGGGGCCATGGGCCTTGGCCTAACTCAGATTTACCAATTCAAAGGGGGTAGTCTACCAACCATAAGGTAGGACTATCCAACCAAAGGAGTGCCTTTTAGTTTGCAATGATCGATTTAGGGGAAGAAAGCTCGGAGACTCACATTTTCACTACAAAAGACCACTGGGGTGATCGGTTACTTTGGTCAATAAATCAAACCCGACCTAAGGCTTCCCATTAATTTATGACAGTCATGCTAGAAAGAATGAGTCATAGGCTTACATCTTCCAAAGCGGAATGACTGCCGGGGCAACCTGCTTATGAAAAAATAGATTGAACCCGACCTAAGGGGACTACTGAGTGAGTCTTGACCAGGAGACTTATCTCCTCGGTGGTCGGGGAAATTCTTATGGGGAGTTTCTTTGCGACCGTCACAAAATAGGATGTGCTTGAGAAAAGGGACCCTCTGGGGCTTGAATTCTTAATCGAGATCAAACTAAGAAAGATCTTATATCAGCTTAAACCTATCTCAGATTTACGAACCAAGGGACAAACAACATATCCGCTGAATAAATTCTCAACCATAGGGTGGCTACTTGGAAAGGGGATTGTCCACTCAAAAAGTAACCCAGGTAGTGTCTAAATGGGGTCTTAAAGATGTGATCCACATAGAGTGCCCACAGGGAAAGGGGCCACTAAGGGCTTGATCCAAAACTCTAGAAAAGATAATATCAATAGGTATTCGGTGGCCAACTCATGGAGAAAGCACAGGGACTCATATCTACCATGAGTGGTGTATCCACCGGATGAGTTGCTGTGAGCATAGCGAACATCAAACAACCTAAGGTGTCTCTCAATTTACAATAATCATCTTAGGAAGAAAGCTTAGGGACTCACATCCTCTTATAGTGAAACAAATTACTGGGATAGTCTGTCTTTGGCTCAATAGGTGCCATCCGACCTAGGGCGACTATTGAGTGAATGCCACTAGGGGACTTATATCAACTCAAATATAGTCAAGAGAAAAGGAGCCTCTGGGGGACTTACCCTAAAATGTCAAATATACTCAACCTAGTCAGATCATGATGATTAGTTCAAAAAGAAAGCACGGGGACTCACATCTTCTTAAATAAAATCAACATGAGGTAGCTTAAAGCTGAGCAATGAAGACTGCCAAGATGACAAGACGCTCATTGGTTTGCAATGGTCAAGTTAAGAAGAAAGTGGGGGGACTCACATCCTCTAAAATAAAGAACCACTAGTGTCGGTTGCTCACGGGGAAATAAATCGACGAGCTAATGAGTGAGTGCCATAGGGGGCTTGCTCCCACATCAAAATTACCCGAGATAAAAGATTTGTGTTTATTTTTGTGCTTGCATTAAAGAGAATAGGACGTCTCTTGGGTTCTCTCACACTTACCCTAAACATGCTTAAGAATTGGATGAAATGGTGTGAATGGCAAAGATTCCCAAGAAAGGATTGCAGTTCTCTCTAACTTAGTTGTGCTAATGCAAATAGGATGCCACTTGGGTTCTCTCACACCTATTCTAATAGCGCCAGAAGATTTTGTTTGATTGTGTTCATGTTATGAAAGAGGGATATGATACTTCTTGGGTTCTCTTACACCTATTATAAGCATGTCATGACAGATTCACAAGATAAGCAAATAATACTTCGAAAGAAGAGAAGATTTTGATGAATTCGAATCAAATTTTTGTTCTTTTGTTGATAATTATTTTCAAACATATTTTTATAGGTAATATTTCTTCAAATAGAGCCCATTAATTGGAAGCATCGGGTGTTCCCCTTTACAATCAATGAGCTGATAAGATCCTCCTTGGTAGGCCTTCTCTATAACATAGGAGCCTTCCCAAATGGGTTCAAACTTGTCTCCCATCATTCAATGGGCAACAATTGGTCTCCTTAGGACTAACAAAAGTTTTCCTACTTGGAAAGACCTAGGGTGGACTAGCTTGTTGTGAGCTTGAATCATTTTATCTTTGTACAACTTGAGGTTCTGGCACGCCCGTAGGTGACTTTCCTCCAAACCTTTGAGCTCTTCTAACTGCAACTTTGCATTCTATTATGTAGTGATCTTGCTACCCAATACTATCCTTAGTGATGAGAGTTGAACTTCTAAAGATAGAACAGCTTTGGACCCATACACTAAATAAAATGGGGTAGATTGAGTTGGAGTTCGATATGTGGTGCGGTAGGCCCACAAGGCTTCAACCAACTGCTCATGCCACTATCATTTGTTGTCATCAAGTGTCTTCTTTAGTATTTGGATGAGAGTTTTGTTGAATGCTTCTACTAAGCTATTTGATACGGGATAGTTGATGGTGGAGTATCTCCAATCTATATCGTGTCTTCTGGCGAAGCTATTGATCTTAGTACTTTTGAATGCAGTACCATTATTAAATATAATTCGTCGAGGTACCATGAACTATATATGATATGGTTCCTAAAACTAAAGCACTTGTGTGACCTCACGAGTGGGATTGCCTCACCCTTTGAAAAGTATTCGATGGCAGCTAGAATGAACTGATGAACCTTGGAAGACGGAGGATTGATTGGACCCATAATGTCGGTGCCCCAACACTCAAATGGCCATGAGGTGAATGTAGGGTGTAGAATATTGGATGGTTAATATAGGACCACATGTGCCTGACAGTGATGGTATCTCCTAACTACATCCATGTAGTCTCTAATCATCGAAGGCAAGCAATATTCCAGTCTCTTGATCTTCATCTTCATCATTGGACTAGACTGATACACTCCGCATAGACCTGAATGCACCTTAGTTACAATCCTACATGCTTCATATTTGTCCATACATCGTAACCATATTTGATCGAAAGACCGTCGATATAAGGTGCCATCCACGAGAGCATAGGAGAAAGCTCTCTGCTTCACCTGATGGGCTTGTGAATTTTCTTGAGATAGTTTGCCGATGTTCAAATAGACTATGAACGGTTGCCTCCAATCTAGATCCTCTTTCATTTTAACAACGATAACCTCCCATTCAAGAGAAAGTCTCTCGATGAGTTCAACATCAATAAGGGATATGACATGTCTATTTTGGACCCTTATTGGTATGGACTCATCTTCCGGACATGCCAATTATTTGGCAAGTTTGGCAAGCATCTACTACGTGTTCTCTCGGGAACCTTGTAGATGGTGACTTAGATTTGGGCCTTCATGTATACTTCGTAATGATGAAGCTTGGGTTTGAGAATCTTATAGGACCCGGTAATCTGGTTGATGACCAACTGAGAATCTCTGTAGATGTTGATGCTTTTGACACAGATGTGATGGCTAATTCTAGGTCAGCAATCAAAGTCTCATACTCGGCTTCATTGTTAGTGCAGGGAGATAGTTCTCTTCTTTCAGAAGAGAAGGTGAACCCACCTGTTGCTTCAAACTCAAGAAAAAGGAGGTAGTCAAGAGAAAAGAGCCTGAGTATCATGGGATTGAGAATCATATCTTCTTCGGAGTCGATCTTGAGTGAATTATATTACCTAGTTACTCTTTTCATTTTGCAACCTCAATGTGTTCTTTTGAAGAGTTCTTTTCTAGAGTTTGGATTTCCCAATCTTTGAAGACTCTTTCCAAAGTTTCATTTCCCTATCATAGGGATAGTTCCGCTCATTTCACTTCCTAAGTGGAAAGACTTCAGCATTCTAATTGAGTTCTATCATTCCTTTTTCATTTACTAATTCAAGTTCCGGCTCAAGAGTCACTACCCCTTTTCTGTCAGGAAGAATCTCATAGTAGGAGGACGCAAGTCAAGACATTCACTCTTGTATTAGAAAGCGAGAAAGCGACTGCTTGAGATGAAAGTCTCTTCAGAATTTGAGCAACTCATGGTGGCGCTCTTGGCAAGGCGAGTTAGATCATCATGTCAAAGCTCATGAGAAGATGATGAGCCGAATCCTATGAGCGACAACGAAGAAAAAAAGAATCATCATTCTTGAAGAGGTAGTATGAGAATCTCATCACATCGTGGTTTGGAGTTAAGAGAACTATTCCTACCCCTGCCTTTCTTGAAAGAGTAGATCATGGTGCTTCTCCTTTATGAAAGGAAGCTACACCATCAAAATACATCTCCCATCGGCGGTTGTCAAGCTCCCATAAGTTCATGATTTGTTCATCAGGGAGATCATCACTATGCGAAGAATCAACAGGAAGTGGGTGTGCTGCTAAAAAATCTGCTAGTGCTTAACCTTTTACCACATGGAGGGGTATGAATGTGATATCAAACTGTGAGTGTATCATGGAACAATGTGCCAAACATCCAGATAGTATTGGCCAAGTCATGAGATGCTGTAGTGGATTGGTTCTGGAAATTAAGTTTACCATATGAGAAAATATATAGTATCATAGCTTTTCGGATACAAAGATTAAAGCTAGGCAATGTTTCTTAATAGGTGGGTAGTTTCTTTAGTCAGATGATTGGCGAGGTAGTAGAGAGCACTCTCCTTCCCTTAGTCATTAGCAGGCCAACAAAGCGAGAGTCGTCAATGCGGAGTGTAGAGGATGAGTGGCCTATCTCAGATAGGGGCTGCTAGAACTGGAAGCTTCACCAAATACTACTTGATATCTTCAAAGGCATGCTGACACTTTTCATCCCAATTAAACTTGGCATCCTTTTTGACAAGTGTTGAGATTGGCTTGCATCTCCCCGATAGGTTGGAGATAAAGTGTCTCAGATACGACAACCATCTTTGGAAGGATCTGAGTTGAGTTAAACTTTTAGGAGGTGGTATTTCTAAGATAACTTTGATCTTTTCAAGATTTATTTCTATTCATCGATGTCGAACAACAAACCCAAGGAATTTTTCTGAAGCTACTCTGAATGCACACTTTAGGGGTTTCATTTTGGGGTTATATTGTCTTAACTGTTCGAAAACTACTCTCAAGTTAAAGAGATGGTCTTCCTTTTCTTTGCTCTTTATTACTAGATCATCAACATAACACTCAACCTGATGATGGATGAGTTCATTGAAGATCTGAGTCATGGCCTGTTGTTATGTAGCACCAGCATTTTTGAGGCCGAAAGGCATGACCTTATAACATTAGATTCAGATCAGGGTTCAAAAAGCAATATTTTTTCTTTGTCGGGGGCCATCTTGATTTGGTTGTAGCCAGATGACCCATCCAGGAAAGAGAAAACTGCATGAGATGAGGCGAAGTCCACCATTAATTCTGGTGTAGGGAGAGGAAACTCATCTTTAGGATGTGCTTTGTTTAACGCATATACGAATTTGGCCATTCTTCTTCTTAACTGGTACGACACTAGCTAACCAGGTAGGATATTTTTATTTCCTGATGAAACTAGCATTGATCAATTTTTTGAATTTAGAAATGACTTGTTATTCAATTTTTAATCGCATGCGTCTAGGAGCTTGCTTGATAGGGTTTGCGTTAGGATCTACTGTTAATTTATGGACTGCAATCTGGGCATCTCTTCATAGCTCCATGAAAAGCAGTCTTTAAACTCAATCAATAGCCTAACTAAGTCATTAGTTTCTTCTTCATTCAATAACAAACTGATGTATGTCGGGCATGGATTTTCTTCTATCTTGAGGTTAATTTCTTTAAGCTTGTCAATTGTTGAATGGATCTTCTCTTCAAATTTTGGTGGTGCATCTTTGATTTAGAGATCATCTAGATCATTTAAAGTTTATAAACACACATCCTCATAAGAGTTGGTGTGGTGTGAAAAGAACCTATCGGACTCCATGGTTGGTAACGCTAAATCATCGTCATCAACTAGACCCACTGTACCAAATCCTAGTCCTGATCTTGATTGTGCATCTTTGCCTCTATTGTTCCATAGCTTTTTGAAGTACTCTAACCTGTGCTTAGACCATGAATAAGAAATCAAATCCTTCTTTGAAAAATTAAGAACACAAAGTGAATACCGGTCAAAAGATAATTCCATTAATTCTTTGATTGAAATATCCTCATGTCCTACATCAATTTCTAGACTTCAGGATGATGATCCCAAAAAAGAATTTCTTTGGCTTGACATCCCTGGATGACTGAGGGGCTTCCTTAACTACTAAATCTTCAACTTTTTGAGATGAAAGTGAGGTTAGAGCTAAGGTTTTTAACTGCTGCCTCATAGTTTTACATACATTTGATTTGAATACATTTATGCTTTATCTAGAGGCTTGGTCTTTATCATTGTCCAGCTCGAGTGTCACCTCCAATGAAACCCATTGAGAGGGGTTGGCTGGTATGCTAATCACATTAGACTCATCCTCCTCCAAGATAGATTCTAAGTCTATGTGAATAGTAGGGGTACTCTTATGAACTGGAACATAACCCTTATCGGCTGATGGCCAACCAGTCTTCCTGGCGCCTCATTTCTGCCTCTTCTCGCCTGCCTCTGCCTCTGCTTAGTAGAGGTCGAGTCATCCTACCCACATATCCATACGATGGAATGAACTGTGGGTGGAATGTGATATGTGGCTCTACTTCTTGCTCAATTTCCTTTTCCTGCTCACTTGGACCCTTATATTTTTTTTCTTTTTCTTCATTTTCTTTTAAATTTGAATTTTGACTAAGTTTACGAGAAAATGTGTTTTGAGGAAGATAGTAGGTTGCATCCTCATATATCTCAACCTCTCTAACTGAAAATGGCTTTTCATCTCCTTTGACACAATACTCAATCCCATCTTTCCTGAACTTGATGCATTGATGGAGGGAGGATGGAATCATCTTGTTTTGATGTATCCAAGGCCTACTAAACAAAACAGTGAATGAAGTATTTGAATCAATGATATAAAACTTGGCCGTCTTCCCTCACCCATCTCAAAGGTAACACTATGGAACCTAAAGCCTCTCACCTTGTTCATTGAATCCTCTCAACATCATTGATCTCCTCGAGTGTGGAGATGTCGATCCTCAAATAGGCAAGGGTCTTTAGACTCATAATGGACCGATGCATGGATGAGAACTCAGTGGTCAGAATCACCCATGTCCATTTGTAATGTAGGGGATGGTTGTGCTCCATTCCCCAGAAGGTCTTCATCATGAAGGTGATCCCGAGCTTCTCATAATGTGCCTCCTCTTATAATGGATAGGAGCTAAGCATATTTGGATCAAGAGCCTTGATTAATGATTCTCTCATCTCTTTGGATAAGATAAGGGCATCATATATGCTTAGCTTAGATGACTTTCTTAGATGAGAGAAAATTGTAGTCCACCTTGGGTTGATCCTCCACAAGCATATCCAAGGGTGGAGCATCTGGAGGGCTTCTGATCACTGAACAATGACTTGTTTCCCATCTTGAGGTGCTGCCTAGGAGGTAGAACCTTGCCACTATGGAGGTTGACTTTGATCTCTTGTGGCGGTTGGTGGAAGGTTCTACACACTCGTCAGCTCTTCTCTTCTCCTATGGGACCCTCAAATGGATGATTCCAAGTCTTTATCTCGAGGTGAACCATAGTATTGAGAAGGGAGGTCAACTCTGAATTAGAAAAGGAAGATCAGAGTTATTATAATTTATTTGACTTGAAGAGTTTTTATTTAGAATGAAACCCATCGAAGTGACACAATATAATTCAAAGCTAGCTTTATTCTTCAATTTCTTGGATTTTGAAGAGGTACAAGTAGAAATCAAGTAAAGTGAGGGTGAGAGATTTGATGCCTCATCCAGATACAAGATGTCTACTAGAAGAGAAGAGCTAGCGGAAGAAGTCTTGATGTAGTAGCTGTGATGGTGGAGGCTGGACTCGTCGATGGTTGCACTACTTGGCTATCACAGGACTACAGTTTGTTGTTCTGCTCCCCTTTTTCTTGAAAACTTGCAAACCTTCCTTGATGTTGGAGGTTTGAGCTATCTCAGGCACCTACAAGGAAAGTTTCTTGATCTTGGACACAATTTTCTTAGAGGTATGGATAAAGATATCTAACCTTCTTTAGTTTTGAAGTATCCCCAAATTACCTAATGGAATTGGATGGTTGTTATTCCATAAGGTATTCCTTTGGGATAACTATAGCAGATCTTGAAGCTATGTTCAAGAAGTCCTTGAATGTGAAGCAATCCTCCAAATATGACCTAGCATGTGGTGGTAGGGGCAAAGTTAGGATCATTGCTTTTACCCACTTCCTCGACCTAGGTTGTAGCTGAAAATCAGCTTCTTTAAGAGATTCTTAAAGATCTTCTATTACCTCCCTCTTAAATGAATAAGGCTTGTTAAGTTTATCCAAAGAGTAGGTGGACCATATGGCGGGTATGTGTACCACTACGATGATGTATTTAAAGGAGGGGTGAGGCCATGGAGCTCTGTGGTAGGTGGGGGCCTCGGTGGTGGAAGGAGGTGGAAGTGATGGTGTGAGAGTCTCTTAAAGCTGTCTCTCACGGTTGGCTATTTCTCCTTGTCTACTGCTATCACTACCCCAAGCTTCTTCTTAAAAGCTTTTTGTGGCTTTTGCTTTGTTGATTGGTCTAAAAAAGGCAAATGTTTGGCTTCTCCTTATAAGCTAATCGCCTTGTTGATTAGCTTCTCAAATATTTTGATGGTGAAACCTTTGAGCATGAAGGCAACCGGGCCATGGATATTCTTAAGTAGAATCTCAATGGAATGCTATTCAGATAGTTGTGGTTCACATTTCACACTCAAATTATGCCATCTGAGAATATAATCAGAGAGGGACTCACCAGTGTTTTGTTGAGCAATAATGAGATCGCCTATAGTCACCCTTTGCTGAGCTCCAAAAAACCTCTTGATGAAGAGTTGCTCCAACTTAGCAAAGTCTTTTGAACTATCAAAGTTCTACCAATCAAAGCTATACGCTAAGCTCTTGATAAAGGCGAAGAGTAAAGCATCACCCACGTTGCAACAATAGCTCGAAGTGTATATCTTTCGGTTCCCACGCCATGCTCTTGAAAGAAGGTGGCACAAAACCCTTAGGATATTGGATGGCATCAAATTCCTCTTGGTAGGGTCTACCCTTTGGGCCATGATCCTCCAGGGCTTGAGCCAATGCTTCTCTCACTTTTCAACCATGGTTTGATATCTTTTTTTTGTATGGAGGTACTATCCACTACCTTCCATACATGCTAGTCTTTGCCTTGCTCTACTAGAGGTAAATTCTTGGTGGATCCAAGACATGCACCAACTTTGTGACTATTATGTATAGTAGGATGAATGGGGCTTATTTACGAATGCAAAACTACTTCTAAAAGTCTTCTCTTCCCCATCCTATCTATTTATTCATCTTTCTATTTATTCATCTTTCTATTTATTCTGCTTTCCCTCAAACACCTTCCAAAGTCGCTCATGGAGAGAACCAGTATCTACCATGTATACCCCCCATTGAATCTCAGTCATCTTCATTGGATCAAAATTAACTATTCATCCTCTCATCGGACCATGCATATCTAAGATCTCCTTCTTCTCCATGATAATGAGCTACAATGTGATCTAAAAATCGATCCAACAGGCATGAGATTGGGTGGTGTAGGATCACTTTGTCATGAATAGATAGGCACCTTAACCTCACGATGCTGGTGGTGATCTTATGAGGGGCTACTCACTAGAGGAAAGATACTCCACTTCTTTGGATATGGGTGTAGTACTCTTAGGAGGATCTATGGTAATGGGGAGGCCCTTCTCCTCCTCCCTCTCAACTATGATCTCCATGCACAATGCGGTGGTGGTGGTGATGGGATGACTACTATACTTAAGTTGCCATTCCTTTTTTCACCATAACTCGGGCAGAAGGTAGAGCAAGAGAGCTCAGCCTCGCCATAGTAGGTGGTGTAGATGGGAAGAGATCTCTCAATTATAGCCGGATCACTAATGGGGTTCTCTTCTCCCCCGATGCGGCCTTCATGGCCTTGGCGGAGATGGTGATGACATGCGAGAGATGGCGATCGTAGAAGCGGTGTGGTGGAGACCCGACTCTCTGGAAAGCTCCTCTCCTATGATGGGTAGTCCCGTGAGTAAGATACTATCGGTATTGATTGTGGGTAGCGCCGATCAGGAAAATCCACAAAGTGGAGGCTGATGTCGGTTTACCGCTTCTAGTAACATGATGGCCTATGCGGCCTCCACTCTCTTCTATCACACCACCTTGTGGAATGATAGAACATAAATCAAAGCGAGCAGACTTTGATCATCAGCTCCACCTTCTGCATAAAAACTAAGGAGGCATGCGACCTCCTCCCTCACTAATAGGTTCAAAACTGGTGGAGGTGAGTAGAAATCCTCTAGCATCCTCTCATCTAGAGAGGATGGGTGGTTTTTGTAACCAGGGGAAAACATCTAGGCAACTCCTACAATGAGTAGGCTGCCTCCAACTCCCACAACAATGCGGTGTGATGCATCATGCGGTTCTTATTTTCTTTGGGTCTAGTAGGATGAGGTAGGAGCTAGACCCAATCTCAAAGGGGGGAGACAATCCACGGAATCAGGAGCCTTCCCCTTTGAGGGGAATGATTAGTGCCCAGCCCTGGGGTAGCATGGGGATGTGGGGCATTGGCAGTGTCTTCTTACTATTCTGTGGAACCATAACCTTCCTCTTGATGAGGATCTCATCGGATGGCATGTCACGGATGACCGGTTCCGCTGGTCACCGTGCTCTGCTTGTCGTGAGGGGGGTTCCCTCACATGTAATCCCAGCCCCCTGAAAGCCTCGACCAAAAGTGGATTAGGTGGGCATAGTCACATCGTGGAAGGTTGGCTTGATCCAATGCCAAATCCATCCCATGAGGAAATGTGAACACATACTTTTGTGCTACCATTGTAATGACTGACGAACTGATTGAAATGATTGGACTAAAAGCGCAATGTTGAAAATAAACTTAAATCAAATTTTCTTGATTTGTTAATTTTTGAATTTAAATTTCAGAATTTGAACCCACACTTAACATCTTAAAAGTGTTAAGTGGGGTTCAAATGGATTTAGAAGAGATTTTGAGATTTATTGGAAATAGGATTTTTCTGAATGTAGAATCCACTTTCAATAAATTTGGGTATGTTGAAAATGGGTTTAAGTATTTTTGGAGAGATGCTTCCAGAGGATCATATTTGATTTTGATTTTTTTTATTTGAGGACCCATTATTTAACAAATTTTAATATGTTAAAGTAAAGGGCCAATTGATTTTGTTTTGATTTTTGGATTTTTGGAATTAACTCACTTAGCAAATTTGGGCATGCTAGGTGAGGTGTTTGAAAACAATTTCTTCTTTTTCTTTTATTTTTTTCATTTTGTGAATATTTTGTGAATTTTAGAATGGAATCCTCATTTAGCAAATTTGGGTATGCTAAACGAAGAACCCAAGTGTGTTTTGTTTTTGCTTTGTGATTTCATTTTAAGAAAAAAAAAGGATCCTTAGTAAATTTAGGTATGCTAAGGAAATCCAAGTGTTTTGTTTTGAATTTTATTTTTGAAAAGAGGATTCTTAGCAAATTTAGGTATGCTAAAATCTATTATGTTTTATTTTGAAGATTTTGAAAATAGATTTTTTATAAAATTTAGGAATGCTAAGGAAATCTTAATGCATTTCTTTTATTTTTGATTTGATTTTGAAAAAGTGGATTCTTAGTAAATTTGGGTATGCTAAGGAAATCAAATGTGATTTTGTTTTGTTTAATTTTTGAAAAGGGAGGATCCTTAGCAAATTTGGGTATGCTAAGGAGAACCAAGTGTGTTTCTTTTGTTTTTAATTTTATTTTGAAAATAAGATTCTTAGCAAATTTAGGTATGCTAAGAAAATCCAAATGTCTTTATTTTGATTTTGTTTTTTGAAAAATAGGATTCTTAGCATATATAGGTATGCTAAGGAAATCTAATAATGTTTGTTTTGAAGATTTTGAAAATAGGATTCTTAGCAAATTTAGGTATGGTGGAAATCAAATGTTTTCTTTTGTTTTGATTTGATTTGAAAAGAGGATTCTTAGCAAATTTAGGTATGCTAAAAATCAAATGTTTTAATTTTGTTTTGATTTTGATTTTGAAAAAGATCTTCATTTAGCAAATTTGGGCATGCTAAATGAAAGAACAAATGTTTTTTTTTTTTGAGAAAAAGTTGTTTGTTGATTTTATTTTTGAAAATGTGATTTTTTTTTATTTTGATTTTGTTGAAAATGAAATCTTCATTCAATAAATTGAATGAAGATGTTCACTTGTGATTTTGAAAATATGATTGTTGAATTTTATTTTTGAAAAGAGATTGTTGTTTTTCTATTTGGAAAAGATGATTGTTCATTTTTGTTTTGAAAAATGAAATCTTCATTCAACAAACTGAATGAAGATGTTCATTTGTGCTTTTTTTTGAAAATGTGATTTGTTGGATTTTATTTTTGAAAATGAAATTTTATTCAATAAATTGAATGAAGTTGTTGATTTGTACTTTTTGAAAATATGATTGTTGGATCTTATTTTTGAAAATGAAATCTTCATTCAATAAATTGAATGAAGATATTCATTTGTACTTTTGGAAAAATATGATTGTTGGATTTTATTTTTTAAAATGAAATCTTCATTCAATAAATTGAATGAAGATGTTTATTTGTGCTTTTGGAAAAATATGATTGTTGGATTTTATTTTTGAAAGAGATGATTGTCTTTTTATTTTTGAAAATGAAAATCCTCATTCAATAAATTGAATGAGGAAGTTCATTTATGCTTTTTGAAAACATGATTTTGGATTTTATTTTTGAAAAGAGATTTTTTTATTTTCTTTTGGAAAGATGATTATTCATTTTTGTTTTGAAAAATGAAATCTTCATCCAATAACTTGGGTGAAGATGTTCATTTGTGCTTTTGGAAAGTATGATTTTTATTTTAATTTTGAAATGATCACATATAACAATCATCAAGATTGTTAGATGAAGGTGATTTATGAAAATTTTTGTGTAAAATATTTTATTATGTGTATTTTGAAAAGTTCTTTTGGAAATTGATGATTTTTATGAAGGATTTATTTTTATTTTATTTTTAGAATGAACCTTTCCCTACCATGAAAATAGTATGGAGGAAGTCTTTAATTATTTTCTTTTTAATAATTTTTATTTTCACCCATTAGGGAACCCAACGAGGGTTTTAAGACCAACACGGGGTGAGGTCCTAAATCTTAAAGATGTTGGCTAGCTTAACTTAAAGATGAAATAAGCTAAGTGCCAACAAAAAAGAAAGATAGTCTTGGATTCGTACAAACCACTATCGATACTGAGACAACAATCATTTACCAAAGATGGAGAGAGATCCATCCATGGAGTCACTAAAAAAAATCGTGAATAATATATATATATATATATATATATATATATATATATATATATATATATATATATATATATATATATATATATATATATATATATATATTATATATATCTTATATATATGTATATCTTATATATATATATATATAGATAAATATAAATATATATAAACAAAAAATTATATAATCTCTTTATACTACTGTTCATCATGGACAAATATAGATGTCTTATTAGGGTGATCAGTCATTGAGGAATGGTGTTCTATCTCGAGTCACCATCAAATGGACCTAATCACCTTAATAAGACTCTAAGGACTATGGGTCTTGAATGTACCAAGATTCTTCCCTACTTTACATGGAAAAGTAAAGCAGGGTTTATTTTAAACTGAGTTCATTAAGTTCCCTACAGGGCCAAGCCCCCATAGTTAATTACATCCTAAGGAAGGAGATTCCTTAAGAATACTCTCAATTAAAATAAATGATCATTGTCTCCAAGATTTTGAAAGGTAGGACTATCAATCAATTGGTTTATTTTGGAAAATCAAGTGGGATCGATCAAGACGATGGAGTTCTTATCGAAGCTAAATGAAGATAAATAGGGGATTCTTACAATATTAGGAGGCCTAGTAAGCATCCCAAACTGCTATGATTGGGCTTTACATTTTTGAAATTGAATTGATTTATTTGTTTGAGTCAAATTTTTTTTTATTAGAAATCTAGGGCTTACAATTCCATAACACAAGATCATGAAAATTTCTAATATGTGAGGATTTATGCTCGTAGCTCGTAAAGAGAAGTAGCAACCTATGAACCTAAATCTAGGGAGCTTTGACGAGGGCCAAAAGCATGACCTAAATCTAAGCTAAAAATGGGCATTTGGTTTACCTCCACAAGAGAAGATAAATCACCCGACTATTAGACTTGCAACCGCTTGAGAGTGGCCTCCAACTAACTCCTCCTATAATTTTAAAACATGTAGGAAAGTCATATGCTTTTGCAAGATAGTTAAGATGTTGTTTATTTAGAAAGAGTCTAAGTCCTTAAATACACTCTCTAAGAGACTAGATAATGTAGGTCATGATTAATGACTTAAATATAATGCAAACTTTTGTTATGTTTTATTTTCATTTTGGACAATCAATTTGACACAGGCTTTAGGATTCATATGCCTAATGCATGAGAAATTAGATTATGGGCCAAAATCAACAAAAAAAATGAGGTGTATTTTTACCATGGCTCTCAAAGGTCAAGCCAAGTTCTCTGACAAAGGTAGAAGCCCTCCAATCAAGTGAAATAATATGCTTTTTATGCATGATGTGAGAAAAGTAATACAACATCCAACTAAGGGGTCGCTAATTCTTTTATCTTGATTTATAACTTAAGCTTTATATGAGGTTATGAGTTATTTATTTTTAGTTTAAATTGATTAGTTTGGTAGAAATTTTATTTTTCTAAGAGCCTAATCATCATCCAGTACACACATCAAAGCAAGGAAAAATCTAGGAAAAGATGTCATCTTAATGCACAAGCTAAACAAACATCAATCAATTTATAAAACTAGAGCAAAAGAATAAGAGGCCATTTATGGTCGGGCTCCACCGCACAAACTCAAAAACAAATTGGGTAGCCAAGCTCTACCCTTATACAACCCATATTATAAATGAATTAAATACAATCAAGAAGGAATTCATTGTTATGGGGGATCTTCAATCTTCATTTCTTATTTATTCTTTCTTCTTTCTTCTTTGGTTGGTTAGAATGTGGTCACTCCAAATGCTTCACATGGTACATAAGACATAATCTTATAACTAATGTTCATCATAATCCCCCATAACAATCATTCCAAAATCTTAATTGCAAAATTACATGAAAATGGAAAAAAGGAAATCTAACTAAAACATGTAAAATATAGATTAGTTAAACACACCACACAATCCCAAGCATGTATATGTATGAATTGGACTTAGCACCCCACACATGGGTAACTAAGTCCACCTAGCCTATTTTGGATTATGCTTAGGGGTATAAGCACTTGCATAGCAAAAGCAATTTATATTTTTTTATACGTAAGCACCATCCCCTAAGACAATGGTTAGACTAAGATCCCTACCATTCATCTCATACACCCTAACATCCGGACTAAACATATTACATCACAAAATAAAAGCAAACATCAAACCATGCACCGCCCTAACCTAAAGCTAGAAGTGGTGACTTAGCCTAATGTGTGTGCCATTTATGGTTTGTGTAGTATGCTTAGCTAGGCTTTAAGGTTAGAGTTTTCTAAGTATGAAAATGTTCAACTTAGAGAGTGATTTCATTTAAGTGATTTAATAGATTTTTATTTTGTGATTTGATTAGGTTTGAATGAACTTACAATTAATTACTAAGTGTTGTAAAGAGAGGAAAAGAGAAGAGAACTTCTCTTTCCTCTTTACCTCAAGCAATTTCTAAAGTAGATTCATTATTGATTTTTTTTTATTTAGTGAATGTTTTATTATGTTTTTTAATTAATCCTAAGTTTAGATTTTCTCTAAACAAACCTATTCAAAAAGAAATGCATTTTAAGATTAAGTAAAGTGAAATACTATCACAAAACACTCAACACTTCATTTCTTTCCCAACAGGTGTAACATGCATATGGATGAATCCTAAGCATATATATACATGCAAATGAAAATATTTAGCACACTTTAATGATGAATGCTAAGAGAGTTTATTTAAGAAAATTTGGATGCTTCATGATGCATGATTTTGTTAAGTAGAAGAGAGTGATCCTTTTATCCATTTTTCATATGCACATTTACAAGTATAAAAGACATAAGTGAGTACAGTGCCATTATTAGCACCAGGGGTGTAAGGTACAAGACCTACTTAGGGCTACTTAAAGCCTCGTAACCCAGGATTGTCTAGATAAATATACCACTTTTCTTAAATACATGTGCATGTACAAAAAGAAATACATGGAAAGAGAATCATGCAAAAAGTTTATATTTGTTTGATTGCTTTGATTGTTTAGTTTATATATGTGATATGGAATTCCTTCTTAAGTCATGACATAGGAGTGTATAGAAATGGATTTAAGCAAATGTTATGTCCTTTTCAAATGGACTATACATTTTGCAAATCATACAATTCTATGTTAAGAAAGAGAGGGAGAATCATATAACACATTTTATACTATTCATATGCAAGCTCATAAATAATTATAAGTAGCATACTTTTCAGTTGTGATGTTTTATTTACAAATTTTTTGATTTAATAGTGATAATATCCATTCATATTCTTATTTTAGCCAAAACATGCAATTTGACATGAAGGAAACATTTCATTTTTAATTTGATTTTTAAAAGGCATGAATGCATGATTTTCATATGACATACACATTTAGCATGTTAGGAAAGAAATAAAGTGATGAAAGCATGTAAATTCATTCACCCTAATTAATTCTAAAGACAATCTTATGAAATAAGATTATTTAAAGAGAGTTTTGTTTGAGTTTGATTTTAATTTAGAGAATGTGAAAAAGGTTTGCTAGTCCTAACCCATTTCCCACATGTGTATATTATTTTAGTTTAATTTTTAGAACCATTAAGTGGATTTTATGTTTTTTTAGGTTAAGGTGTTCATTAAGTTCATTAATTACCCCTTACCTACATCACTTTAACATATTTAACCAAATAATTATGAGCCAAAGCATGACATAAAATCACAAGAAATTTAAATCAGTAATGCACCTAGGAAAGAAAGGAGTCTAATGCATTTGGCTCAAAATTAATGATTAATTAAGCTAAATAATTTAATTTAAGTACTTTCATAACCCTTCCCATACCTATGGGTTAGATTTGATTTCCTTAATCTACTTAGGTTATTGAACACCAAAGCATATACCCAAGAAGGAATTGATTAAGTTCTGGAATGTTTTGATTTTGAAAAGTTTGATTATTGACCTCACTTTTGAAGTGAGCTCTTAATCTCCTCTTCTTAAACTTAGGACTCTTAAAGACACTAAGAACTCCTTAGTCATAAGATACTTCTAGTGATTAGGTGAACACTTAACCTAATCCTAGAGACTTAGAAGGGTTAATCATGGGATTAGGTCATGCCTTAGAACTTAAAGTAAATCACCTATCCTATAGCCTAAAACCCACTCCATATACACCTTCTCAAATCGAACCCAGATTCAAATCTCAAACTAAACCACAAATTCAAATTCAAATTTTAAATCTAATTTTGAATTTGATTCCAAATGATTGAAACCCAAAATCAATTTCAAATCCTAAGACTCTTTCTAAGCCATATGAACCACATTCATAAGCTTAGCCAAAAGTCCCTTTAGATCAAATCAAACTCAATTAATTTATTTATAAATCAATTATTCCTTCATTTATATTCATAAATATAAATGAAATCCAAATTCAAATAACCAAAACTATATTGAAAATCAAATCCAAACTCAATCTAAGCCCTTTAAGCCAATTCTTTGGACTTAGCCAAATTCTATCCAAATCAAGTCAAAACTAATGGATTGTATCTCGAATCAATTATTCATTCAATTATTTATCCAAATATAAATAAAACTTACAATCATCAAACTAAATTCAAGTCAAACCAAGTCAAGCCTAACTTAGCCCTTTTGACTTAAAACTTTCAATTGAGCCAAACCTATTGGAATCCAAATTGATTCCAGTTGAATTTATATTTTAATCTATGGCTCATATATATGTTCAACTAAACTCAAATCAAACAAAAGCCAAATCAATTGACCCACTTAAGTCCACTTGACCCAAAGTTACGTAAAGGACCCATTTGAGCTAACTTCTAATCCAACCCAAATTAGATTGAACCAAGCTCACCAAAACCTTCCACCATGATTGATCAGGATGATCAATTGCAATAAATTAAATCAAACCAAGTCAACTTAGCGTTTGACCAAGTCAAATAGCAAAATGCCAAAACTCATCTACACCAAATTGATTGAAACCAATGATTTGAATCAACCCAAATCAATATTTAAATATGACTTGACCCAATTGAGCCAAAACAATTGGTCATTTGATCAAGTTGACCCAAATTTGGCCTAAAGGACCAAATTGGGTCAAATCATGATCTAACCAAAATAGATTGCAACCATGGCTCAAGTTCATTCCAATTTGATTATTGAACTTCAAACATAGTGAGTCTAATTTGACCAATTGGTCAACTTGACCCAACCTAGCCCAAATTGACATAAAGGGTCAAATTAGCCAAAATTCAAATTAAATCCAAATTGATTCAAACCAAAGACCACATTCATCTTCATTAATTGAACATGAATCAACCCATAACCAAGCCAATTTATTTTGATCAAATTGGTCAACTTGACCCATTTGACCCATTTGATTTCAAATGAGCCAAAATCAATTCTAAGCCAAATTAAAGCAAATTAATCATACCAAAATTCTTCACATTATCATTTGAGCCTAACCTAAGCCTTGATTTGACCCAATTTGACCAATTGGTCAACTTAACCTGATATGACCCAAATTGAGCCAAATCCCTTAAAACCAAGCCATGACCCATTGGAGGCTGATCAAACCTGACACAAACCTATTTGGGATCAGCCCAAAATCAACCCAACCAATTAAATCCCTCATGGATCCTCTCCCACATAAGATTCCACCCAACCTTATTTAATTCTCCCCATCACATGCATTTAACTCCTCCCATTGCATTCAATGAGCTGATCATATGGCAGAAGAAGAGCAAAAATCCAAAGTCCTCAACCAATCCATCATCCATCCCAACCACCCCAAGCAAAATAACACTTTGGAGCAAAAAATTCAAAAAAAGGATTTTTAGGCCATTATAAAGGAGGGAAAATGAGGCTTCATTCCTCTTCCACTATCACTATTCAGCCACAAAGCTCCCCAAAGCAACCAACCATCACTTCACCTCTTGAGCCAAAAAACATCAAATAGTGGATTGGTAAAAATGGCAAGCACCATAAAATACAACTGAAGTGAAGGCGAAGGCTATACTTATTCCAAAGCTTTCTCTTGCACCTAGGAGCTCACTCGGATCTTCACCGTCACCGGAAACCATCCCCGACGAGATAAATTTTGACAAACCATAACAGGTCTTAGGATCCTTCATTTATGATGATTGTTTGCATGCTTTTAGGAATTTATCCTAGATAATTCTGCATTTTATACTTTATATCATCCCAATTACAAAATAGAAGCTTTTTAGTCTGAATCGATGCAAAAATGAGTCCATTTGGATAAGTTTTCATCTAGAATTTCTTATTTTTCTCAAAAAATCAATTTTTTTTTTGTTGCGCCGGAAGCGACCATCGATCGCGGTTCCGGGATCAGCTTGACGGATCGTGCGTTAATCGCGTGATCCAACCTTCATTCGGCATGCATTTGGATTGCGATCCCCGCTCCGCGTCGAGATGACACCGATGTTCACGCGATCGCGTGATGTGGCCTTTGGATTCGATCGTTTGGACCATCGATGCGGCGTCGACGGTCAAGCAAAAATCACATGCGGTCAATCACACGCATTCAGCGGTGCCACATTGATAACGTGCCATGTGGCATTATTCATCTATTGCCATATGAATTTGAATTTTAAATTAATTAGTTTTTAATAATAAAGTTTCATTATTACTCAAAATATAAACTGGATTGAGTTGAAATTTTCAAGGATTGAAATTAAAGTTAAAGCACACCTATGATAAAAATCCCAAGTAAAAATAAAGACTTCTGGGTTGGAAGAAATTAAATTTTGAAGTTCAAATTATCTATTTTAATAAACTAAATCAGATAAAAAATCCATAAATTTACAAAAATCTTCAAAATGGCTTAAATCACTTTAGTTGACATCTAGGACTCTTAAAGAAATAATGTGATTTTCTGAATCCTAATGAACCCCAAACAAACACTTAAGATTAAAGTTTAATCAATTAAAAAATTAATTAAAATATAATCTAAAAATAATTTAAATATCAAATCAAAATCAGAAATGAAATAACACTTAAGAATCATTAATCAGACCCCAAATCAGAAAATATCCTCCAGAGAGAAAATTAAATTAAATATGATTAAACCTATTTAAATTAATAAAATTCAATTAAATGATTAAATCTTAAATCAGACTTAAAATTAAACAAATCTAGGAAACTTTAACAATCAAACTAGTATAACTAAACCAGCATAGAATCTTAATGTGAAACTCCTTAATGAATATAAATAAAATTAAACTAATTAATCATTAAATAAACTAAATATCAAATTGATTAATAAACCCATTCAACATAATCATTTAATATTAATCAAATTAAACTAAATAAAACTAAATTAAACTTAATTAAGATATGATTAAATCACATTTAAAAATCAATCCATTTGGAAGATGATTAATTAGCCATTAATACATAAACCTAACAACTAAATCAAACATGAATGAAATCAAACATAATAAATAAAGAAAATCAAACTTATGATTATGAATAATCAAAGTTTAATTGAAATAAAATAAATAATTAAATCACTTAATCTAATCAAATGATAATATGATACTTAATCAAAAAAATTTAGGTAAATGCTTAATTAAAACCAAATCAAACAAGTCATATATAGGAAATTAAGTCATTAATCTCTAATTAAACAAACCATTTAATTAATCAATTTATTTAAAAATCTATTTACCCTTAATCAAACTTAATTTAAAATATCTAATTAATGCAAACTTAATGAATTAATCCATCATCTTAATAAATTAATTTAAATAAATTACATTAAAGCTAACTCTTAAATTAAGCTAATCAAACTAAATTTAATAATTAATCACCCCTCAAGTAAAATAATTAGTTAATCAAATTAATCATATTAAACTAATTTAATTAATCAAACAAAAATACATAAATGAATTAAATACCAATCAAATCCTAAATTAAAAAATCATTAAGTCATTAATTACATCATTAATCTAAATAAATATAAAACTAAATAAATTAAATAAATCTTTATTAATTTAATAATTAACTTAAACACTTCTTAATTAAACTATCTAATTCAATTAATAAACAATTAATGCAATGAATTAATCCATCATCTTAATGAAATATTAACTTTAAATCAAATTCAAATAACTAAT
Source organism: Cymbidium sinense (assembly GCA_021442155.1). Lineage (NCBI taxonomy): Eukaryota > Viridiplantae > Streptophyta > Magnoliopsida > Asparagales > Orchidaceae > Cymbidium > Cymbidium sinense. The sequence continues at coordinate 35,032,747 of CM038215.1, forward strand.
TAATCTACTAATTAATTTGATCACATCTTAAATAAGCTAATTAAGTCAATTAAATTAATCATAAACTTAAACTTAATCAAACATAAATAATTATTAAATACTAATCAAAACCTAAATTAAACCTAAATTATTAAGTCATTAATTACATCATTAATCTAAACAATATGAAATCAAATTGAAAATTAAACAAATCTTTATAATTAACATAAATCTGCTTCTTAATTAAACTAATTACATATTCACATTGGACCTAAGCAAACCCATAGACTAATAAAGCTAATCAAATCAAATTAAATTAAATTAAGAAAGACTCTCATCAATTTAATATGTAATCAAATCAAATCTCATTCAACCTACTTAAATAAGATAAACTAATTAACTATCCAATATATGAAGTCAAAATACAAACCAAACTTTGATAAACATGACAGATGGATGAGATAAAAAAATAATATTCTAATTATAAAGAATCAAAAATAATTAAAATCAAAATAAAATCTCAATTAATCTAATCTGATCAAACTACAAATAAATGAACCATAATCAAATCAAATAAACATAAAATTAAGTCACATAACCATAATCAAAGAAAAGAATTAAATATTAATTTAAAAGGATATTGAATTATCAAGATTTAATTAAACCAAAACATCTAATCTAAAATTAATCAATCAAAAACACATGAATTTAAACAAACTTAAACTTCATTAGAGATTAAGGATATTGAATTATCAAGATTTAATTAAACAAAACATATAATCTAAAATTAATCAATCAAAAAACACATGGATTTAAATAAACTTAAACTTCATTAGATATTAAGGATATTGAATTATCAAGATTTAATTAAATCAACACATTCAATCCAAAATTAATCAATCAAATACATGAAGACTAAACAAAACTCAAATTCTAAATGCTAAATCAAATGAATTACACAAATTCAAATGGGCTAATTAAGATACTTAAGGACCTTAGTTAGATTCTTTAGGAGTTTGGATGTAGAATAGGGTGAGTTTTGTCTACAAATGGAATTCATTCTACTCTTCATTCTTGAAAACCTAAACATCATTTTAACCAAATAAAAGTGAAATAAAAATGAAAAATAAATCATTAAATCATTTAAATTGAAATCACCCAAAGGTAAAATTTAAACAAATTCAAACTCCAAATTGAAACTTAAACTAAATAAAAGTAAAGTCTTGCCACACAAGCCTTTACATTGAATACTAGTCACCATGGGTTTGGCCGATGTGTAATCATATTTTTTAGAGTTGTGCTTGGGCCAATAATAAAATATAAATGCTTTTATAAGGTTGCCCTTGCGTAACCATGTTAAAGTGCGTTACCCATGTGTGCTTAAGTAATTCATCATTGCTTGGGTTATATGGTGTGTTTAGCTAATATTTGTTTACAGGTGTAATTAGATTTACTTTTCCTATTTTTAATGTAATTTTGCATTAGGAATTAGGATTAGTGTTGGGGGATTAGGATGAGCGGTGGCCAGAAGGCTTAGTCCCTTGGGGTGCCACAGATGCCTTTGGAACAAATCAAATCAAATCAAAGGAAGAGAAAGGAAGAATGAAGAAAGAAGACCCCTATAGCATGTATTATTTTGTAATCGGGTTGTATAAGGGTAGAGCTTCGGCTACCCATCTTTTTTCTCTTTTGGGGTGTATGATGAACCACGGCCTTTTATTCTTTTACGATGTCTATAAAATTGTTTGATGTTGTGTTTAGATTGTGCACTATAATTGCATGCTTTTCTAGTTTCTTCATGTTTGATGCTTGAATGTGTGGCCGGATAGGCTCTTAACTTTTCTATCCCAATTAATAACTCATAATTAAAATTTAAAATAACTCATAACCTCACATAAAGCCTATTAAATCAAGATAATAAAATTTTAGTAGCAACCCTTATGGATGAATGAATGTATAATATCATGTCATATTCTTCCACTCTTGTTAAGAGGGGCTTCCATCTTAGAGAATAAAGGCTTAACCTATGAGAGCCTTTGATGGAAGAACACCCCTTGCTCTCTTTGATTTGGCCCATAATCAAGTTCTCATGCATTTAAACATACAAAATCACACCATAACATGTCAAAATAAAAGTCCAAAAGAATTTCAAATGGATTAAGGTTAGTGCCACTGCTTAAGTCTCAAGTGGGGCATCTATTCCTCTCTTGTGGAGGTAGTGTCCACCTTTCCTTAGATTTTGGTTGTGCTTGTGGTTTGCCAAAGCTCTAGAGATCCAGGTAGTTGTTTCCTTCAGCTACAAGCATAAATCCTTCACCTAGGCATTTTCTAATCTTATGTGGGATTATAAGCCCCCATATTCTAATAAAATGTCAACTCAAATAATTAAATCTCTTCAATTTCAAAATATAAAGCCTATAGTAGATTGGAATGCTCTGCTTCCTAGTATCATGAGCATTTCCTACTTTCTCCCTTTGGATTCCAAAAATAAGTCTTCTCCTTGATCTATCCTATTTGATTTTCTAAAATAGCCAATCCTTTGATAGTCTTAACCTTGAAATCTTTGGAGACCCTAATTGTCTACTTTAATCGAGTATTCTTAAGGAATTCATTCCTTAGATGTAATTAACTATGGGGCTTGCCTCCATAGGAACTTAATGAACCCTCTTAAAATAAACCTACTTTTACTTTTCCATGTAAAGTAGGGAAAGATCTCATATTGAAGACCCATCATGCCTTGGAGTCCTTATTGTGATTGGTCCATTATAGTGGTGATTTCTATCTTTTGAGATAGTATCATTCCCCAATGTTGTAGATCACTTTAATAAGTACCTAAGATATCTTGGTGTCCCATCCCAAAATAAACACCATATTAATTAATTAAGCCATTTAATTAAGTGACTAAACTATTTAATTAATTTGCATTTTAATTAGATTTTTATCCAAATGAAATAAACTTAGGGGAAAAGATTTGGGAAAGAATTCTAATCTCATTCCCTAAGTCCATTCACTATTGTAAGGTAATTAGCAAACTTAATTAATTTATTTATTACTATTTAATAGGTTAATTAATCATTTAATATATTAAGGGAGTGATTATGAGTGGATTAAGCAATTACCCTAATTAAACCATTAATAAATTTCAAGAAAATTATGGGAGGCAGAAGTCATCCCATTAATCAACCTTAAGAAGTTTGGAATTAATCAGTAGAATAATTAGAGAGTAATTAATATAATTACATTCCCAATAAAAGCCTAATTGCATAAAACTCATTGTTTAAAATCTATCAAACTTAATTTTAGATTATTCCCTTTAAATATCTTCACAATGCATTTTATTTTGTATTTTTTGATTTTTTTTATATTTAGTTATGTTATTTTAAAGATTGTATAATTAAAACCTAATTAAATAACCTAATTAAATAGTTAATCCCATCGGAGCCACGTGGACCGCTGATGTGGCACGCTTTCCACATGACATGACGGGATTCTCTATTTAAGTAGTCACATCCAATGCTGCATTAGCGACGACACTATGCGCTTTCTCCTCGATCATCCGATCAAAGATCGGACGGTTAGGATTACACTCACAGTTCTAATAGGATAAATCAGAGGCTCCTATGTGGCTTGATCAGGAGCATCCATCCAAAATGCATGGATGGACGGTCCATGATCTGTCACTAAGCTCGCCATCGGGAGAGGGCATCCATCCACTCTTTAGGGCATGATCCGAGCTCGATTGAGCTCAGATTGAGCTCAAACTTTACCCACACCATCTAGGAGTAAGAACAAGTAGATCTAATGGCCAATTTTACTTGGGAAGAAGATTCTTTTCACAAAGGATCAGGCACTTCCTATTCTAGGCTCGGTTCGAAGGCATACCTCACCGGAGGCTATCACCAGCACTCCTAACTATCGAGGTAGCTTCATCTAGTAGAGAAGAAGCCATGTTAAAGATTTGAGGGCATTGAGGTTGAGTGGATCTTCCTATGGACCAAACTCCTCTTCAAATGCCTACGACATTGGTCTAACTCCCACCTTCCTTTCCTTTGAAGCTTGGAAGAAGCTTTGGATGAGTTCAATTAGGTCCACTAAGAGTGCTTGCAAGAGAAATTGGATTGAAGTTGAGTATTGGATGAGTTGGAAAAATGCTTGAGCTCCCCTATTTTTGGCTTAGAGAAATCGAGAAGAGGAGAATTCAAATGGCTTGGGGATTACTTGAGGGAGCTTGGGGAGCTTGCCTTAGGTCTCTCTCAATCAATCGAGTGTGAATGTGTGTGAATGAAGTGAAATTAGGGGGAGTATATCTCCCCAGAAGGATCGGACGGTCAAGCATGGCTTTGCCATTTTGGATCAATTGGATTTAATGGGTTTTTTGGCTGTTTCAACTTCATGGTTCATTTTGGGAGCAAGGTAGTGGAGGAGTTGCCATGTCCTGATTTGGAGTATGGGAGTGATCCCATCTGCTTGAAATGAGAGGAGTGGTCAGTTTGGCCATTGGGCTGGGTTTGGCTGACCCAAACCCATTGGGTTATGTGCACCATGCTCACTAGTGTCCACTTGGTCCACTAAGAGGGTGTCAAGTGGCTATGAAGAGGATATGACCAAATTTTAAGTGGAATTGGCCTTGGGTTACTCCTTGACCTAGAGGTAAAATGGTCATTTGGCTTTGATTTCAATTTGGGTATGTTTAGAATTGTTTGAAATTAGGTTGGTCCAAATTTCAAGGAATTTGGAGTTTATTTGATGTGATTTTGCTCATGTTGACCCATTTCGATCAAAATGGTTCAACTTGGGTCAAGTTGATCAATTGGTCAAATTGGGTCAAACCAAGGGTTGGGAGAAGTACATATGACCATTTGAAATGTTTTGGCATCATTGGTTTGGTTCAATTTATTTTATATTTGGATTTGGTTCATTTGATTTCATTTAGGTCAAATGGGTCAAGTTGACCAATTTGACCCATTTGACCTATTTGGGTTAAGTCATGGGTTGGTTTAGGTTTCATTGGTCATTTGAAATGACTTGGTATCTTTGCTTCCAATCAATTTTGGTTTAATTTGATTTTGTCTCAATTTGACCTTTTAGGTCAAGTTGGGTTCATGGTCAATTAGGCTAGGTTGGGTCTGTTGGCTAATTGAGGCTTTGGTCAAGTTCAACAAGTGATTTAGAATGAACTTGACCATTGGTTTCAATGAATTTTGCTTAGATCAAGTTTTGACCCATTTTGACTTTTTTAGGTCAAGTTGGGTCAAGTGGCCAATTGGGCTAGGTTAGGCTTAAATGATGACTTGGTCAAGTTCAAACATTGATCATGAATTAGTTTTGATCAATGGTTTCAATCAATTTGGCCTATGGTTGATTTTGGCTAGTTTAGGTTTCATTTTGGCTAAGTGTTGACTTGGTCAACACTTAAGTTTGACTTGGTTTGACCCAATTTGATTGGTCCCAATTTGAGTGATTGGTCATCTCATGATGATTGTTGCTCACAATGTGAGGCTTAGTTGGGCTTAGTTCAATCCAGTTTGGGTAGGATTATAATTTAGCTCAAAAGGGGTACTTTAGGTCACTTTGGGTCAAGTGAGTCTGAGTGGGTCAAATGACTTGGTCAAAGCTTAATTTGAGTTTGGTTGAACTCACATATGGACTTATGATTTAAATATAAATCCATTTGCAAGTGATTTGGAGTCAAATGGGTTTTGATTCATTTGACAATTTCAAGTTCAAAAAGGTGAACATGAGTATGGTTTGGGTTTGATTTTTGAATTTAGTTTTAATTTGATGATTGAAGTTTGTGTTTATATTTGGATTCATGATTGAAGGATTGATTGAATCATGAAGAAAAATCAAGAGTTTGGCTTGATTTGAATTTGATTTGGCTAAGTTCAAGAGTTTGACTTGAAAGAAAGGCTTAAGTTGAATTTTGATTGAATTTGGATTTGATTTTGAATTTAGTTTTGGTTTGATGATTGAAGTTTGTATTTATATTTGGATTCATGACTGAAGGATTGATTGAATCATGAAGAGAAATCAAGAGTTTAGCTTGATTTGAATTTGATTTGGCTAAGTTCAAGAATTTGACTTGAAAGGCTTAGATTAGATTTTGATTAGATTTGGATTCAAATTTTGGATTTAGTTTTGATTTGATGATTGAAGTTTATGTTTATATTTGGGTTCATGATTGAAGGATTGATTGAATCATGAAGAAAAATCAAGAGTTTGGCTTGATTTGAATTTGATTTGGCTAAGTTCAAGAATTTGACTTGAAAGGCATAGGTTGAATTTTGATTGAATTTGGGTTTGGTTTTTCTATTGAGTTTTGGATATTTGAATCTATATTTCATTTATATTTGTGAATATAAATGAGAATATAAATGGGTTATGAGAAAATTTCTTGAATTTGAGTTGATTTGGATTTGATCCATAAGATAGGATCAAACTGACTTAGGAAAGATTTTTGGAATTTGGAATTCAATCAAGGGTTTCAATCATTTGAGATTTGATTCATGATTTGAGAAAATCCATTGGAATTGATTTAAGGCTTGAGAAAATCAATTAAGTTTGGAATTGATTTGAGTTTGAAGTTGATTTTGTATTGATTTGATATTTGAAGTTTGAATTGGGTTGATTTGGAGTTTGAAGTTTGAATTGGATTGATTTGGAGTTTGACTTGAAAGAAGGAAGTGAGAATTTGGTTCAAGCTATAGGGTAGGCAAATTTTCCTAACATCCCTAAGGCTTGACCTATTCTATGGCTAACTCTTCTAAGTCTCTAAAGTTAGGTCAAGTGTTCGCTTAATCACTATAAGTGTCTTAAGAATAAGGAAACTCTTAGTGTCTAAGAGAAGTCCTATGTCTAAGATGGAGGGGTTGAGAGCTCAATCTAAAAATGAGGTCAACATGAACATACCACACAATTTTTATGTACTTAAATGTCTAAATACTAAAATTTGGAATTCATTTTTTATGTGTTAATTTTTTAAGAAAATAATAATAGTGATATCTTTATGTGATATTAAAAATTTAAGAATTGTACATATATAAATATAAGAATTATACATATATATGTGCATTGGGGGATTTAAGAGGGGCAAGGGGAAATATGCCCCCCACCCGCTCCCCCCTAAAATTTTAAGATATTTTAGTTTTTTTTTTAAAAAAAATTTCTTCATCTATAAAGAATTTTATATCAGGCTCCCCTAAAATTTTAAGATTTATTTATTAAGATTATTAGAAAAATAAAAATTCTTTTTTAAAAAAATTATATATGTTATAAATATGTTATAATGTACAACAACAACAACAAGCCTTTATCCTGCTATGTGGAGTCGGCCACATGAATCTTTCTTCTCCATTGTGTCATATTATGTGTCAAATTATCATAATAAATTAAGATCATTTTTATACAACCTAACCAAGACATTTTAGGACTATCTCTATATTTCTTAACATAAGTCAAATCTAATATATTTACTCACCTAGCCGGGTCATCGGCTGACACTTCATGTAGCTAAACCATCTATGGCGACTCTATCTAATCTTATCTACCACTGGAGCTACTCCAACCTTTTCCTGAACATATTCATTTTGCATTTTACTTCTAAGAGTAAAGCCACTCATCCACTTGAGCATCCTTAGCTCCACAACACTTAGTTTTATGCTTCTCTTTTACTTGCCAATATTATGTGCCATAAATCATTGCAGGTCTTACCACCATATTATAAAAATGCCCTTAAGTCTAAGCAGTACCTTTCTATTACAGAACAGAATATGCATTTCTCAACTTCAATCATCCAACTTGAAGTCCATTAATAACATCCCCATCTTTTCTCCATCATTTTGAACAATAGACTCAATATATCTGAAACGCTCACTCTTTTTCATGACTTCATCACCCAATGGCATAAAACCACCACCATAACTTCTACAACTAAATGTACACTCCATATATTCTTTTAAATCTGCTCAAACAAAAACCTTCAGACTCTTAGATTGACCTATAATTCATGTTCTCTTGGACTCCCTATATAGTCTTATCAATAAGAAGAATATCATCGACAAAAACATGCATCAAGATATTGTGGTGTTTATTTTTGGAATGTGGGTAGACACCACACAGATCGTAGGGGGTACTTATTGAAGTGACCGGGTACGACATTAAGGTATGATGTACTATCTCAAAGATAGAGACATCACCCTACAATTCACCTCATAAGGACTCTAAGGCATGATGGGTATTCAAATATAACAATGATCTTTCTCTTAGTTTACATAAAAAAGTAAAACAAGGTTTATTTTAAGCCAAGTTCTTAAGTTCCCTATGGAGGCAAGTGTTGACCTCACTTTTGGAGTGAAGGTTAAATCTCCTATTCTTAGATTTAGGAGTCTTCTAGATATTAAGACTTCTTAGTCATAAGACACTTCTAGTAATTAGGTGAACACTTAGTCTAAGCCTAGAGACCTAGAAAGGTTAATCACAGGATTAGGATATGCCTTAAGACTTAGGGAGACAAACCTACCTTATAGCCTAAAAACCCAATCTATGCCTACCCCTTTGATCTAAACCAAACCTCAAAGTCAATTCAATCAAATTCAAATCTAAATCCAATTCCAAATCAAATAAGTCAAACCTATAATCAAAACCCAAGCTTAAGCTACATGATTTATTCCATGGACTTAGCCAGATTTCAATCCCAATCAAGTCAAATTCAATTGATTTTCTCAAGGTGAATTCATACCTTCAATCATCTTCCTGAATATAAATCATATACATTCAGTTGATCACATACCAAATCCAAATATCAAACTCAAAACCTAAGCTTAAGCCACATGATTTATTCCATGGACTTAGCCAAATTTTAATCCAAATCAAACCAAATTTAATTGATTTTCTCATGATAAATCCATATCTTCAATCATCTTCCCAAATATAAATCAAATATACATTCAATTGATCATATAGCAAATCCAAAAATTAAATCAAACCCAAGCCTAAGCCATATTATTCAATTCCATGGACTTAGCCAAAATTCAATTGATTTTTTTTTCTCAAAGTCATTTCAACCCCAAATCAAATCACAATCTATAATCAAATCTACAATCAACTAAATCCAAATATCAAATCAAAACCCAAGCTTAAGCCATATGATTCCATTCCATGGACTTAACCAAATTTTCATTCAATCCAAACCAAATTCAATTGATTTTCTCATGAATCAATTATATCTTCAATCACTATCCTAAATATAAATCAAATCATCAAGCCAAACAAAAATTAGTTAGAATTAAAACCTATCTTAATCCATTTGACTCAAAATATTCAAATGAATTAAAACCCATTTGAACCTAAACCAATTGTAATCAAAGCTATATATCAATCCCAAATATATATATAAATTCAAATAAACTCAAATCAACCCAAAATCAACCCAACTAAACCTAATAGGCTCACTTGATCTAAAGTGACCTAAAAGACCTATTTTAGCCAAAAATTCAATCCAACCCAAATTGGATTGAATCAACTTAGCCAAAACCTTCTATGACGATTGTTGATCACCCTAAGTTGATCAATTGTCACAAATTGTGTCTGACCAAGTCAACACCCTTAACCAAACTAGCCAAATTTCATCCTAAGCTAAATTAATTAAACAAATAATTCATAACAACCTAAAATTAATATTTGAACATATATGACCCCACCTGAGCAACCTAACTTAGTTCTTGACCCAAGCGACTCAAATTGACCTAAGTTGACTCAACTTGACCTAAAAGACCAAATTGGGTCAAATCATGATCTAACCCAAATTTATTACAATCAATGGCTCAAGTTCATTCCAAATTGATTCTTGAACTTGACCAAATCCATAATGAACCCAATTTGGCCAATTGAACCCAATTGACCCATTTAGCCCAAATTGACTTAAAGCGTCAATGTGGCCTAAACCTCAGCCAAATCTAAACTAATTGAAATTGAACCTACAATCATCTTAAATTAGTCAATCAAACCCAAACTAACCCCCAACCGGAGCCAATTTGGCCAATTTAGATAAATAGGTCAACTTGGCCCATTTGACTCATTTGATCCCAAATGAGCCCAAATCAAATCTAAGCCAAAATGATTCAAACCAATTGAACCAAAATACTTCAAATCATCATTTGAACTTAAACCCAAGCCTTGGTTTGACTCAATTTAACCAATTGGTAACCCAACCCAACTTAGCCCAATTTGACTATAAGGGTCAAATTGAGCCAAACTCATTTGAACCAAACCAAGGCCCATTAAAACCTACCCAACCCATCCCAAACCCATCTTGGGTAGTCAGACCTAAATCAGTCCAACCCAAATTGGGCTCAACCCAAAGCAAATCTCTTGGATTCTCCTCCCCACATGGGATTTTGCCTAAATTAGTAAGTCAACTCACATCCTCCCTCCTTGGAAGCCTTCCAAGACCCAAAGAGGGTCTACCTAGCTACCCAACCTAGCCCAAGTGCTCTAGGTTAGCCTTGGACCAAAGAAGCGAGTTAACTCATCTCCTCACTAGCCAAAACCAATGGACCCAAAAGAGAGGGCAACCACTTTGATCCACCAGCTAAGCATCCCACCAACCCAATTGAGCCACGTGGGGGTGACACCGACCACTCTAACGCCCTGACGGTGGCTAACTAGCCAAAAATTAGGCTCCAATCCCGTCCATCCAATCCAAGAGAAGGGGAGGGGCGGGGATGTTGGGGGGTTATACCCCCCTCATTTCGATCCAAATCCATCACACACTCTCTCAGAGAGCATCATAGGATAATTTTGAAATCCTCAGAGCTTCCTCTAAGTGTCCCAAGCTTCCCCATTGTGGGATTTCACTACCCTGAAATTGGAAAGCCCTCCACTTGACCAAACTCCCTCAAAGCTTCACCTAATTTAAATTAACTTCACACACGCCATCCCCATACTTTATCGAGCAAGAATGAATCATCTCCTGAGCATCCCAATATGATTAATACCGACCTCCATAGTGATGGTTCATGGCCCCTCTTAGTAAACTGTGAGGAATCAACGCACGTGCTGCTCAATAGGGCTTTGTCTCCACTAGACAAATCTTTCTCAATTGATTTTGCCACCAGTCTTGAACTCCGGTGAGGTAATTCTATTAAAACTGAGATTTTGTAAATTTCATTTGGCCTTTTCAAGGAAACTTGCATCTCACATAATCTTGTCCATTGGATTCCTTCGAATCCTTCATGTGAAGGTGTTGGATCCATTTGGAGTCAATCTGAGCTCGGGTGAGCTAGGATTGAGGGACGGAAGGTGGGTTGTCCGTATCTCATCACTCGTGAGATGATAGATCTCACACCATTCATTCCACGTGATTGGAATGGACGATTGTGATTATTCATTAGATTTACTCTGATTTTATCCCTTAAGGAACTGCAAGTTTGATCTACGTCATTTGATCTTGGATTGAATGGCAGAGATGAAAGTGTCTACCAGCCAATAGTTTGACATTATTTAAAAGCCAATCTCACCACCATGTGAAAAGTGTGCCGCGTTAGAGGTCCACATGGCCCCGATGGGATTAGGCTTAATTAAGGGATAATTAATGGTTTTAATGGCTACAACTTCCAAAAAATTATAAGAAACCACAAAAAAATTAGAAAAATATAAATAAATATTCATTTTAAAGGTATTTTAGAGGAGATTTATTTAAAATTAATTTTGAATAGTAATTTAGACTTAATTTAGATTTAATTAAAAATTTAATTAGCTTAATTACTCCTTAATTACTCAAGTAATTAATTCCAAATTTTGTGTGGTGGTTTAATAGGATGAACTCTGTCTCTCATAATTTTCTTAGGATTTATTGCTTAGGTAATTAGGGAAATTGCTCATTTAATCCTTAATTACTCTCTTAATTAGTTAAATGGTTAACTAACCCCGTAATCATGCAACAAATTAATTAATAAAGCTGATCATTCACTGATGAATAGTGAATGGGAAAAGGAAATGAGATGAGGACCTCTTTCCTAATCTTTTTCCTACGTTCATTTCACTTGAAAGGAAATTGATTGAAATGATATTAATTAAAGGTTTTAATTAATTAATTGGATGGTTTAATTAATCAATTTGAAATTATAATAACATTATATATTGATTAATTAATCATGGGTAGATCTCTAGGTGTTTAATAACCTAAAGGTACTTAGAGAAATTATGGTTAACCCATATGTGTGGAAAAATCATAAGAATACTTAATTAAGTTCCTTAATCTAATTAACTATCAATTGTGAGACAATTGCATTAGGCCTCTTTATTCTCTAGGATCATTTTAAATTTACTTTCCATTCATATGTATATTATGTCGGCTCATAATTGTTTGATTAATTACATTAAGGTGACATAGATAAGGGTAATTAATTGTTTTGACTAAGGATCCAACTTAATTAATTCAAAAAATTAACTTAATTTCCTTCTCTTAAATCAAATTAATAACCGATGTGGGAATGAGATTAAATAACAAATGAGTACTCCTCCTCCTCTTTAAATCGAATCAAAGATTCAAAACTAAATTGATAAATGAACTTTGGTTTTCTTTAAATGGGTTTATTTAATGTGATTATCCTTAGGAAGTAATTTAATTGAATGAATCATGTGTTGATATTTAATTCTTCCTTTCCAAGCACATTAAATGTTGTATGTCATTTGGTTTCATGCATTCATGCTTTCAAATTTAATAAATCAAATGAATTTCTTTATATAAGCTTGCATGTGTTGGCTTAATTAAATATATATGTGACTATTATCACTAATAAATTCAAAACTATTTGCCAAAATTTATAAATCAATTATAATACTTATTGCATTAATAGTTATGAACATATGTAGGATTTGCATGTGTTTATAACTTAAGCATATTAAATAAATCTCTCTTTCTTATAATTCATATAGATTTACATGAGTTTGAACAATATTAAGTATATAGTTTGGATATCCTGGGAATACAAGGCTTTAAGTAGCCCTAAGGAGGTCATTTGACTACCTCATTTCCCTGGCTCAACAATGGCACGTATTCATTTGGTTTCATTCTCATGTATTTTGATATTAAAATTTAGATAGAGCTTTAATTCATATGCATAAATGATCTAATTAAAGAAAATACAGTCTTTGCACAATTTTTCATCTTTATAATTGTGTATACATTCATATGTATTTAAGATAACAAGTGCTTAGTTTGGACATCTGAGTTAGGAGGTCATTTGATTACCTCATTTTCCTGGTTAACAATGGCAATTTCTTGCATCTTTTATATATGTGCATGTGTGTTTAATTAAAAGTTGAAGATCCCCCTTTGTTACTAAAAATACATGCATTCATATCCACCTAAGTCATTATCATATGATATATATAAATTAGTGCTCTCTTTTTCTTATTCATGTATACATTTACATAGGCTTGGAGTGCTAATAAGTATATAGTCTGTTCATCCCAAGAATATGATGCTTTAAGTAGCCCCAATGAGGTCATTTGATTACAACACTTCCCTAGTTAACAATGACACGTACTTATGTGATTCCATCTTTTTATATTTTGGTATTAGAATTTGCATATAACTTTAATTTATATGTTCATATAATTCAATGAAAATAAATATCAAACATACACATTCATTATCATTTAAGTGTGCCAAAACATAATATATGTATATGTATGCTAAATATTAAATCATATGCATGTTATATGTGATGGAAAGGAATGATCCAATATATGACATGTGATAGTAATTCAATTGGATTAATCTTAAGAAGTCTCTCATGTTGAATAAAATTATTTAAAGTTAACCTAAATTTAGAATTAATTAAATCATTTAATAAGTCATTCATTAAAGAGAACTAAATCAAATTAATGTATTTTAGAAAGTGGCCTAGGGTAGGGATGAAAGAGGGTAGTCCTCTTCATTCTCTTTACAACACTTAGTTGCTAAGTGTAATTCACATGAAACAAAGCAAAATACAAATTAAAATTCACAAATCCACTAAACAACTTCAAATGAAACCCACCATCATGTTAACCTAGTATTTTTTAAACTTAGAAAAATATAACTTTAATGCCTAATTAAGACATACCACACAAGCCTTAACATAGATATTAGAACTAAGTCACCACTTCTAGCTCTATATTAGGATGATGCATGATGTGATGTATATTTTATTTTGTGATATTTTATTTTAGACTAAACGTTATGGTGTATACTTCATAGACTGGATGTTAGGCCACTCTTAGCCTAATCATATTTTTTGCAAGGGATTGTGCTTAAAGGGATGCTTAAAAATAAATATGAATGCTCTCTTTGCAAGTTTCTTAAACCCCTAAGCATAATCCAAGTTAAAACATGTGGGCTTGGTTACTATGATGTTTTTTTTGGATATGGGGGACACCATGCAGATCATAGGGGGTTCTTATTGAAGTGATCGGGTATGGAATTAACGTATGATATACTATCTCAAAAGATAGAGACATCACCCTTCAATGGACCTAATCACCTAATAAGGACTCCTAAAGCATGATGGGTCTTCAAATATTCTAGAGATTTTCTCCTACTTTACAATGATGAATAAAAGTAGGGTTTTTATTAAATCGGGTTCTAAAGTTCTCTATGGAGGTAAGCCTCCATAGTTAATTACATCATAGAAAATGAAATTCCCTAATAATACTCTCGATTAAAGTATATAATTATCATCTCCAAAGATTTGAAGGTTAGACTATCAAATGATTGGTTATATTTGAAAAATCAAGTGGGAAAGCTCAATGAGAAGACTTATTTTTGGAACTTAAAGGGAGGAGGTAGGAAATGCTCATGATACTAGGAAGCCTAGTGAGCATTCCAATCTATCATATAATTGGGCTTTATATATTTGAAAGTGAAGAGATTTATTTATTTTAGTTGAATTTTATTAGATTGATAAGGCTTATAATCCATCAACAAAGGTTGTGAAAATGCTTAAGAGGTGAGGATTTATGCTTATAGCCCAAAGGAAATAGCTACCTTGATCCTAAATCTATAAAACTTTAGTATGAGCTAAAGCATGACCTAAATCTAAGTGACGGGTGGATATAAAGGTTCACCTCCACTAGAGAGGATGAACCGTCCGACTTCTGGACTTATAACCACCTGGAGTGGCCGTCAGCTAACTCATCCTATGATTTTAAAATCATGTAGTCTAGTATTATGAATTACAATATACCTAGGGTGGTTATTTAGTTAGAAAGAGACTAAGAAAATCTTAAACCCACTCCTTAAGAGACTAGAGCATGAGCGGTATGAATAATGACTTAGTCTAATGCAAAATCTTTTCAAATTTTATTCTTATTTTGACACATCATTTTGTCAAAGGCTTTAGAATTTTTATATGCCTAAATGCATGATGAAGTGGATCATTGGCTAAATCAATGAGAAGGGGGTATTCTCCACCATAGGAGATGCCCTCATAGGCCAAGCATTCTCCTATCGTGTAAAGATGGAGATCCCTCATATTCAAGAAAGAAGAAATATGCATGCATGATGTGAGACATAAAACCATATAGATAAGGGGTTGCTAAATATTTTAATTATCTTATTTAATACCTAGTCTTTATGATGAGATTATGAGTTATTTAAAATTTAGTAATCAATCATTAAGAGCCTAATGCATCCAAGCCACACATTAAAGTATCAATCATTAAGAAACTAAGAAAAAGATGCAATTTCTAATACACAATCTAAAAAATCATCAATCAATTTCTATAACTATCGTGAAAGAATAAGAGGGTCGGGTGCAGCCATACAACCCAAAAGAAAAGTTGGGTAGCCGAGCTCTACCCTTATACAACATGGTATATGAAAGAATAATTATAATTTTATTAAATGCTATAGGGATCTTCATTCTTCATTTTTCTAAACCCTTCTTCTTTCTTTGATTTGGATGTGCTTGCTCCAAAGGCATCATAGGGCACCCTAAGATAAAGCCTTCTGACCACTGCTCATCCTAATCCCCCATAGCACTAATTCTAATCTCTATTACAAAAAATATATTTATATATGGAAAAATAAATCTTACTATACCTGTAAAATAAAGGATAGCTAAATACACATATAATCCCAAGCAGTTATATATAGTTTGGACTTTGCACCCTGCACATGGGCAACCAAGCCCACCCATCCTAACTTGGATTATGCTTAGGGGTTTAAGCAACTTACAAAGAGAGCATTTATATTTATTTTTAAGCACCCCTTTTAGCATAAAATATTACAGAAAATATGATTAGGCTAGGAATGGCCTAACATCCAGTCTACGAAATATACACCCTAACATCCAATCTAAAATAATACATCATAAACAAAATATACATCACTTCATGCACCGTCCTAACATAAAACTAGAAGTGGTGACTTAATTCTAATGTGTGTTAAAGCTTGTGAAGTGTGTCTTACTAAGCATTAGAGTTATATTTTTCTAAGTGTAGAAAATATTCAAATTATCATGAAGGTTGGCTTCACTTTAAATTCTTTAATTGATTTGTAAATGTTAACTTATATTTTGTTTTGTTTCATATGATATACACTTAGAAACTAAGTGTTATAAAGAGAAGGAAGAAGGACTACCCAGCCTCAATTGGCCAAGTTGACCAATAGGTCAAATTGGGTCAAACCAAGGGTTGGGTCAAGTTCATATAACCATTTGAAATGTTTTGTTGCCTTTAGTTTGGTTCAATTTGGATTAAATTTGGTTTTGGCTCATATGACTTCATTTAAGTCAAATGGGTCAAGTTGACCTATTTGACCCATTTGACTTATTTGAGGTAGTCCAAGGGTAAGTTTAGGTTAGGTTAGTCATATGGAGTGGATTGGTATCTTTGTTTCCAATCAATTTGCATTAGGTTCAATTTTGGCTCAACATGACTCCTTTAGGTCATGTTGGGTCTA
Source organism: Cymbidium sinense (assembly GCA_021442155.1). Lineage (NCBI taxonomy): Eukaryota > Viridiplantae > Streptophyta > Magnoliopsida > Asparagales > Orchidaceae > Cymbidium > Cymbidium sinense. The sequence goes on from CM038215.1 coordinate 35,049,674, forward strand.
AGGTCAAGGCGCTAGGTTGGTAATTGGTCAATTTTGGTCAAGTTTCACAAGTGATTTGGAATGGACTTGACCCATTGGTTTCAATCAATTTGGCTTAGATCAAGTTTTGACACATTCTGGCCCTTTAGGTCAAAATGGGTCAACTTGGGTCAAGTGGGCCAATTGGGCTAGGTTATGCTCAAATGTTGGCTTGGTCAAGTTCAAACATAGGTCATGAGTGAACTTAGATCAAAGGCTTCAATCAATTTGGCCTATGATGGAATTTGGCTATGTAAGGTTTCACTTTAGGTTAAGTTTTGACTTGGTCAACCCTTAGGTTTGACTTGGTTTGACCCAATTTGATTGATTGATCATCCCATGATGATTTTTGATCAAGATGAGAGGCAAATATGAATTTGGTTCAATCCAATTTCATTAGGATCAAAAGTTAGCCCATAAGGGTACTTTAGGTCACTTTGGGTCAAGTGAGCCTAAGTGGGTCAAATAGCTTGGTCAAAGCTTGATTTGAAGTTGATTGATCTTGTATATGGACTTATGATAGAAATATAAATCCATTTACAAGTGATTTTAGTCAAATGGATTTTGATCCATTTGAAAATTTCATATTCAAAGGAAGAATAACAAGGGGTTTTGGGTTTGATTTTTTATTTGGGTTTTGATTGTTTGATTGAAGTTTGGATTTAGATATGAGCTTATGATTGTAGGATTGATTGATGAGAGAAAATCAAGTTTGGCTTGATTTGAATTGATTTGGCTAAGTTCAAGATTTTGACTTGAAAGGCTTAGATTTGGATTTTGATTTGAGTTTGAGTTTTGGGAGTAAATGAGAATAGAAATAGATTTTGAGAAAATCCCATGAGTTTGAATAGGTTTAATCAAAGTTTAGGTTAAATTCGTTAATGGGAAATTAAGGGATTTAAGGGAATTTCAAGTATTTTAAATTTGGAATTTAATTTTTGACTTTGATTTGATTGATTTATATTTATATTTCATTTATATATATGAATATAAGTGAGAATATAAATAATTTTTAAGAAAATCCCAAGGGTTTGAATTGATTTGATTAAGGTTTAGGATAGATTTTGGCTAAGTCCTTTAATGGAAAATCAAAGGGACTTAAGGGAATTTTCATGAATTGGTTTGGAATTTTGAATTTGATTTGATGGGTTTGAATTTATATTTCATTTATAAATGTGAATATAAATGAGAATATAAATGGATCATGAGAAAATCTTAAAGATTTGAATAGGTTTGAGTCACAACTTTGGCCAAGTCTTTAAGAAAGGGTTAAGGACTTAGGAAATTTGAACTTATGAATTTTTGATGGAATTTGGCCATGGGTTTCAATCATGGAATTTATTTGAGAAAATCAAATAGAATTGATTTGGAGTTTGACTTGAAAGAAGGAATGTGAGGAATGGTTTAAGCTAAAGGGTAGGAGATTTTCCTAACACCCCTAAGGCATGACCTACTCCTATGGCTAACTCTTCTAAGTCTTCTAGGGCTAGGTTGGAGTGTCCACCTAATCACTAGATGTGTCTTAAAGAGTCTAAGAGAAATCCTAAGCCTAAGATGGAGGGGTTGAGAGCTCATTATAAAAATGAGGTCAACAAGACAGTATAGGAAGGTAGTGGAAAGTATCTTCATACAAGAAAAGACATAAAATCCATGGTGGAGTAGCAAGTGAAGGAAGCATTGGCTCAAGCCCTGGGAGGGTCATCGGTTCAAAAGGGTAGACCCTACCTAGAGGAATTTGATGCTATCCAATATCCCAAGGGTTTCATGCCACCTTCCTTCAAAAGATTTGATGGCAGTGGAAACCCAAAGCAGCGCATAGCACACTTCAGGGCTAGTTGTTGTAATGCAAGTGGTAGCGATACTTTGCTTTTCTGCATTTTCGTTAGTAGCCTAGTGGGTATTTCTTTTGATTGTATGCTGAACTGCCCAACGATTTAGTAAAGATATTTGCTGAGTTAGAGCAACTCTTCATCGATAGGTTTGCTGGAGATCAGCAAAAGATTACTGTAAGCGATCTCATTGTAGCACAATAATACCCCGGTGAGTCCATTATTTATTATATTCTCCGATGGCATAACCTGAGTATGAAGTGCGAACCGTAGCTGTCTGAGCAGCATGCCATTGAGATTCTTTTGAAGAATATTCATGGCCCGGTCACCTTCATGCACAAGGCCTTCACTATCAAGACATTTGAGAAGCTAATTAACAAGGTTGCTAGTCTACAAGGAGAGGCCAAAGCAGTTGCCTTTTCAAGATCGGTTACTGCGAAGCCCAAGGTCTATGAGAAGAAACCGGGCGGTAGCAATGATTGATAAGGGGAAGTAGCCGACCAGAGATCTCAGACACCATGACCTCGAGCCTCCACCTCATTTGCCACCACCAGGCAGCCCTGTCGACCTCCATAGCCTCCGGCCAAACCTCTACCATACGTAGCACATACACTCATACCCACTACCAAGTAGCTATGGTCCACCTAGTCTTTTAGATAAGTTAAATAAACCTTACTCTTTTAAAAGGGAGATAATTAGAAAAATCTTTAAGAATCTCTTAAAGAAACTTAATTTTCAGAACTGAGAGGAAGTAGGCAAAAGTCATGATCCAAACTTTTGCCCATACCACAGTATGTTAAGCCACATTTTGGAGGATTGCTGCACATTTAAGGATTGGCTTGAACACAGCTTCAAGACCGTTGATGTAGTTATCCCAAAGGAATACCTTGTGGAACAATCTTCCAGTTCCATCAGGGTAATCCTTGGAGATATATGTGATCCTACCAAAACTAAAGAAGGTTGGGATATTTCTCTATCCAAAACCTCTAAGAAGATCATCTAGAAGATCAAGAAGCTTTCCTTGCAGGTGCCTGAGTTAGCTCAAACCTCCAACACTAAGGAAGGTTTGCAAGTTACCAGTGCCAACTCTATGAAAGGGGGAGCTCAACGGTGACATGTGTTAAGATAGCCCATTAGCACATCGGCCATGTCCACTGCAGCTTCCACACCGATGACTTCTTCCACTTCAGCTAGCTCTTTTGTTTCTTCTACTAGTAAAACTCTTGTATCGGCAGATAAGGGCATCAAATCCCTTACCCCACTCACTTTACTTGATTTCTACTTTATACCTCCAAATAATTCCAAGAAATTGAAGAATAAAGCTAGTTTGAATTACATCTATGTCACTTCTAATGGGTTATCTTCTTCTATTCCTAATGATAACTCTTCAAGTTAAAATAACTATAATAATTTTGATCTTCCTCTTTTTGATTCAGAGTTGGACTTTCCTACTCTGAATACTATGGGTTCACCTCTTGAGATAGACTTGGATCATCTGATTCCAAGGGTCTCATAGGAGAAGCTGTAGGTGAGCTTGATGTGCAGGTAGAACCTTCCATTACCCTATCATAAGAGATCACCGAAGTCAACCTTCATAGTGGCAAAATTCTAACTCCTAGGGCAGCACCTCAAGATGGAGGGAAACAAGTCATTGGTATAGAAGATCAAGAAGCCCTTTTACAGGATGCTCCACCCTTGGATATATTTGTGGAAGATCAATAGAAGGTGGACTACAACGTCCTTTCTCATCTAAGAAAGTTACCATCTAAGCAAAGCATATATGATGCCCTTATCTTATCTAAAGAGAAGAGGGAATCACTAATCAAGGCTCTCCTTGATCCTGAGATATGCTTAGCTCGGTGGCCATATAGGTGAGGAAGCACATTATACAAAAGAAGCTCAAGAGATCACCTTCACAGATGAAGGCCTTCTTCTGGGGGACTTGGAGCACAATCGTCCCTCTACATCACAGTTGACATGGACAGGTTCAAACTTGCCAGAGTTCTCATGGATTCAGGCACATTAGTGAACATTATGAGTCTAAAGACCCTTGCCTATTTGAGGATTGACATCTCTACACTCTGAGGAGATCAGATGATGTTGAGAGGATTCAATGACTAAGGTGAGCGGGCTTTAGGTTCTATAGTGTTACCTTTAAAGATAGGTGACTGGAAGATTGAAGCTAAGTTTCACATCATCGATTTGAATACTTCATTCACTGCTTTACTTGGTAGGCCTTAGATATATTAGAACAAGATCATTCCATCCTCCCTCTATCAATGCCTCAAGTTCAGAAAAGATAGGATTGAATACCGTGTCAATGGGGATGAAAAGCCATTTTTAGTTAGGGAGGTTGAGATTTATGAGGATGCAACCTACTATCTTTCTCAAAACACCCTTTCTCATGAACTTGGACAAAATTCAAATGCAAACACAAAAGAAAATAAAATGAAGAAAAAGAAAAGATAAAAGGAAATGGAAAGAAAAATAAAAGTCTAAGTGAACAAGAAAAGGGAATTGAAGAAGAAATAGATTTGCATATCACATTCCACCCATAGTTCATTCCATCATATGGACATGTGGGTAGGATGGCTCAACCTCCATTAGGTAGAGGCAGCGACAAAAATAGGGCAGTTTCAGAGGTGGGAGACCCCCTAGTTGGCCTTCAGCTAATAGAGGTCATGTTCCAGTTCATAGGAGTACCCCTACTATTCACATAGACTTGGAATCCAGTTCGGAGGATGAGTCTAATGTGATTAGTATAACAGCCAACCCCTCTTAGAGGGTTCCATTGGAGGTGACTTTTGATCTAGACAGAGACGAAGACCAGGCCTCCAGACAAAGCAAAGTATTGAAATCAAGTTTATGTGAAACTATTAGGCAGTAGTTGGGAACCTTAGCTCTAACCTCACATACATCTCAGAAAGTTGAAGGTTTAGTATTTAAGGAAGTCCCTAAGTCTTTTAGTGACATGAAGCAGAAGAGATTCTTTTTGGGATTATCATCCTCTAGTCCTAAAGTTGATGTAGAACTTGAGGAGGATACTTTTAAAAAATTAATAGAATTACCATTTGACTTTTACTCGCCTTGTGTTCATAATCTTATACAGAAAAGTTTAGTTCCTCATACATGGTCCGGGCACAGGTCAGAATATTTTGAGAAGCTATGAAACAATATAGGTAGGGAAGCACAATCAAGAGCATGACTAGGATTCGGTAGTCGATGATGATGATTACTTCTTAGTTGTTACCAATCATTTGGAGTTTGATAGGTTCTTCTCACACACCCCCAACTCTTATAAGAATGTGTGTTTAGAAACCAAAGATAATCTAAATAATCTTCAAATCAAAGAGGCATTGCCAAAATTTGAAGAGGAGATTCATTCAATAATTGACAAGCTTAAAAAATCAACCTCTAGATAGAAGAAAATTCACGCCCGACAAACATCAGTTCATTACTGAATGAAGAAGAAACCAATAACTTAGTTAGGTTATTGACTGAGTTTAAAGAATTCTTCACATGTAGTATGAAGAGATGCCCAGATTATCTCCTGATGTAATAGTCCCCAAGATAGCAATAGATCCTAATGCTACCCCTACTAAGCAAGCTCCTAGGCATGTGGTTAGAAATTGAACAAGGTCATTTTAAGTCAAAAAGATCGATCTTTGGTTTTATCAGGAAAGAAAAATATCCTACTTGGTTAGCTAGTGTCATGCCAGTTAAAAAGAAGAATGGCCAAATTCACATATGTGTCAATTTTATGGACTTAAATAAGGCATGTCCTAAGGATGAGTTTCCTCTTCCTATACCAGAGTTAATGGTGGACATCGCCTCATCTCAATCTTTCTCTTTCATGGATGGGTCATGCTATAACCAAATCAAGATGTCTCCTAAGATGAAAGAAACACTACTTTTGAACTCGATCGAATCTTCATTATAGGGTCATGCCTTTTGTCCTTAAAAATCGGTGCTACATACCAATGGGCCATGACTCAGATCTTCAATGAACTCATCCATCATCAGGTTGAGTGCTACATTGATGATCTAATAGTCAAAAGATTAGAAAAGGAAGACCACCTCTTTGACTTGAGAGTAGTTTTCGAACGGTTAAGATAATATAACCTCAAAATGAATCTCCTGAAGTGTGCATTCAGAGTAGCTTTAGGGAAATTCCTTAGATTTGTTGTCTGACATCGAGGAATAAAAATAGATCCTAAAAAGATCAAAGATATCTTAGAAATGTGACGTCTTAAGAGTTTAACACAACTCAGATCCTTTCAAGGATGGCTGGCATATCTAAGACACTTTATCTCCAACCTATCGGGGAGATGCAAGCCATTTTCAGCACTTGTCAAGAAGAACGCCAAGTTCAAGAGGGATGACAAGTGCCAATATATCTTCGAAGACATCAAACAGTATTTGGTGAAGCCACCAATTCTAGCGACCCCATCGCCACTCATTGTTTACACTGCCGCATTGGATGACTCTCTTAGCACTCTGTTGGCCCAAGCCAATGATGAAGGGAAGGAGAACACTCTCTACTACCTCAGTTATCATCTAATTTCTGCTGAAATGAACTATCCACCTATTGAGAAACATTACCTAGCTTTGATCTTTGCTTCCCAAAAGCTATGGAATTATATGCTTTTTCATAAGGTGAACTTGATCTCCAGAATAAATCAACTGTAGTACCTCATGACACGACCAATGCTATCTGGACATTTGGCACGTTAGTCCATGATTCTCTCACAGTTTGATATTACATTCGTACCCCTCCGTGCGGTAAAAGGATAGACACTAGTGGATTTCTTAGCACACCCACTTCTTAATTCTCCCTTAGTGATGATCTCCCGATGAACAAATCATGAACTTAGGGAGGCCCAACTTCGATGGGAGATGTATTTTGATGGTGCTGCTTCTTTTCTTAAAGGGGAAGCACCACGATCTATTATCCCAGGAAAGGCAGGGGTATAAATAGTTCTTCTAAATCCAAAATGCGATGTGATGAGATTCTCATACTATCTTTCTAACCCATGCACCAATAATGAAGCTGAGTATGAGACATTGATTATTGGTCTGGAGTTATCCTTCACTATCAGCGTCAAGAGCATGAACATCTTTAGGGATTCTCAGTTTATCATCAATCAAATTTGCGGGTCCTACCAGGTTCTCAAACCCAAGCTTCGTCATTACTATGACTATGCCATGAAGCTGTTCACCCAAATTCCCGAAGTCACCATCTACAAGGTTCCCCGAGCAGAGAATACATTAGCAGATTCTTTGGCCAAACTTACCAAAGTGTTGGCATGTCCAGAAGATGAGTCCATTTCAATAAGGGTCCAAAATAGTCAAGTCATATCCCTTATTGACACTAAACTCATCGAGAGACTTTCTTTTGAAGGGGAGGTTATTGTTACCAATAAGGACAAGGAGCTAGATTGGAGGCAATCCTTCATAGATTATTTGAACACCGACAAACTATCTCAAGAAAAGTCATAAGCTCATCAGGTGAAACAGAGAGCTCTCTCCTATGTCTTGTTGATGGCACCCTGTACCGTCTGTCCTTTGACCAAATGTGGTTATGTTGTTTAGACAAACACGAAGCTCGTGGCATTATAACCGAGGTTCATTCAGGTCTATGCAGAGCACATCAATTCGATATGAAGATGAAGATGAAGATCAAAGAACTTGGATACTTTTTACCTTTGATAATTATAGACTGCATGGATAAAGCTGGGAGATGCCATCGGTTAGTACATGTGTGGTCCTCCAACCACCCAACATCTACACTGCTATCAGCTCATTGTTTGACCCGTGTTGGACTTATTAAGTAGCTTGTGTTTGGCTGGTTAATTACTTCGAGTTGAACATGACTTTTTCAAGCTTGATTAATAAGGAGGAACAATCATTTGTTCGATCATTTTTGACTCGATTTAGCTCGAAATAAAAAATTAAATAATATAATATTATATTATATTATATTATTATTATGTATTATTATTATTATTATTTATTACTATTATTAATTAATTTATTATTATTATTATCATTATTTTTATTTATTTATTTATTATTATTATTATTATTATTATTATTATTATTATTATTATTATTATTATATATACAAACAAATGTACATATCAAATGCAAACATGAATTAGTGGTTAAAACTTTTGTTATGCAAAAGACAGTTAATCTCTCCTCATGTTTTTTGGATTATTGCATTTCGAGCCATTTTGAACTTGAGCCAAACACGAACAGTGAAATTTCAAGCCATTTCGAACACCAGCCGAACACGAATAAAGCAATTTTCAAATGAGCTAAACACAAATAAGGGTTTGGCTCACTCAAGCTCGGCTTATTTACACCCTTATTCTACACCCTACAATGGCCTCATGGCCATTTGAGTGTTTTACATTGTGTGGTATGAGCGATCCTCACTTAGCATCGGATCTTAATACCATAGACTACTTTTCCAGTGGTAGGAAGCCATCCCACTGAGGTCACACGGATGTGCTTTGGTTTTAGAACCATATCAGATATAGCTTTGGGGTCGTTGATGAATTATATTTGATAATAGTAGTGCATTCAAAAGCACCAAGATCAACAGCTTCGCTAGAAGACATGATATAGATTGTAGATACTCCACCATCTACTAGCCTAGAACAAATGGCTTAGCGAAAGCATTCAACAAAACTCTCATCCATATATTGAAGAAATCTCTTGATGATAATAGCGATGTGGAACAAGCGTTAGTTTGAAGCCTTGGGCTTACACATACCAGAACTCTAACTCGGACCCCATTTTCCTTAGTGTATGGGTCACACTTTAGAAATTCAACTCCATCACTAAGGATAGCATTGGTAACAAGATCACAACAAAGCGAGAATGCAAAGTTTTAGAGCTCAAAGGTTTGGAGAATAATCAGCATCTAGAACCTTGAGTTATACATGGCCAAAATGATTCAAGCTCACAACAAGCGGGTCCGCCCTAGGTTTTTTGAGTAAGAGAACTAGTGTTAGTCCTAAGGAGACCAATTGTTGCCCATCGAATGATGAGAGAAAAGTTTGAACTCACTTGGGAAGGCCCCTATGTCATAGAGAAGGCCTACTGAGGAGGATCTTATCAGCTTATTGATTGTAAATGGGAACACCCAATGCTTCCAATTAATGGGCTCTATCTAAAAAAATATTACCCATGAAACAAACCATTTTTGAAAATAATCATTAATAAAAAGAACAAAATCTGATTCTATTCATCAAATCTTCTCTTCTTTCGAAGCTTTATTTGCTTGTCTGGCAAATCTGCCATGACGTGTTTAGGATAGGTGTAAGAGTCCCCCAGTGGCATCTATCCCTCTTTTACAACACAAACATAATCTCTTGATGTTATTAGAATATGTGTAAGAGAACCCGAGAGGCATTCTATCAACTAAGTTAGGTGTGAGAAAACCCAAGCGGCATCATTTCTTAGTGGGAATCCTTTTTACCACCCGTGGCATCATTTTATCAAAACCCTAGTGTGTTTAAGGTAGGTGTAAAAGTCCCCCAAAGGCATCCTATTCCTTTAACACATGCACAAAAATAAACATAAATCTTTCATCTTGAGCTATTTTGATGTGGGAGCAAGCCCCCTGTGGCACTCACTCATTAGCTGCTCTAGGTTGAGTCTACATACTACCTTGCTAGTATGTCACCCCAGTGGTCACTTGTTGGAAGATGTGAGTCCCTATACTTTCTTCTTAACTTGACCATTAAGCTATCTTATGTTGACTCTGTTTAAGAAGATGTGAGTCTCCGTGCTTTCTTCTTGAATCAGCCATCATGTTTTAACTAGGTTGAGTATATTCAAGGATTAGGATAAGTACCCCAGAGGCTCCTTTCCTATTGACTATGTTTGAGTCAATATAAGTTCCCCAGTGGTTCACTTAGTAGTCTCCCTAAGTCAGATAACACCTGTCGAGCCAAAGACAGACTATCCCAACAGTCAGTTCCGCTATGGGAGGGTATGAGTCCCTGCTTTCTTCCTAGGTTGATTGTTGCAAACCGATGAGCACCTTAGGTTGTTTGATTTTCACTATGCTGACAGTGACTCACCCGATGGATACACCACTATTGGAAGATATGAGTCCCTGTGCTTTCCCCTTGAGTTGGACACTGAATACTTGTTGAATACATGACTATCCATGTCATCTTCTCCAAGGTTTTGCATTAAGCCCTTAGCGGCCCCATCCCCTACGGGCACTCTATTTGGATCATGTCCTTTAAGACCCTATTTAGAAACTACCCAGGTTACTTTTTGGATTGGACATTCCCCTTTCCTAGTAACCACCCCTGTGGTTGGAGAATTTGTTCAACGGATGCGTAGATTCTCCCTTGGTTTAGTAAATCTGAGATAGGTTTAGGCTGATATAAGCTCCTTCTCAGTATGATCCCTTGCAAACTAACAAGGTCCGCAATAAAATAACTAAACAAATAAACAAAATTAATTTGCTCATGGATTAAGAATTCAAGCACCCAAATGGTCCCTTTTCCCAAGCAGGCATCCTATCTTTAGGGCAATATCAACATAACTCCCTATAAAAATTGTCTGACTACCTGAGTTGAGATAAGTCCCCAAGTCAACACTCACTCTGTAGTCGCCCTTAGGTTGGGTTCAATTTGCTTTTGCCATAAGCAGGTTACCTCGGCAATCATTCCTCTTTGAAAGAAGTAAGACTACGACACATTATTTCTAGCATGATTGTCGCAAATCGACGAGCAGCCCTAGGTCAGGTTCGATTTATTGCCCAAAGTAGTCGATTACCCTAGTGGTCTTTTCTAGTGGAAGATGTGAGTCCTCGTGCTTTCTTCTCTTGAATTGATCATTGCAAACTAAAAGGCACTCCTTTGGTTGGATAGTTCTCCCATCGACCGAGAAGCTACTCCCTTTGGTTCAGTAAATCTGAGATAGGTCTAGGCTGATATAAGCTCATTCTCAGTTTGACCCATCGCAAATCAACAAAATCCATTAAAATAAATAAATAAAAAAAAATGAAATTAATCTTGACTATCCTTGAGTTGATCTAAGTCCCCCAGCAGCATTCACTCAATAGTCAGCCCTAGGTTGGTTTCAATCTGTTGTCTTGCAAATAGATTACCCAAGCAATTGGTCTCTACTATGGAGGATGTAAGTCTACTACTTTCTTCCTAAGTACAACTGCTGCATACTGAAAGGCATCCCTTTGGTTGGCTAATCCTATTATGTGTTTAGTAGACTACCTCTTTGGATTAATAAATCTGAGTTAGGTCTAAACCTCCATGGCTCTACTTAGTGCAGTCTATCTCAAACCAACAAATTGAAATAAATTCAACCCGCTTTCTCAGTAGAACTTATACAAATCCTTTTTCTCCCCAGTGAGATTCAAATCAAACCAAACCTCTCATCCCTTGTGGATGACTTGAACCTGCTTCCCTAGTGGAAGGTTCGCACTCTATCCCTTAGTGGATTTCTTCCCTATCTTATGTCCCTAACATAAGTGGAGCCACATGGAACTAAGCTTTGGATTCTTTCTACACCTTGGGTTAGGGATAGATTGTTTTTGTTAGTGCTTGTGACCTTTCGGTATTGTTGATCGTTTCAGTCAACACCAATACGTGTGGTGTTCCTCACCACACCTATTGGGCACCCTTTGTTGACCTCATTTTTAGGATGAGCTCTCAACCCCTCTATCTTAGACATAGATGTCCTCTTAGACTATAAGATTTTCTTAATCTTAAGACACATTTAGTGATTAGGTGGACACTCAACCTAGCACTTGAGACTTAGAAGAGTTAGCTATATGAATAGGTCATGCCTTATGGGTGTTAGGAAAATTTGCCTACTCTTAGCTTGAACCATTTCTCACATTCCTTCCTTCAAGTCAAACTCCAAATCAATCTTATTTGATTTTCTCCAAACTCAAATCAACTCCATGTGATTGAAATCCATAATTGAAACTCATAATCGAAACCCATGAGTGAAATTCCAAAGTCCAAATCTTACTTAAGTCCTTAATCTCCTCTTAAGAACTTAGTCTAAATCATGATCTAAACCAATTCAAATCCTTGAGATTTTCTCATAATTCATTTATATTCTCATTTATATTCACATATATAAATGAAATATAAATTCAAACCAATCAAACTAAATCCAAAATTCAAATTCAATTCATGAAATCTCCTAAGTCCTTTAAATTCCTTTTAATGGACTTAGCCAAAATCAAATCTAAATCCATTCAAACTCATGATATTTTTTCAAAACTCATTTATATTCTCATTTATGTTCACATATATAAATAAAATATAAATATAAATCAATCAAATAAAATACAAAAAATTAAATTCCAAACTTAAAATTCTTCTTAAGTCCTTAATTCCTCCCTTAAGGACTTAGCCTAAATCATGATCAAATCAATTTAAATTCATGGATTTTCTCATAACTCATTTATATCCTCATTTATATTCACATATATAAATGAAATATAAATATAAATCAATCAAACCAAACTCAAAAATTCAAACTTCAAACTCCAAATTTTCCTAGTCCTTTAAATCCCTTTTAATGGACTTAGCCTAAATCATGATCAAACCACTTCAAATCCTTGAAATTTTCTCATGATCAACTTATATTCTCATTTATATTCATATATATATATATATATATATATATATGAAATATAAATTCAAACAATCAAAACTAACAAAATCAAACTCAAATCTCAAATCCAACCTAAGCCTTTCAAGTCAAAATCTTGAACTAAGCCAAATCAATTTCAAATCAAGCCAAACTCTTGATTTTTCTTCATGATTCAATCAACCCTACAATCAAGAATCCAAATATAAATGCAAACTTTAATTACCAAATCAAAATCCAATTCAAAAATCAAACCCCAAATACTTTCATATTCTTCCTTTGAATATAAAATTATCAAATGAATCAAAACCCATTTGACTTCAAATCACTTGTAAATGGATTTATATTTCAATCATCAGTCTATATACAAGTTCAATCAAACTCAAATCAAGCTTTGACCAAGTCATTTGACCCACTTGGGCTCACTTGACTCAAAATGACCTAAAGTACCCTTATGAGCCAAATTCTAATCCTAACCAAATTGGATTGAACCAAACTCATCTATGCCTCTCATCATGATCAACAATCATCATGGGATGATCAATCAATCAAATTAGGTCAAACCAAGTCAAACCTAAGGGTTGACCAAGTCAACACTTAGCCCAAAATGAAACTAACATAGCCAAAATCTATCATAGGCCAAATTGATTGAAACCATTGATCGTTCATTCATGACCTATGTTTGAACTTGACCAAGTCAACATTTGAGCCTAACCTAGCCCAATTGGCCACTTGACCCATTGACCAAACTTGACCTAAAGTCAAAATGTGTCAAAACTTGATCTAAGCCAAATTGATTGAAACCAATGGGTCAAGATCATTCCAAATCACTTGTTGAACTTGACCAAAGCCTCAATTGGCCTAGACCCAACCTAGATTTACCTTAGAACTTGACTAAAGGGGTCATGTTGAGCCAAATTCAAACTTAACCAAAATTGATTGGAAACAAAGATACCAATCCACTCCATATGACTAAACCTAAACCTATCCATGACCTAGCCCAAATAGGTCAAATGGGTCAAATAGGTCAACCCATTTGACCTAAATGAAAATCATATGAGCCAAATTCAAAATGAATTGAACCAAACAAAGCCACCAAATATTTCAAATGGTCATATGAACTTAACAACCTTGGTTTGACCCAATCTGACCAATTGGTCAACTTGACCGAAGTTGACCCATTTTAACCTAAATGGGTCAACATGAGCCAAATCTTATCAAATGAACTCCAAATCTCATGAAACTTGGCCAAACCTAGTTTCTCCACATACCTAACATATCCAAATTGAAAAATCAGCTAAATGATCATTTTACCCCTAGGCCATAGAACAAATTATGGACTAATCCATGGGTAATTTGGTCATGCCCTCTTTATACAAACTTGATGCCATCCTAATAGCTCAAGTGGACCTAATGGAGAGTGGTGCACCCAACTCAATGGGTTTGGGTCAGCCCAAATGGACCCAAGGCCAAACCCGACCCCCTAGCTCAAATTGGTCATTTCAAAATCCTCCTTCCACTCAATTTGAATCATATGGGAGGCTATCAATCCACTCAGACCTCAAATCAGCCATGTTCCAACTCCAAACAGATCAAACAACCCCTCACATATGGTCAATTGGATCAAAATAGCAAGCTAAGGCTCGATTGTTCAATTATAATAGGGGGAGATATACTCCCCCTAACTCAATTTGAAATCATCATTCCCACATTTGATTGAAGCCTAGTTAGTGTTAGGAAACATCTGAGAGCCATCCTAAGCTTTCTAAGATGGATTTGAGTCTTATCTTTCTCAATTTTCTTCAGGAGAAAATAGGGGAGCTCATCTCAATTCCCAAGTTCTTCTATACTCAAACCCTCTTCAATTCCTCCTGCACACTCCCTCAAGGGATCCAGTCAAGTGCACCCAAGCTCTCATTTGAGTTCCTAAAGAAAGGAGAGGCGGAATTGGATCAAAGTCACAAATAAGGTGAAGTGGTGTTGGTCCATAGAGAGAACCACTCAACCCCAAGGCTTGAAACTTTCAATAAGGCTTTGTCTCCACTAGAAAAAACTACCTCATCGAGCGCGAGCATCGATGATCACCTCTGGTGAGGTATGAAATTTTTTGATCACTTAGCTTAGGAGGTGTTGTTCTTTTGTGGAAACAATTTTCATGTCATGAGAAATCCACTATTGGATAGGCTTCTCATTAGCTTTAGATGGTGTGGGTACAATCTCATTCCAATCTGAGCTCAATCGAGCTCGGATATTCCCTTAGATCATGGATGGTCTCTATTGAGCCTAGGGGAAGAGTTGGGGTGATCTTGGTCATCCATCCACATGTTTTGGATGGATGACTGAGATTAATCCATGTTTTAGAAATGATTTATCTTTTAAAGCGAGATGATCTCATTTATCGATCCTTGATCGAGCGATAGATCAAACGCATCCCACGTCCACCTGATCGACATTTAAGTGAGTAGCTCATGACATGACACGTGTAAGCGCGGCGCCAGATGTCGAGTGAGGGATTAGTTAGGGATTTAATTATTTTAAATTAATCTCCAAACCTTTAAAAAATTATATCTCTCTCAATAAAATTCAAAAAAATATGAGGTAAAATTCTGTGAAAAGATAATCCAATCGAAAATATTTTAAAACTAATTTCAATAAATTTTGAATTATACTTTTCTCTGATTTTAAGTTTTAATAGAAATCTTATTTTACTAATTACTTCTTAATTAATCTTTTGATTAATCCTAAACTTCTTGGGTATGTTTTGGGGGATGACCTCTACCTCCCCTAATTTTCTTGGGATTTATTTAAGGTTTAATTGGGGGAATTACAAATTTGTTTCCTAATTACTCCCTTAATCTAATTAAGAGTAATTAACATTTAGATTAGTGCTTTAATCCCTCATTGGAGTTGATTAAGGTTAGATCCAGTGAATAGGAGGCTTAGAATAATTTTGGGTATTTTCCCTAAGCTATTCCATAAACCCCTTTTCTTTCTATCTTAATTAAGGGTTAATTCATTAATTATCCCCTTAATTAATTTCTAAAAATTCTAAACATCCGAAATTAATTACTTTGGGTAGATGCTTGGGTGTTGAAGAGCCTAAGTTCAATTAAGAAATCAAAACCCAATTCATAGGTGTGAAGGGGTGTTTTGAAATTACTTAAATTAAACCATTAATCATGAGCCAAATTGCATTAGGTCCTTTTCTTCTTAGGTGAATTGCAAGTTTAAATTCCTTGTGAGTATTTATGTCATCTTATTGGCTCATAATTATATGGTTAACTATGTTAAGGTGGTGTAGGTAAGGGTTAATTAACTTGCTTAATTCATACATTAACCTAATTAATATATAAAAATGAATCCAATCATCTAAAAATTAAACAAAAATATCAAACCCATGTGGGAATGGGTTAGGATCAGCAAACTCAACTCACATTTTTTAAATTAAATCAAATTTTAAATCAAACAAAAATCACATTGAATTAACTTTGATTTATTTTAAGCTTCTTATTCCATAAGAATGTCTTTAGGATTTAATTAAAGTGAATTTATTTACATTCTTTCATTGCTTTGATTCTTTCCCTAACATGTTAAATTTGTATGTCATGTGGTTTCATGCATTCATATTTTTCAAAATTCAAATTTAAAATAAAATTGTTTACTTTATGTCAAATTTGCATGTGTTGGCTAACATAATAATATGAGTGGCTAATATCACTATTAAATTCAAATTATTTTCAAAATTATATGAATGAAATGCCTAAAACTAAAAGTGGTCTACTTATATTTAATTATAAGCTTGCATGTGAGAGAATATAAGGATGTGCTTTGCATGGGTTTCCCTTCTCTTTTATGGTAGTAGAGTTTTGAATAGGAGTTGGTAAGATGTATGGTTCATTTAAAAAGAACCTAACACTTGCCTAATTCCACATCCCATTCATTTTTAGGCTATCACTTAAGAAGGGTTACCCATGCTTGCACACATAAATTGCATAAACAAAAATGAATCAACTAATACAACTTTTGCATTCTTTCTTTTCCATTCATTTCTTTTGTACAAATGTTTGTATTTAAGGAAAGTGGTATATTAGTCTAGAAAACTCTGAAGTCACTGGGCTTTAAGTAGCCCTAAGTAAGTCTTGTACCTTACACCTCTGGTTAACAATGGCATTATACTCACTTATGCCTTACATACTTTCATATGTGCATGTGAAAATTGGATAATAAACTCTTTTCTACTTAAAGAAAATCATGCATCTTAAACTTCTAAATTTCCTTAAATGAATTACTTAACATGCATCATAAAGTGTGTTAAATATTCTCATTTGTGTGTGTATATATGCTTAGGATTTATTCACATGCATGTTATACATGTTGGGAAAGAAATGAAGTGATGTGTGTTATGTGAATTTGGTTCATTTTATTTAATCTTAAAATGCCTTTCTTTTTGAATAGGTTTGTTTATATTTTATCTAAACTTAGGGTTAATTAAAAGACTTAATAAAAACATTCACTAAACAAAACTAAAATATGAACCTACTTTAGAAATTATTTAGGTTAGGGAAGGAAAGAGAAGTTCTCTTCTCTTTCCCTCTCTTTATAACTTAGGAAATAATTGTAGAATTCACTTGAACTTAATCAAAATATGAAATAAAATCAACCCAAAATAATTAAACAACTTAAATGAAACCCTCCTCTAAGTTGAACATATTTTCACACTTAGAAAACTTGATCCTAAAGCCATAGCTAAGCATACCACATAAACCTTTAAAGCATCACATTAGCCTAAGTCACCACTTATAGCTTTAGGTTAGCGCGGTGCATGGTTTGATGTTTATTTTGTTTTGTGATATATGTTTTAGATTGAATGTTAGGATGTATGATTGTAGAATGAATGGTAGAGAAATCTTAGTCTAACCATTATTTTTTGCAGGGGATTGTGCTTAAAGGGTGTTGTAATAAAAAATATAAATGCTTTTGCTTACATGTGCTTATACCCCTAAGCATAATCCAATAGGCCAGGTGAACTTAGTCACCCATGTTTAGGGTGATGAGTCTAATATACATGCTTAGAATTTTTGTGATTTATTTTAGCTAACCTTTGTCTTACAGATATTAGTTAGATTTCTACTTTTATTTGTACAATTAGGATTTTAGAATGATTGTTATGGGGATTAGGATGAGCATTGGTCATAAGATTTTATCTTATACACCATGTGGCCTTGGAGCATCCACCTTCCAACCATCCAAAAGAAGAAACCAAAGAAGAAAGAAGAAAAGAAAAAAGAAGAAATGAAGCTTGAAGACCCCCATAACAATGAATTCCTTGCTTAATTGTAATTTAATTCATTTATAATTCGGGTTGTATAAGGGTAGAGCTCGGCTACCCAATTTGGTAATTTTCGGTTTGAGCTTTATAAATTGATTGATGATTTGTTTAGCTTTTGCATTAAGTGACATCTTTTTATAGTTTCTTCCTTACTTTATGTATGGCCTGGATGTGGATTAGGCTCTTTAGGAAAAAAATAAATCTTTTACCAAACTTAATAACTCAAACTAAAAATAAAGAACTCATAACCTCCTAAAGTTTAGGTTTAAAATCAAGATAAAAGAATTAGCAACCCTTTAGCTAGATGAGTATTTCTTTTACAATATCATGCATAATAATATCTTGTTTCACTCTTGATTGAAGGGCTTCCACCTTTTCTAGAGAAACTTGGCTTGACCTTTGAGAGCCATGGTTGAAACACACCTCCTCCCTTCTCATTGATTTTGGCCAATAACTTTATTTCTCATGCATTGGTCATATGAATCATATTATCCTGAGTCAAAATGATTATCCAAAAATAAAAATAAAATAAAATTTAAATTGCATTAGATTTAGGTCATTTGAAGCATGCCCTTATATGATCTAGTCTCTTTAGAGAGTGAGTTTAAGGACTTAGTCTCTTTCTAAATAAATAATAGCCTAGCTATCTTGCATAAGCATATGATTTTCCTACATGTATTTAAAATCATAGGAGGAGTTAGTTGGCGGCCACCCCCAGGCGATTGTAAGTCCAAGCAGTCGGGTAGTTTGTCCTCTCTTGTGGAGGCAAACCAAATACCCATTTTTGCCTTAAATTTAGATTTTGAGGTCGCTTCTCCCCTTTGTGGGCCATAAGCTTAAATCCTCACCTCTTAGGCATTTCCTTAATCTTGTGTTAAGGAATCATAAGTCCTAAATTTCTAATGAAAAATATAACTCAAACAAATTAAATCAATTTCTAAAATGTAAAGCCCAACTATAGGATAGTTTGAGATGCTCGTTAGGTTTCCTAGCATCATGGGCATCTCCTACTTATCTTTCTTTTGGCTTCGATAATAACTTCCTCTTTGATCAATCTCATTTGATCTTAAAAAAATGAACTAATCGATTGATAGTCCTTTTCTATTAAAATCTTTGAAGATAATGATCATTTACCTTAATCGAGAGTATTCCTAAGGGATCCCATCCCTTAGAATGTAATTAACTATGGGGGCTTGCCCCTATAGGCAACTTAATGAATCTGGTATAAAATAAACCCTACTTTATTTTTTTATGTAAAGTAGGGGAAGAATCTTTGGTACATATGCAGACCCATCATCCTTAGGAGTCCTTATTGAGGTGATTAGGTCTATTAAAGGGTAGTGACTTCTATCTCTCGAGACAGTACACTATTTCCTTGATGACATTCTCGATCACCTGAATAAGTACATATGCAAATCTGTGTGGCATCCTAAAAAGACAAATTTTTATATTCTTTCCCTCTTCTCACCCACGGATTTGAAGGCAACCCTATAGAAATTTTTCCACAATTACTAACACATGATTGTGGTGTTTATTTTTAGCTAGTTGTGTGTGTGTCTATGTATATGGAGGGGATACCATATAGATCTGAGGGTGTACTTATTGAGATGATTGGGTATGACATTAAGAAATAGTGTACTATCTTAAAAGATAGAAATCACTACCCTATAATGGATCTGATCACCTAATAAAGACTCCTAAGGCATTATGGGTCTCCAAATATACCAGAGATTTTTTCCCTTCCTTACATGGATGAATAAAGTAGGGTTTATTTAAAGCCATGTTCATTAAGGTCCCTATGGAGGAAAGCCCTTATAGTTAATTACATCTTAAGAAAAGTGAATCTCTTAAGAATATTCTTGATTAAAGTAGGTGATTATTGTCTCCAAAGGATTCAAAGATAGGACTATCAATAAATTAGTTATGTTTTAGAAAATCAAGTGGGATGGATCAAGAGGAGAGACTTATTATCAAAGCTAAAGGAGAAAAGTAGGGAATGTTCATGATACTAGGAAGCCTAGTAAATTCCAATCTATCTTATGGTTGGGCTTTATATTTTTTAAATTGAAGATATATTATATGTTTAAGTTAACATTTTATTAGAAAGCTAGGATCTATACTCTAACAATACAAGATTATTAAGATACCTAAGAGGTGAGAATTTATGCTAGTAGCCCAAAGGAAAATAATGACCTCAGATCTTAAATCTAAGGAGCTTTGGTGAGGGCCCAAGCATGACCTAAATCTAAGGCGAAAATGGGTATATTATTTACCTCCACGAGAGAGAAAAAACCCACAAACTTATTGACACAGGTGGAGACTAACTCCTCCTACATTTTAAATCCATATAGGCAAGTCCTATGCTTTGCAAGATGGTTAGGTTGTTATTATTTATAAAAATAAATTAAGTCCTTAAACCCACTCTCTAATAGATTAGAGCATGAGTGACATGAATAATGACTTAATCTAATGCAAATTTTTATCAAATTTTATTTGATTTTGGACTCTTTATTTTGACATAGGCTATAAGATTTTATATGCCTAAATGCATGGGAAAATTAATTATGGGTCAAATCAAAAGAGAAAGAGGTGTTCTTTCATCATAGGCTCTCAAAGGTTAAGCCCTTACTATCTAACAAAGATGAAAGCCCTCTCTTAGCAAGAGTGAAATAACATGATATGCATGATATTAAACATACAACATCTAGCTAAAGAATTGCTAAATCTTTTATTATCTTGATTTAATATACAGGCTTTATGTGAAATTATGAGTTATTTAGAAAATTTAATTATGAACGATTAGTTTGGATAAAAAAATTAGTTTTTATCCTATAAGCCTAATCGCATTTAGGCTATACAACAATCACCAATCATAAATAAACTATAAAAAGGCATGTTGTTTCTAATGCACAAGCTAAACAAAACATCAAATAATTTTTTAAAGCTAGCGTAAAAGAATAAAAGGCTGGTGTGATCGAGTATCGCCATACAACTCGAAAAGGTAAATGTGGGTAGTCAAGCTCTACCCTTATACATCCGAGTATATAAAAGAAGAATTACATATTACAAATGATAAGTATTATGGGAGTCTTCATTCTTTATTCTTGATTCTTCCCTCTTGATTTGATTTGCTTCATTTGATTCGCTTCATTTGATTTGGTAGGCTCCTAAGCATCACATGGTACATAAGACTTAGTCTTTAACCGATGCTCATCATAATCTCCCATAACACTTATCCTAATTATAATGCAAAATTATATTAAAAGAAGGAAATTCAATCTAGCTACACTTGCAAAATAAATGTTAGCTAAACAAGCCATACAACCCAAGCAGTTATATGAATAATTTGGACTTAGCACCCCACACTTGGGTAACCAAGCCCACTTCTCTAACTTAGATTATGCTTAGGCTAAGTAACACTATAAAAGCATTTATGTTTTATCCTGGTGCTTAACTTGATAAAGTATAATTAGGTATCTACTATCAGACTACACACATACACCCTACCATCTAGTCTACAATAACACATCACAAAATAAGAATACATCAAACCATGCACCGCCCTAACATAAAGCTAAAAGTTGTGACTTAATCTAATGTGTGTCTCTGTTAAAGCTTGTGTGGTATGTCCTAACTAGGCTTTAAAGTTGTAATTTTGCTAAGTGTGAAAGATTTAATTTAAGGGTTGATTTTTCTTTAAGTGATTTTATTGGTTTGAAGATTTTACTTAGTATTTTCTTTTATTTCATATAGATCACATGTAATAACTAAGTGTTATAAAGAGAAGAAAGAGAGAGAACCTCTCTTTCATCCCTACCTTATGTCATTTCTAAAGCAAGTTAATCAATTCTCTTTAGTGATTGGTTTATTATAAGTTAATTAACCCAAAGTTTAGGTTCACTTTAAATAAACTCATTCAATAAGAAAAATATCTTAAGATTACTTAGAATTGATTGCTATCACATAACACATGTTTATTCATTTCTTTCCATCATGTGTATCATGCATATGATCAAATCCTAAGCATACATATACATACAATGTATGTCTTAGCACACTTAAATGATGAATGCAAAGAAGTGTGTTTGAAACTTAAATATTTTATTTGATTGAATTATGAATGCATGTCTTTTAATAGAAAAAGGAATTTTCATCCATTAGCTAGAACATTCATATATAAAAGTTTAATTAAGTGTCACCATTGTTCTACACCAGGGGTGTAAGGTACAAGACCTACTTAGGGCTACTTAAAGTCTCGCAACCTCAGGATGTCTAGACTAATATACCACTTTTCTTATATACATATGAATGTATTAGAAACTATAAGAATAGGAAAACCCATGCAAAAGTTGTATTTAATTTATTTGATTTATGATTCATATTCATTGATCATAGCATACACACACATGTATAAGAGTTTTAAGTGAGTACAACGACATTATTCTACACCAGGGGCATAAGATACAAGACCTACTTAGGACTACTTAAAGCCTCGCATCCCTGGGATGTCCAAACTAATATACCACTTTTCTTATACACATATAAATGTACAAAAAAAACCACAAGATTGAAGTCAGAAGTCATATTTGATTTGATTATGATTATGTGATATGAAATTCTTCCTAAGTCTTAATATAGAGATACATAAGGAGACAAATGTTGTGTTCTTTTCAAATAAACTATACATTTGTAAATCCTATGTGAATCCATGTAAGATAAGGAAAGAGAGCTTCATATTGCATACCTTATATTATCAACACATGCAAACTTATAGATACTTATAATTAACATCACTCCATATATTATAATTGATTTATGGGCTTCTAAAGATAATTTTTGATTTAATAGTAATAATAGCCACAACTATTTTTAATTTAAGTCAGCACATACACTTTGACAT
The DNA here is from genome assembly GCA_021442155.1 of Cymbidium sinense. Classification (NCBI taxonomy): domain Eukaryota; kingdom Viridiplantae; phylum Streptophyta; class Magnoliopsida; order Asparagales; family Orchidaceae; genus Cymbidium; species Cymbidium sinense. The sequence goes on from CM038215.1 coordinate 35,072,403, forward strand.
AAAAGAAATCATTTCATTTAGTTAATTTTAAAAGAAATGAATGCATGGTTACAAATGGCAAACAACATTTAACATGATTGGAAAGAAATAAAGAAACATAAGCACATGATCTCATTCATTCCAATTAATTCCTAAGGACAACCATACTAAATAAGGCTATTTAAAATAAACCAAAGTTCTTTAATGATATTTTTAATTTTTGAGTTTGATTTGATTTAGGAAATGAAAAAGGTTTGCTAATCCTAATCCCATTCCCCATGTGTGAGTTAATTTGGTTTAATGAAGAATATTTAGGTTGATTTTATGTCTCTACTTAAGTTAAAGTACGGATTAGTTGAGTTAATTAACCCTTACCTACATCACCTTAAGTTAATTAACAAAATAATGATGAGCCAATATGAGATGCAACCACATGAAAAGTAAATTAGCAATACTCCTAAGAAATCAAAGGGGCCTAATGCAATTGGCTTATGATTAATAATTAATTAGGCTTAAGGAATTTAATTAATTACTTTTATAGTTTTCTTACATATGTAAGCTAACTATAATTTCATTAAATTCTCTTAAACTATTAAACATCTAAAGGGCTACCTAAAATTGATTAGGTTATTTAAAGGTGATTTGGATTTTTAAAATAATTTAATTTTAATTAAGCCATTAATGATTAATTAAAACCTTTGAATATCTTTAATTAAGATGGTGAAACTAGAGAGGTCTCAATCACTAATTTCTTCCAATTAATTAAGCTCTAAAATATCTCACATCCTAATTAAGTTAGTTAATCAAAGATTAATTAATTACTTAATCCTTAATAATTGAAATTAAATGAAGAGGCTTAATGAAATGGTTAGAAATGAACCCAAATCATTTCCTAAGACTCTTCATTGTTAATAGAAATAAGCTTAATTAGTGGATTAAGTTAATGTTCATTTGCTTAATTATCATTAATTAAGATAAAGAGGAAATTAAGGTTTTAATCAATATTTTCCTAATTAACTATCAAATAAATTCCAAGAAATAGAGAGGAGAGGTTATTGCCTAAACATGTTTGGAAATTTTAGATTTCATAATTGATAAGTTATTAGGCTAATTTAATTTTAATTAAACCATAAAGAAAAATTACTATTCAAAATTAATAATAATATTCTTGGATTCTCCTCTTAAATACATTAAAATGAGCTCTCATTTGTATTTTTTGTAGGATTAGTTATGAATTTCCAAAGTTTCAGCTGATTTAACCTAATTTTATAAGGTATATTGATTTATTTAATTAAAATAGACCATTTGAACTTCTAAATTCAATATCTTTTAATCCAGCCATCATTTAGTCTTGAAATGTTTATGGTAAGTAGATTTTAAGCCTAATTTTAATCCTTAAAATTTCACCTAAATCTAATTTATATTTTTAAAGTAATTAATAAAATTTGATTTTCACTAAAACTACATTAAGCTCACAATACTCGGCCAAAATTAGGGATTTTTGGTTCATTGGATTCCTCTCAGAAAGAAGAATCCAATAAGCCCTTATTTGCAATTTTTTATAGGTATTTTATTTTCTATGAATTTTTGAAGTTTAAGACAGTTTAAATAATTTTTAAAATCCAAGAATCCTGAATTTTCCACTTAACATAGTTAGCATGTATGTGGCTATGAATGCGGCACCATGCGGAGTTTCCGCGATGCCGCGCTTGCCTTCTGAGGAAAAAAAATGGCGGAATGTCACGAGTGCGCGCGAGATCCCATCATGATCATGGTCGAATCCGTCGATGATCATTACATTATTTTGATGCATATCTAGGATTGATTCCCAAAATGCGGATCGGTGGTGCTTCTTCTTCAAATCATGAACTAGAGCACAAAAATAGTAAAAAAAAGCTATAAATCATCTCATTTGGGCTCGATTTTCCAGCGATCTTCGCCGAAAAATGTCCCAAAATGTGTGTGGATGATGTAAGATGAAAAATACAAGGGGAATCTAAGGATAATTCCTAAGATCGCGCACACATTTGATCAAACAAAAGATCTTACGGTCAGCTAAAGTTTAAAGAAATTACCTCGTCGGGGACAGTTTTCGATAGCGGTGAAGATCCGACTGAACTCCTAGGTGTGAGAGGAGGCTTTGGAATGAGTTTGAACCCTTGCCTCCCTTTAGAATGTCATCCTCACCAATGGTTGTTGCCTCATCACTGGAAAAGCTTTAGTTTTATGTTTTTTAGCTCAAAACTCACTCAAAGAAGGTGGAGAAGGTATTCTCTTTGCTTGGGGAAGCTCTCGGGAGCTGAATCCTCACAAGATCGCATGAAATGAGGCTTCTTTCTCTCATTTCAAGGAGATGGCCGAATTTTTCAAAACCAATGATGGGATTGGTCAGCCATAGCCTCTATAGAGTGGGCTAAGAAGGTAGGTAGGTCCTTATTGAGGTGATAGATGGTTGCCAAAGGTGATGGGAGAGTGGACTTGGGTAAGATCACATGTGTGATGGAATTTCCAAGAGGGGACACCTTGGGTTTGGCTCCAAATGGGTTTGAGTTGATTTTTGGCTGATCCCAAGTGGGTTTAGGATGGGTTGGGTCAAGTTGCAATGGGCTTTGACTTGATTCAAATGGGTTTGACTCAACTTGGCCTATGTAGACAAAATTGGGCTAGGTCAAGTTGAGTTAACTAATTGGCCAAAGTGGGTCAAATCAAGGCTTCCATTTGGTTCAAATGATAATTTGAAGTGCTTTGGCTCAATTGGTTTTGAATAATTTGACTTAGGTTTGAATTTGACTCATTCGGATTCAAAAGGGAAAAATCGGTCAAGTTGACCAATTTTACTAGTTTGACCACATTGGGTTGGGTTAGGTGTTGAGTAAAGTTTAATTGGTTGATTGAAAATGACTGTAGGCTTTGGTTTGGTTTAATTTGGATTTAATTTGAATTTTGGTCAATTTGACTCTTTTGTTCAATTTGGGCTAGGTTGGGTCAAGTTGACCAATGGATCAAATTGGGCTCAATCATGGCTTTGGCCAAGTTCAATAGGTGATTTGGAATGAACTTGAGCCATTGGTTGTAATCAATTTGGATCAAATCATGATTTGACCCATTTTGGCTTTTTAAGCTGATTTGGGTCAACTTGGGTCAAATGGCCAATTGGACTTGGTTTGGCTCAATTGATGGTTTGGTTATGTTCAATCATTGATCATAAGTGGGATTGAGTCAATGGTTTCAATCAATTTGGCATATGGTGGATTTTGGCTAGTTTGGTTTTCATTTGAGCTAAGGGTTGATTTGGTCAAAAGATCAAGTTGACTTGGTTTAACCCAATTCAAGGTAGTTGATCACCCTAAGATAATTATTAATCATGATATGAGATTTAGATGGGCTTAGTTCAATCCAATTTGGGTTAAATTAGAACTTGGCTCAAAAAGATTTTTTAGGTCACTTTGGGTCAAGTAGACTTAAATGGGTTAATTGGCTTCATCATGACTTGATTCAAGTTTAATTATATTGAAAAATGGGTTTGAGATGGAGATATAGATTCAATTGGAAATGGTTTGAATCCATATGGATTTTGGTTCATATGATAATTTCAAGTTAAAAGGGATAACTTGGGTTTGACTTGGATTAGCTTGGATATGGTTTGATAATTATAGTTTACATTTATATTTAGAACAATGATAGAAGGAGTGAGTGAATCATGAAGAAATCCATGGGTTTTGAGTTGATTTGGATATCATTTAGTCAAGTTAAAGAAATTAGCTAAAAGGGCTAAAATTGGAAATTTTATTTGATTTTTGGTTTTGGCTATTTGGATTTCTATTTCATTTATATTTGTGAATATAAATAAAGATAAAAATGATTCATAAGAAAGTCTCTTGGGTTTGGAGTGATTTGGAAGCAAATTTGACCAAATTGATGGATGCAGGTCAAAAGAGCTTAAGTAGGGAATTGATTTGGTTAAGCATGTGAAGGTGATTCATATGATTTAGAAAGAGATTTTAGATTTTGAATTTGATTATGGGTTTCAATCATTTGATAGTTGGATTTGATTTGGAATTCAGGTTGGGATTTTATTTAATAGTAAATTTGATAATTGAGAAAATCAATTGGATTGGGGTTGATTTGAATTTGGTTAAGGCTAAGTCCATAAGATAAAATCAAAAGGATTAGGAAGGGATTTGGGAATTTGGTGGGTTTCAATCACTAAATTTGGATCTGATTTGGAATTTAGATTGGGATTTGAATTTGAGGTTTGGTTTGAAATAAGGAAGTAAGGATTGTATTTAGGCTATAGGGTAGGTAAGTCCTCCTAAATCCCTAATCACTAAAAGTATCTTAAGGCTAAGGAATTCTAAGTATCTATAAGAGTCCTAGATCTATGATGAGGAAGTTGAGAGCTCACTCCAAAAGTGAGGTCAACAATGACATATATTAAATCATTTCTTTCCATCACATATATCATGCATATGATTTAATACTTAGCATATCTATATATACAACATATTTTAACACATTTAAATGATAAATGTATGTGTGTACTTCAAATTTATCTTTTCATTTGATTGAATCATTTAGTATATGTAAGTTTAAAGCTCTATCCAAATTTTTATACAAAAGTACATAAGAGTGAAATTAAATAGGTACGTGTCATTATTGAACCTGGGAAGTGGGAAGTGAGGTAATCAAATGACCTTCTTGGGGCTACTTAAAGCCTTGTATTCCTGGGATGTTTAGACTATATACATATCACATTCAAACATATGTAAATTTACATACATAGCATAGAAAAGAGAGCTCCAAATCACATGATTAGATAATTCAATCATCTAAACAATTATGAATTTATGTAATTTTAAATAGAGAAGAGAATTATCATTCTCTAATTAAATATACACATGCATGTATAAATAACATAAACAAGTACATGCTTTTATTAACTAAGAAGAGAGGTAATCAAATGACCTCCTTGGGGCTACTTAAAGCCTCATGTTCTCGGGATGTCCAGACTATATACCTATTTTTCTTGAATACATACACATGTATTTATAATTTAGAGAATGAAAATCATGCAAATACTATATTTTCTTTAATTGAACTATTTATGTATATGATTTAAAGTTCTATCCAAATTCTAATGTTATAATACATAAGGATGAAATCAAATGGGTGCATGCCATTGTTAAACCAGGGAAGTGAGGTAATCAAATGACCTCCTTGGGGCTACTTAAATCCTCGTATTCATGGGTTGTCCAAACTATATACCCATTACCATTCAAACCTATATAAACCAACATATGAATAAAGGAAATAGGACTTAACATTCATATACTTAAGCTATAAGCACGTACACTTTTAATATATTTGTATCTAACATCACTATCCATATCATTATTCATTTATAAGCTTTTGAAAAATACATTTAATAATGATAGTAGCCACACTTATATTAAGTTAAAACAACACATGCAAGCTTGACATAAAAGAAATTTCATTTTGATTTAATTATTTTTTAAAAGATATGAATGCATGAAACTAAATGGCATACCATATTTAGCATGATTGAAAAAGGAATAATCAAATACAAACATGTGGTTCATTCAATCAAATTAATTCTAAAGACAATCACATTAAATAAACCAATTTAAAGAAAGCCAAAGTTCCTTTATCAATTTAGTTTTAAATCTTTGATTTGATTTAAGGGGGAGGAGAACTCCTCATTTGTTGTTCCTAACTCATTCCCATGTTGGTTAATTAATTTGGTTTAATGAAATGTAATTAAGTTGATTTTATGAGTTAATTAGGCTATAGTATGCATTAAATACATTAATTAACCCTTTCCTATGTTACCTTGATATAATTATCCAAATAATTGTGAGCCAACATGACATGCACATGAATTGAAAATTAAATTAGAAATGACCCTAAGAAAAGAAGGGCCCTAATGCAATTGGCTCACAATTAATGATTAATTAGATTAAGGAACTTAATTAAGTACTTTTATAGCTTTCCCACACATGTGGATTAACCATAATTTCCTTAAGCCCTTTATGTTATTAAACACATAAAGATCTACCCAAGATTTAATTAATTAGGTTATGAAGTAATTATGATTTGATCAATTGATTAATTAATTAATTAAATTTTTAATTAATCTTATTTTAATTCATTTTCCCTTTAAATTAATTGGACTTAGGGAAAAGGTTAGGAAAGAGGTCCTAACGTCATTTCCCTTGTCTATTTACTATTTGAAAGCGATTAATGAACTTTATTAATCAATTTATTACTATTCATGGGATTAATTAACCATTAATTGAATTAAGAGAATAATTAGGGCTTAATTGGTCAATACCCCTAATTAAGAAAGCAATAAATTCTAAGAAAATCATGAGAGGCAGAGGTCATCACATTAAACTAGCGTACAAAATTTGGGATTAATTGCTTAAGTCATTAAGGAGTAATTAAGCTAATTAATTTTGTAATTTAACCCTAATTAAGCCTTAATCATTGTTCCAAATCAATTAAGGTTAATTTTAAATGAATCTCCTCTAAAATACCTTTAAAATGAATATTTATTTATATATTTATGATTTTTCTATGATTCGTTATGATTTTTTGGAAGTTTCAGCCTTTAAAAGTAATTAATTAAACCTAAGTAAAGCTTAATCCCGTCGACATCACGGAGTGTGTTGATGAGATCCACTATCCACATGGCATCGCAAAATTGGCTATTTAAAATCGTCCTGCATGCTGGCAGCTTTCTAAATCTAATAGATAAGATCATTCTGATTAATCCCTCAACTTAGGATTCAATCGATCAATTCATCCATTTATCATGTCATGTAAAACAGGCGAGAAGCGGAGGCCATCCACCATTCCCCACTCTATTTGAGCTCACCCAAGCTCGAATGAGCTCCAAACGGAGCTCGCACCTTCGTACGAAGTATCCAAAGGGATCTAATGGTTAAGATCACACGACGTGCAAGTTTCCTTTGAAAAGCTCAAACCAATTTTCACCAAAAACTCAATTTCATGGAATTATCTCACCCGAGCTCAAGACTAACGGCAAATCCAAATGAGAAAGCTTCATCTAGTAGAGACAAAACCCTGTTAAGCAGTAATTGGATCAATTTCCCTTCGTTCACTTGGAAGGCCAAACTTCATTGCTTTGGAGCTCGATTATGATCGAAGTCACACGACCAATGGTCAGAGGACTTAGGAAATGATTCCTTCTTGCTCGATGGAGTGTGGGAATGTTGTGTATGAAGTTAATTTAGATTTGGTTGAGAAATGGAGGAGTTGGGTCAGAAATGAGAGTGTTTTATTTTGGGACAGACGAAAATGAAGCTTTCTGATGAGGGAATGAGCTCAAGAGATTAGAAAATGGCTCTAGCATTTGTCTTGGGTAGCTAGGCAACTGAGAATGCTTAAGTGATCATTTGGAGTTGGAATGAGGGGGGATACCCCCTCCTCCTCTTGATCAGATGGCCCGATCGAGTTTGGCTTCTAATGGTCATTTGGCCACCTCAAAGGGTCATGTGTGACAGAGAGGAGATGAGTTGGCTCAATTTGAGTGGGTGAAGGTGTGTAGGTGGCTGCCAAGGAGGATAATGGCTGTCCTATGCAAGCCAAGAGCTCTAATGGAAAATGTGAGACAAGTTCACCTCCCATGGGTCATGGCCAACCCAACTACCCCTTGGGTTAGGTTGGGCAGTATCCTAGGTACCTAGGTGGACCATTGGGAGAATGCAAAGTGGCCAAGAAATGAAAATGGCTACTTACATGGGTGATTTATCTCATGTGATACCCTTGACCTGAGAGTAGAATAGTCATTTGGCATTGTACTTGATTTGAGCAGATTTGAAATGAGTCACAAGTGGGTGAGCCCAAATTTTAAGTGATTTGGAGTTTATTTGATTAGGTTTAGCTCAATTTGGTTCAAATGGGTCAAATTGGGTCAAACCAAGGGTTGGGTCAAGTTCATATATCTTTTGGGATATTTTGATTCAATTGGTTTGGTTTAGTTTGGCTTATATTTGATTTTGGCTCATTTGAGTTCATTTAGGTCAAATGGGTTAAGTTGACCAATTTGACCAAATTAGCCAAATTAGCTTAGGTTAGGTGTTGGTTTGGGTCTAGTTGTGAAGATGATTGTAGGCTTTGGTTTCAATTAATTTAGATTTGGTTTTGATTTAGGCCAATTCCTTTAGGTCAATTTGGGCTAAGTAGGTCAATTGGGTTCATTATGGCTTTGGTCAAGTTCAACAATCAATTTGAAATGAACTTGAGCAATGGTTATAATGAATTTGGTTTATATTTTGATTTGACTCATTATAGCCTTTTAGGTCAATTTAGGTCAACTTGAGTCAAGAGGGCCAATTGGGTTTGGTTTGGCTCAATTGAAGGTCAAGTCATGTTCAAATATTGATTTTTAGTTTGTGTAAATCTTTGGTTTCAAGGGATTTGGCTTAGGTTGTAATTTGGCTAGTTTGAGTTCATATGGGTTGAGAAGGTTGACTTGGTCAAAGGACCAAGTTCATTTGGTTTGACCCAATTTGTGATAATTGATCAACCTATGGTGATCAACAATCATGATAGTAAGTTTAGGTAGGCTTGGTTCTATCCAATTTGGGTTGGATAAGAACTTGGTTCAAATAGGCTAAATTGATCACTTTAGGTCAAGTGAGCTAATTGAGCTTAGTTGAGTTGATTTTGGGTTGAGTTTATATATAGGTTTGGGATTGATATATAAATTCAATCCCAATTGATTTAGGTTTGCATGAGTTTTGGTTCATTTGAATATTTTAAGTCAAATGGGTTAGGTTAGGTTTGACTTGAGTTTATTTTGGTTTGGCTTGATGATTATAGATTTCATTTATATTTGGGATTATGATTGAAGGAATAATTGATTCATGAGAAAATCAATTGAATTTGGGTTTTGAAATGAAGGAATTTGGCTAAGTCCATGGAAATGGGTCATGTGGCTTAAGATGGGTTTGATTTAGTTTGATTTATTCTTGATGATTTAAATGTACATTTCATTTATATTTGTGAATATGTTTGAAGATATGATTGATTTATGAGAAAATCAATTGAATTTGAAGTGATTTGAAGGTAAACTTAGCTAAGCTCATGAAGGTAGGTCATAGGAAGGGTTTAATTTAGTTTGACTTAGTTTTGATCATTTGGATATATAGTTCATTTATATTTGTGAAGATGATTGAAGATATGATTGATTTATCAAAATCAATTGACTTGGGTTTTATTTGAATGGAGATTTGGCTAAGTTCATGGAGTTAGATCACATGACTTAAGAGGGATTTTGAGTTTGGATTTGGTTTAAGTTTGATATAATTATAGATTTTGGCAAGTTAATTTGATTGTAGAATTGATATAAGAAAAAATTAATTGAGTTTGGATTGATTTAATTATAAGTTTTAATCATTTGATTTGGATTATGAGTTGAATTTTAGTTTGGTTATGGCTTAAGAAGGTGAACATAGGTTGGGTTTTATCTATAGGGTAGGTAGATGATCCTAATCCCTAAAGAATAACCTAATATGATGGTTAACCCTTCTAAGTCTCTAGGTTTAGGTTAAGTATTTACATAATTGCTAGAAGTATCTTATAATTATGGAAGTCTTAGTGTCTAAAACTCCTAGATCTAAGATGGGAAGATTGAACCCTCACTCTCAAAGTGAGGTGAACAGTTACCCACGGGCAAAGTGCTAAGTCCAAATTATACATATAACTGCTTGGGATTATATCTGTGCTTAGCTAACCTATGTTTTGCAGATGTAGTTAGATTCATTTTTCTATATATGAATGTAATCTTATAATAGGAATTATGATTAGTATTATGAGGGATTAGGATAAGCAGTGTCTAGAAGGCTTTGTCCTGGGGTACCTTGTGATGCCTTTGAAGCAATCACATCCAAATCAAAGAAGGAAGAAAAAATGAGGAAGATGGAAGAGTGAAAAATAAAAACCCCCATAACATATATTCATTCTTACTTATAATTATTCTTTCATATTCTCGATTTTATAAGGAAAGCTCACTACCCATCTTTTCTTTTTCAGGTTGTATGATGGCACCTAATCATACTGGCCTCTTATTCTTTTATGATAGTTATAAAATTGATTGATGATTTATTTAGATTGTACATTAGAAATAACATACTTTTCATAGTTTCTTATGATTGATGCTTTAATGTGTGGCCTGGATGCGGTAGGCTCTTAAGATAAAATAAATTTTCTACCCAATTAATCACTCATAACTAATCTTTTAAACAACTCATAACCTCACCATAAAGCCTAGACTATAAATAAGATAACTAAAAGATTTAACAACCCCTTAGCTGTATGGTTGTATATTTCACATCATGCATGCATCTTGAATCACTCTTGCAAAATGAGGGCCTCCATTCTTACACACATATGGACTGCTTGACCCATGAGAGCAACCCTACTGACGGAGCTTCACCCTCTTTCTCTTTTAATTTGGCCAATAATTTACTTCATCATGCATTTAGGCATATAAAAATCCTAAAGCCTTTGTCAAAATGATGTGTCAAAATAAAATAAAATTTGAAAAGATTTTAAATTTGGCAATTAAGTCATGCTCATACTCATCCTAGTCTCTTAGAGTGGGTTTGACTTTAGTCTTTTTCTAATTAAATAACTACCCTAGCCATCTTGCAATTCATAAGACCAGACTACATAGTTTTAAAATTATAGGAAGAGTTAGATGGCGATCACTCCAAGTGGTTGTAAGTCCAAAGTCAGACGGTTTATTCTCTCTTATGGAGATGAACCCTTTATGTCCACATGTACGCTTAGACTTTGATCACATTTTAGCTAATGTTAAAGCTCCCTAGAATTAGGATCCGAGGTAGCTATTTCCTTCAGGCTACAAGCATAAATCCTTACCTCTTAGACATTTCCACAACCTTGTGTTGGCATATTATAAGTTCTAACAATCAAATAAAATTCAACTCAAATAAATAAATATCTTCACTATCAAATGCATAAAGCCCAATTATAGGATAGATTAGAATTCTCACTAGGCTTCTTAGTATCATTAATGTTCTCTACTTATCTTTCTTTGGATTCTAAAATAAGTATTTTCCTTGAACTTTCTTATTTGATTTTTCAAACAAAATCAATCTTTTGATAGCTTAGCCTTGAAATCTTTGGAGATGATAATTATCTACTTTAATCGAGAGTATTCTTAGGAAATTTCATTTCCTAGGATGTAATTAACTATAGAGGCTTGCCTCCATAAGAACTTTAGAATCCAGTTTAATATAAACCCTGTTTTATTCATCCATGTAAAGCAGGGGAAAAATCTCTAGTATATTCGAAGACCCATCATGCCTTATAAGTCTTTATTAGGTGATTAGGTTCATTGTAGGGTGATGTCTCTATCTTTCAAGATAGTATATCATACCTCAATGTCATACCCGATCACTTTAATAAGTACCCCATATGATGTGTGTGGTGTCCCCTCACATCCAAAAATAAACACCACAGCAAGTCTATAGTTAATTACATCCTAGGAAATGAGATTTTCTAAGAATACTCCCTATAAAGTAGTTAATTATTGTCTCCAAATATTTCAAGGTTAAGACTATCAAAGGATTGATTATTTGGGAAAATCAATTGGAAGACTTATTTTAGAATAAAAAAAATAAGTAGGAATTGCTCATGATACTAGGAAGCCTAGTGAGCATTCCAACCTATCCTATGGTGAGGCATTATATGTTTGAAAGTGAATAAATTTATTTTTATTTGAGTTGAATTTCATTAGAATGCTAGCTTATAATCCATAAACACAAGATTGTGAAAATGCCTAAGAGGTGAAGATTTAAGCCTGTAGCCTAAGGGAAACAAGCAAACTTGAATACTAGATCTAGGGAGCTTTAACACAAGTTAAAAGTGTGGCCTAAACCTAAGCGAAAAAGGGACATAAGTGTTTATCTCCGTAAGAGAGAATAAACTCGTTCGACTTATGGACTTACAATCGTCTGGAGTGGTCGCATACTAACACCTCCTATGATTCAAAATCATGTAGTCCAATCTTATGAAATTGCAAGATGGTTAGACTTGTTATTTAATTAGGAAGAAGCTAAAGTCCTAAACTCACTCCCGAAGATACTAGAGCATGAGTGGTGTGAGCATATGACTTAGTCTAAATGCAAAATTTTATCTTTTTTATTTTATTTTGACACATTCATTTGGGCAAAGGATTTAAGATTTTATATGCCTAAATGCATGATGAAATAAGATTGTTGGCTAAATCAGAGGGAGGAAGTGTTCTCCACTATAAAGGATGCCCTCACGGGTCAAGCATTTTCCTATCATGCAAGAATGGAGACCCTCCCTATTCAAGAGTGAAGCAATATGTTATGCATGTTGAGAGACATATAACATACAGCTAAGGGGTTATTATATCTTTTAATTATCTTGTTTATATACTAGGTGTTGACCTACATGTATGCTCCATCAGTCAAGTCAAGCTCACGAGCCAAATTTGACGGACTTCAGATGCAATAATGTGCAAATCGAAGCTGAAATACACTAAATGTCACTGAAACTAGTTGGAATGATCTCTGATCGATGAATAAACTTTATCGTGGCATTTAGAATGTCAAAATTGATCAGAATATACATTATGCACAATCTGACAGTCGATCAATCGAAAAAGAAGCCCGTCGATGCGCTGACATGCATATCAAGGTCAAGAAGCTGTGACGGTGCTCAAATAATCTCTGTTCGTGAAATTAATTACACCGTTAGTATTGAAAGATCGAAATCATTCAAATGAGATTGTCTGCGCTCAATTCAAGTGAGTCTGCATGAATGTCAAGCGGTCGAAAGCGATGACAATTTTGAACCAAAATTGACTTGATTCGATGCTAACTTTAATCAAACGGCCTCCAATCATAAAATGGATTATGATGTTGAATCAAACATTAAATTTGTCAATAAATGACATCCATATTATATGGATTTAGCTTCAGCAAAATTTGCATAAATTTCAATATTGTGTCACAAAAAAAATCAGTCCACAAAAAAATAATAATAACAAAAGAAAATAAGATATTTATTCTTAATTTTACTAAGCATAATTTAAATGATTGATTATTCCAAAATTAATTCAGAATTTCTATGTGTATGATATGGAATTAATTGAGAGCGATTCCTTCCTAAATAGTCTTAATTTTGGCTTAAGATTTTGAAAATCCCGCCTAAATACATAAGAAAACTAATTAATCAATAATTATGGCTCCTAATCCCCGATTCCCTCCCAAGGCAAAGAGAGAGCCAAGATTTTCAGCTCACAGGAAAAAAAAACCTCTCTCGCCTTCTCTATCTCGCCCATATGTCTGCCCTCAAGTCACAAATGCCCACGCTGCAAGGCCTTCATTCCTCCAAGCCGCAAACACCCACTTCTACCCCCTATATCATAGGTAATCTTTTGCTTTGATTTCTTCTACCCTCTTCTTTCTTTCCAAGCTTTCTAGAAAAGAGCTGAAGAAAGAAGCAATTCATCAAATCGCATGGATGGCTGACAACTATATCATTATATCTACCAATCATCCTCCCCAATTGATCTCTATCAGATGCCATCACGCCCTACCTCCTTTCTCCTCCTTTCATTCATTGCGATTCCGCTCATAACAACCACTCGCCATTAGTAGTACCTCTACGCTTTTCCCCCTCGACAACTCCAACTCCTCCTTCGTGTTTTACTAGATTCATTTTTATAAGTAACAATATGTTCATCTCTTTTCTTAAAATAAAGTATTAACAACTACAAAATTATAAGCTAAGGCAAAATCTAATATAGTCCTACCTTCTTCATTAGTCACTCCAAATCCATTACCACCATGAACACTTTTAAAATCTTCTACCACTCTACCAACATGTCCATTTAAATCTCCTCCAATAAATACTTTTTTCAAGAGGTATCTTTTGTATTATCCTCTAATTCATTCCAAAATTTTCTTTTGAGCTTACATCCAAACCTACTTGAGGAGCATAAACACTTATAACATTGATAATCTTAGTATCAACAATAATCTTTAAAGCTATAATTCTATCTCCACATCTATTAATATTTATAACATTATCCTTCAAACTTTTATCTATAATCACACACCATTTTTAGTTCAACTTCTAATACCAAAGTAAAACCTAAACTATCAATCTCATGCCTTCTCCTCAATCCATTTAGTTTCTTGAACACATTAGAATATTTATTTTCTATGAACCATAATATCTATTAATTCCATTAATTTACCTATAAGAGTACCTATATTCCAAGATCCTAATCTAATTCTAGTTTCATGGACTAACTTCTTTGCCCACATCCGTCCATAATATGGGAACCCTTGCTTATTTAACACTGCACCCGGGCACCGATGCAGTAGCCCTTGCACATTTTTCACTGTATTTAAACCATACAACATGTCGCTTCTAGGGGACGCCCTAGCATTATCACAATGATTTAAAAGATTCATGTCATGATTATTTTGACAAGTTTTATGCTGGCTGTCGACTACCTATCGCAACCCTCCAATTTTTACATTCGGACTTGGGTCTGGCAATGGTAGTGTTAAATCATATTTAATATCAATCGAAGTAAATATCTTAATTGAATATTAAATAACAAATGATTGATGACAAGTCTAATGGTCCATTTATAAATTGAGGAGTATAAAATTTGGTAGCCTTCTTATAAGCACAAATTCAATTAGGCGACTCATGATCACTCGTGAATGTAGCCTTTAAAAGAACCATTTAAACCTTGTGTTTAAAATTAAAATTGATACATATGAGATTTATTGGGTGCTATTTTCAAGTTAAAGTAAAAATCAAATGAATTTCAAAAGATATTTTCATGAAAGATAAGCAACATGTTGACAAGTATAACCAAAGCCCATTAAAGACTAAAAGCCAAATAATATTTGAGAATTGGAAAATTTAATAAGCAACGCCACCAAATTCGCAACACATCGTATAAGAGAACAGAAGGTGTTAGTTAAGGATTCAATTAAACATTTGCATATATTATGAAATAGGATTAAAACTCAAATTCAATATTTTAAAGTTATGCAAGTATTCTTAAATACACCCGCATTGGCCCCGACATCTATACCAAGCATCTAAACTTTGTGTCAGAGGATGCTGCATGGGTTTTAAAAAAAGAGAGGAAGAATAATGAAATTGATTCAATCTTTTATGACTATATGCATGCAAACTAATGAATGTCTTCATATGCTAAATCAAGTCAATGAAAGATATAAGTATTCAGCTCCATAGAATATGATCATAGTAGGCTAATCCTTTATGTTTGAAATAGAGTTGACATGGTCTACTAAATGATCAACTTCTAAATGAACTCAAATTACATTATATTATAAGACCCAATCCTCTATATTCGCAATAGAGTTGATAAGGTTTGATATGATATCAATTTCTTAAGAAATTTAACTTACACATAAGTCATAGACCTAATCCTCTACTAGCAAATAAGTAGAGTTGGCAAGGTATACCCCGATGATGGTTGTGTTGAATGAAAATCTCAACCGTGGGATTACAACTATTTAATTTTTTTTAATTATTATATCTCAAATTTAAATTTATAAATTCAAGTTGTAGAACCGATTCTCAGCTAACAAAATAGCAAAGTTGACAAGGTCTACCCCGATGATGGTCGCGTTGACTGAAAATCTCAATTGGATGGGATATTATCATTAGAAGATATTTGAGCTCTAAATTAATTCATCTTAAAACTAAATTTCAACTAAAAAAATATCTAAACTACATGATTTATCATTTAAAAATTTAAAGAAAATAACTATCCACCCATCCATCATCGTTTGTTGGGGATGATAAATTAAGAAAACTCTAGCTCACAAAGGAGCTAATGTCGAGTCAAATAAATCACTATATTAAAACTCAAATAATCTCATACCAGTAAGGATGTGGCCCGTGTCCTCCATCCGTGTGGTTTGGCCAGTAGGCTCTACATATGATGCGGTTACGACCAGAGTCCTCTGATCGGGTGATTGTCACCAAATGACACCATTATATTACCGTCATGACTATAGCCCGTATGTTCCCCAATAGCTCTGTTATTTGAGTTATGAATCATAGGGTACACCTAATAGGGAAAAAAACCCTCTGTCAGCTAAGGTAGACTTAATCCTGTCTCCATAGACAAACACCACCCTAAGTCTACAAGAATTTATTAGACGATGTAACACATGTGTCGATAATCGATTTGGGTTTCCTCCTCACTAACTAGCATAGGGACCCCGGATGATGGAACCATGAGATCTAGATCGAGCACGTCATCATTCCCCCAATCACCTACTTTAAGTTAAAATGATAAATTTCATTATCTTAAATTTAAACTCATCATTGTTGCTACTACATACATTGAGCGTCTAAGCGTTAATCGAATATTCTCTCTTACTTATTGGGAGGGGTAATTAACTATAGGTGCTTGCGCTTATAGGAAACCTAGAACTAGTTTTAAAGTCCTCACCAAATGAGGACAAAATCTCTTGGTAGTATCTTATCTATTATTTCATCTATCTTCTAAAAATTACACTAATATTTTAAACCATACTCTTCATTTAATTGCGAGAGATCAGTGGTGAATTTTTAGAGCCCACATTAGGCTTTATAATAAAGTTGTGAGTTGATTTAAAGTTTGATTATGAGTTGTTAATTGGACAGAAAAATTAATTTTATCCTAAGAGCCTACTGCATTCGGCCACATTCAAACATCAATCATAAAGAAATTATGAAGATGTAATCTTATTGCGCAATTTAAACATAACATCAAATATTTTATAGATTATCATGAAAGAATAAGAGGCTGATGTGGCCGGGTACCGCCATACACCCTGGGAAAGAGAAAAGATGGGTAGCCGAGCTCTAAAGAATAATTACAATTAGAAATGAATATATGCTATGGGGGTCTTCATCCTTCATTTATTTATGTCTGCTTTCTTTATTTTCTTGATTTGCTCCAAAGCATCATTAGCATCCCAAGACTGAGCTTTCTAGCCACTGCTCATCCTAATCCCCCATAGCACTAATCCTAATTCTTATTGTAAAAATTATATTTCATAAAAAAATAAATCTAACTACAACTATAAAATAGAGATTAGTTAAACATACATACAATCTCAAGCAATTATATTTCATAATTTGGACTTAGCACCTCGCACATGGGTGACCAAGTCCACATGTCTTAATATGGATTACACTTAGGGGCATAAACAACCTACAAATAAGACATTTATATTTATTTTTGAGCGACACTTTAAGAACAATTCCCTACAGAAAATAATGTTAGACTATCAGTGGCCTAACATCCAGTCTATGAGACATACTCTAACATTAAAGTCTAAAATATTACATCACAAAATAAAACATAACATCACACATACACCATCCTAACTTAAAACTAGAAGTGGTGGCTTAATTCTAATATATGTGCTAAGACTTTGTGTGGTATGTCTTTTCTCTCTTTGTAACACTTAGATGCTAAGTGTAAATAAAATAAAATAAAATAAAATATAAATTAAAATTCACAAATAAACTAAACAACTTGAAATGAAAGGCAACTTAGGATTAATATTGTTGAATTACTATCACATATAATATGTTGAGTCATTCATTTTCATCACCCATAACATGCATATGATTTGACACCTAGCATACCTATACATACAATATATTTTGACACACTTAAATGATTATGAATGCATACATACTTAGTGGAAAAAGGGACATTCATTAATCAAATACACATACATATATATAAAGGATGTAAGCAAGTACGTGTCATTATTAACCAGTGAAGTGAGATAATCAAATGACCTCCTTAGGGTTACTTAAAGCCTCGTATTCCCGGGATGTCCAGGCTATATACTTGTTATCTTAAGTACATACAAATGTATATACAATCATAATGATGAAAATCATGCAAAATATTATATTTTTTAATTGAATTATTTATACATGTAAATTAAAGCTCTATTTAAATTCTAATGCAAATATACATATGAATGAACTTAAATAAGTATGTGCCTTTGTTAACTAAGAAAGTGAGGTAATCAAATGACCTTATTTGGGTTACTTAAGGTCTCGTATTCCCGGATGTCCAGACTATATATTTATCATCATTCAAACTTATGTAAATCTATATATGAACATAGGAAAGAGAGCACTATCTTTACATGTTATGTATTTTGACATATTGAAATGGTTATGGATGCATGTATTTTTTAATAGAAAAGATGATTTTTCATTATCTAATTAAATACACATACATATGTATGGAAGATGTAAGCAAGTATGTGCCATTGATTTAAATCAAGAAAGTGAGATAATCAAATGACCTCCTTGAGGCTACTTAAAGCCTCATATTCTCGGGATGTCCAGAGTATATACTTGTTATCTTAAATACATATGAATGTATACATAATTGATATAATGAAAATAATGCAAAATATATATTTCTTTAGATTGAGTTATTTATACATATGAGTTAAAACTCATCCAAATTCTAATAAAAATAAATATAGGAATGAAATTAAATAAGTACGTGTTTTTGTTAACCAAAGAAGTGAGGTAATCAAATGATCTCCTTGGGGCTACTTAAAGCCTATTCTTGGGATGATCTAGACTATATACTTATTAGCATTCAAATCCATGTAAATCAATATAAGAACTTAAGAAAGAGAGCTTCACATTCACATGCTTAAGCTATAAACACATGCAAATCCTATGTATTCATAATTATTATTATTTTAAATATTGTTATCAATTTATAAACTTTGGAAAATAGATTTGGATTTATTAGTGATAATTATCACACATAATTAAATTAAGCTAACACAATGCAAGCTTGTATAAATAAATTTCATTTGATTCATCTAGATTTGAAAAGATGAATGCATGGAATCATGTGACATATAATATTTAAAGCGATTGAAAAGGAATAACTAAATATAAACATATGATTCATTCAATTACACTAATTCCTAAGGACAATCACATCAAATACAATTATTTAATGAAAATAAAAGCTTCTAATTAATTTGATTTTTGGATTTGGATTGGGCTTAAAGAAGAGAGAATTCATTTGTTGTTTTAATCCCATTCTCGTGTTGGTGATCTTAATTGGTTTAAGGAAAGGTAATTAGATAAATTTTATGAATTATTTAAGTTGGATCATTAATCAAATAATTTAATTACCCTTTCTTATGCTTCTTTAATTTAATTAATCATTTAATCATGAGCCACAAATAAAATGAACATGAGTAAGAGTAAAATTACAATGCTTCTAAGGAACCTAATGCAATTGGCTCATGATTAAATATTAATTAAGTTAAAGAATCTAATTAAGTACTTTTATAATTTTTTCACACTTTTGGGTTAATCATAATTTTCTTAAGAGTCTTTATGTTATTAAACACATAAAGAGGAGCACTTAGTTTAATTGTTAATTATCTAAAGTGATTAATATTTCAATTTAAATTGATTTGATCATTTAATTATTTAATTAAGCACTTAATTAGATCTCATTAATTAACTCTCTTTAATGAAATGAATTTGGAAAAGTAATTAGGAAGAGGTCATAATCACTCTCCCTCATCACTTCATTGTTAATTAATGATTAGTAGAGCCAAATTAATTAGTTTTTGCTATTTAGAATTTTAATTAATCATTAAATTGATTAAAGGGGTAATTAAGGTTTGAATTACCAATTCCCCTAATTACCTAGGCAATAAATTCCAAGAAAATCATGGGAGGTAGAGGTCATCCCATTAAATCAACACACCAAGTTTGGGATTAATTACCAAGTAATTATAGCTTAATTAAGCTCATTAAAAAAATATACAAATCCTAATTAAGCCTTAATCATTGTTCAAAATCAAATGAAATTTTTAAATAAATTCTCATCTAGTTTACTTTCCAAAGAGTATTTATTTGTATTTTTTATTTTTCTATAATTATTTATGAAATTATGAAGTTTCAATGGTTAAAATGAATCTTTAAGCTTAATTAACCCCTAATCTCATCAGCACCATGTGGACCGCTAATGTGGCAGCGCTTTCCAGGCGGTGCTGAGGGTTTGGCCACTTAAATTTATCTGACGCGATGTTGTCGTGGTGGCGGCGGATGCGCTTTCATCCCGTCATCCGATATAAGATCGGACATTGGGGATTAATCCCATGATTCCTAAGGAATAAAGATTAAATCTATTAAATCATCACAGTTGTGCATTCCAATCATGCAAAATGGATGATAGATGATCTGTCGTCCCTTGAACGATGGAAGATAGACACTGTTTGCCTTCCTCCACTCGATCTGAGCTCGCCAGAGCTCATGAGGCATCAGAATCGATCTCAAAATGTTCACGAAGGAGATCTAAAGGGATCCTACTATGGGATTCACACAAAATCAAACTTTCCTTCACAAAGGCCCTAAAAAATTTGAGAAAATGTCGGTTTGTTGAAATTTACCTCACCGGAGCTCAGGACCGTCAGTTAATCGACCAAGGTAGCTTCGTCTTAAAGAGATGAAATCCTACTAAGAAGTTGGTGTCTTGACTTCTCGCTGATAGCTCTGTGAACCAACCATCATAGGAATCTTTACCGGAGTTGGTTTAGAAGGGGCATTCGGTGCTCAAATTGATTGAGGGAAGATTTGTTTTGCATCACCGGAGCTTGGTGAACATGTGGGTGAAGTTAATTTAAATTGGTTGAGGTTTGGTGGAGTTGGATGGAGTTAGGCCTCGGGGTCACTCAGTTTCATCATCGCGAGCAAAAGGGAGGCTCTGGGAACTCGGGGGAAAGCTCTGGCCGCTCGTCTTGAGTTGCTAAGGCTTTGAGAGTGAGTGTTGTATTAGTTTTAATCGAAATGAGGGGAGTATATGCCCTCCTCCCTCAAATCCGATGGTTATGAACCTCTCTACCATTTGCAGGCATCAGGTCACCTCAAGCAGCCATAGGTGGAAGGAGGAAGCTGAGGTGGCTCAGTTTGAGTGGCCAAGGGAGGGGAGGTGGGCTGTCAAGGGTTAAGGTGACTATCCTTGGAGTTCCAAGTGTTATGGGGGAAATGTGGTTAGCTCACCTTCACTTGGTTCATGGCTAACCCAAATAGCTTTGGGTTTAGGTGAGCAGTGGTCCTTATGTCCATTTGGAGCTTAGAGCGGCTGCCAAGGGGAGGAGAGTGGGTTTGACCATCCAAATGTGAGTTTTGTCTCATGTGGGAGGCTTTACCCATTGGATAATGGGTCAATTC
The DNA here is from genome assembly GCA_021442155.1 of Cymbidium sinense. NCBI lineage: Eukaryota > Viridiplantae > Streptophyta > Magnoliopsida > Asparagales > Orchidaceae > Cymbidium > Cymbidium sinense. The sequence goes on from CM038215.1 coordinate 35,093,718, forward strand.
CAATTCAATTTAGGTTGGGTTGGATTTGGGCTGACCTAAGGTGACCCAAGGGTGGGTCAAGCCAAGTTTGAATGGGTTTGAGCTTGGTTTGAATGCGCTTGGCTTAATTTGATCCATGTAGGTCAAATTAGGTTAGGTTGGGTCAAGTTGACCAATTGGTCAAATTGAGTCAAACCAAGGGTTGATTTAAGTTCGAATGAGTATTTGGAATGTTTTAGTTCAATTGGTTTAGTTTAATTTGGCTTGGATTTGAATTTGACCAATTTGGATTCATATGGGTCAAATTGGCTAAGTTGACCAATTTGGCCAAATTGGCTTAGGTTAGGTGTTGGTTTATATTCAATTGATCATTTGAAGATGATTGTAGGCTTTGGTTTCAATTAATTTGGATTTAGGGATGATTTAGGCCAAATTGATCATTTAGGTCAATTTGGGCTAAATGAGTTAATTGGGTCCAATCAAGGGTTTGATCAAGTTCAATAATCAATTTGAAATGAATTAGTATCATTGGTTTGAATCAATTTAGATTATATTTTGATTTGACCCAATTTGGATTATTGGGTTTGATTTGGCTCAATTGATGGTCAAGTCATGTTCAAGGTTTGATTTAGGTTGGTATGAATCATTGGTTTCAATTGACTTGGTATAGGATGAGATCTGGTTCATATAGGCTCATGTAGGTTAATTGGGTAAATTTAGGTTCAATGATCAAATTGACTTAGTTTGACCTAATTGATTACAATTGATCAATCAAGATGATCAACAATCTCATAGGAGGTTTTGCATGGTTTGATTCAATCCAATTTATGTTGGATTGAGATTTGGCTCGAATGGGTCATTTAGGTCACTTTGGGTCAAGTGAACCTAAATGGGTCAATTGACTTTAATTTTGGGTTGAATTTAGTTGAGTTTAGTTTGATATTTGATATTGGATTGATTGATAGCTTTGGTTACAATTGATTTGGGTTTTATTGGATTTTGGCTCATTTGGATGTTTTAGGCTCAAATGGGCTAGCTTGGATTAATTGAATTGATTTTATTGTAGTTTTTAGTATGGTTTGGAATAATGTTTAGAGGATTGATTTGTTTATGAGAAAATCAATTGAGTTTGATTTAATCGAATGAATTTTGGCTAAGTTCATAGGATTGAATCATGGGCTTAGGTGGGTTTAGATCATGAGTTTTAATCATCTGGTTTGAGATTTTGATTTGAGTTGAGACTCAATTGGGATTGGTTGTATTGATTTGAAGTTGAATTAGACTAAGGAGATAGGCATGGGTTTGGTTAGGCTATAGGTTAGGTGGGTTTCCCTAGGTCCTAAGGCATAACATGACCTAAGGCTAATCCTCCTAAAGTATCTAGGTTTAGGTTAAATGCTCACTTAGTCACTAGAAGTATCTTATGACTAAGAAAATCTTAGTGTCTAGAAGACTCCTATATCTAAGATTGGAAGATTAAATCCTCACTCCAAAAGTGAGGTCAACAAATACATCCTCCTATAAATGCCTAACAAGAACATCCATAACTATTTATCACTCATTTATATTTTTTTTCTACATAAAATTATTTATTTATTTATTATTTTATTAGTTGATTATATTTTTCTATTAATAATAAATTAATAATTAAAAATAGTAAACTTAACATCTAATTTAGCTGAAAGAAATTAAAAAAAAAATGAAGCACAAAATATTGAAAAAAGAAATCACATAGAGAATGAGTCAATGATAAATTTATGAAGAGACTTAGAAAATCATTCATTTAATCGACATTGCATATTTCATTTTTGAATATGATCAAAATATTTGAGATCAAATTTGAATATTAGATTTGCAAAGTATATCCTTATTAACCTCGAAATCATATATGTCCTCGAAGTTTATTTGGTATTAGAGATCGATGCATTAATCCTGATTAGTTTAATAAATATTCTAGTTGTTTAGATATTGTATATGTCAAGACAAACCATGTTGTTTATATTACTACATTTTTTGATTGGAAGGTTGAGGAAAAGAGATGGATGAGCTTTTGCTAAAAAATGGATTTCCAAAGTTGAAGAAACTAAACTATTGTGTTCATCATATTAGAGGTTCAAACAACAATCTTAATTATGCATGTTGTAATTATGAGGATTTAATGAAATAGAATCATATTAGAATACTTTTTTAAAAGTAATCTGATAGTGCTAGAATTGAATATTAAGGTTTAGCTTTTCGAGGCCATGATGAATTTGATAGGTTCAAAAATCAAAAGCTTCATTCTTTATACTTGATAATAATATAATTATTCAATACTTTCAAAATATGAAGAGAATATGTCATCAATTATAATTTATTTATGAATGTTTTTTATCTTTTTTTATAAATATATTATAACTAAAAGTGGAAGATGTAAGCTCATATCTTACTATTATATATAGTAATGAGATAAAGATATTGAATTATAAGACAAAGAGGCAAAAAAAAAAAAGCTTGACTAAAAATCAATTGTTTTAAAAATAGAATCGGACCGGCCCTTTCAATGAACTAGCCATATGGCCAGTCTGATTTTTGAAATATTATATTTAAATTGTACATTTAATAAATTATGTAATTTAAATATTTTTATAATAAATAATATTAATTTTAAACCAAAATTTATCATTATAAATGATCTTTGAAATAAATTAATTGTAATATGTCAATCAAATTATTTCAAATAAATTACAAGTTTATGCTTAGCTCTACTTTTCAATATAAAAAGTGCAACACCATCTATTCTTTATGATGTTGGACTAAAATAGTTGAATATAGGGAAACTTATTAAGCTTGGCTTTAGAATTTGAAATTTTGAATTATATAATGTGGGTTTTAATAATATCTAATGGGCTTTAAAATATATGAATAAAAAGATAATATTTTAAATATTAACTTTATATTTTCATTATAAATTATAATTTATAATATAAAATATTTTAAGAATATAAATGTATAAAATTATTTTGTAAATATTTTACATATTACATTTTAAAAAATTTTAAAATACTTTTTTTATATCTTATATTTTTATATTATAAATTCTATTTACATTCATAAACTTATCAAAAAATTTTAAATACTAAATATTTTTAATATACATATATCATGATTTATAAAAATATGTTTAAATATTTTATATATTAGTTATATTTTATAAGGCTTTTAAAATATATTTTTATTTTATATTTTATATTTTATTATAAACTATAATTTTAATAAATTATATTATCATGATAAATTTATAAATTTATATTAGATTTTTTTAGATTTTAAATATATTTAATATACACATAATTAAATTTATTTAAATGTATATAATTATATCTTATTAAATTTTATATCAATCTTAAAGTTAATAATTATTAAAAATATTGCGGAACGGTGACGGGCGGAACTCACGTATGTAGGTGGGCGGATCGCCCTCAATGACGAGATCGACGGGCGACCGGAACCGGATTATAGTGGGCGCGATCGCCTCTAACCGTAAGGTCCGACGAGGCCATTAAACAGGATGAGGCCGGAAGCCGAACCGGCGGTATGCAGTGGGCGCGATCACCCGACGGGCGGTAAACGAGGCGATCGCCGGGAGGCAGAAACCGAACCACGATGTATGTAATGTGGGCCTTGGTCGCCTCTTAACCCGACGGTCAAGGAACGACGAAAGTGGAAACCAGTATGTGCGTGGGTCTTGATCGCCTCTAACGGACGGCGACGAGCCCGGTGGCCGTCGCCGGAACCGTATGTCGTGGGTCTTGATCGCCTCTAACCCGGACGGTCAAACGAGCGATCGCCGGGGAAAACGCGAACCATTATGTACCATGGGCCTTGATCGCCTCTAACCTGATCAAACCGAACGATAAACCCGGGAGGCATCGGAACCACAACATATATCTATGGGCGCTTGAGCGCCTCCCCAACGGTCCGGCGACGATAGCCGGACGACGTGGCCGGAACCACGGCGTATGCTCTGTGGGCGCGATCGCCCTCCCCAGTGACGGTCCGACGAGGCGATCGCCGGACGGTAGGCCAAACCGGCGTATGCAGGTGGGCCTTGATCGCTCACCCGACCCTCCAGCGAACGGTCCGGGGACGGCACGACGTATGTGCAGGTGGGCCTTGATGCCCTCAGCGACGGTCAGAGCAGAATCGACGGGAAGCTGGAACCGACGTGTGCGTGGGCCTTGATCGCCTCCTTGATCGCCTCCCTGAACGCCTCTTGATGCTTGATCGCTCCAAAGGACCTCACTCAAGAAGAAGGGAGAGGGAAAGGTGTGCTCTCCTCTCACCCTATGGGGTATAGCCCCAGAGGCAAAAGGGTAAAACCCTCAAAAATGGCTCAAACCCTTCAAATTTCTGGCCAGACGGCATGACGCACCCGTGACTCAGCTGGCATAAAGCACACAAGCCTTGATCTTGCAGCCTTGAGGCGATGGCCTCAGACCGCATTCGGGTCATTCGAACGTCAGCGACCAACCATCGACCGACCGTCACTGGACGACGCGACCCGAGCAGATCCGCAGCGGACTGGACCGCGAAGCCCATATGCTGCGTAACGCTCCCAGGCGCCAGCGACCGTTCTGCGACCCGGCATAGACGTACCGACGCTCGACGTGACCACTCTACCGACGATCATGCGGCCGCCTCGCTATTAAATTGTGGCCCGCCTCGGCCCTAGACTTGACATGGGCGGCCCATCAGGTTGTCACCAACACGCGTCTTGTGGCGCCGCGTAAAGGCGCCCGCTCAAAATGCCCGAAAACAGGTGAATATCCAAATAGATCCGTAACTCAAAATCTCATGCATCTACTCATAATCATAATTTTGTATTTTTATGTTGATTTATTCTCTCAAAATGTATGATTCATGGGCATACGTTCGTTGAAGAATTCGTTATTTTCGAGCATTTGACACATATATTTTGGATGATTAAGCTAATGTCATCCAAAAATAAGCAACCGATATCTCAAAATACTACTGACAAATCTTGATGTCGAAAGCGATATGATTTTGAGACAAACCGAGATCAAGCTTAAAATATCATTGGAATCTTTGGGACATCAATTAAATCCCAAAACAGCTCTCAAATATAGTGTTATATAGTCAAATCGGCGTCTCGAGGCCGGATCTAACGAGCCTAAGATCTCATAATTCGACTTCATTTGGGCATCCAAATGCTCAAAATACATCAAATGATCGAAGGAATCATCCGTCATCGAGGGGGGGAGTGGTGCTTTACATGAATTTACAAATCATCCCATCTATAAATGGGACTTCATTCCTCTGAGGGAGGAGTTAAAGCAAGAAGAAGAGGAGGTGCCAGGAAGAGGAAGAGTCCAGAGCAAGGAAGAGGAAGAGTCAGAAAGAGGAAGAAGAGGAAGAGTTCAGGAGGAAGAAAGGAAGAGTCAAAGAAGAGGAAAAAACAAGTGAGGAGGAAGAGAGCTCAAGCAAGATCCTCCAAATAAGATCGCAAACAAGATCGCACTCGCCGGCATCAACCACCATCTACCGTCGTCCTCGTGTACCCGCATTCCACCAGTTCTCGCATCTCCCCATCATACAATCATTTTATAGTTGTCTCTCTCATATCTGTAATCCCGTTATCGGAAGACTTTGTACTCAAACGATACATAGTGGAAGCTTTTCTTGGGCTAGCGTGGTTTTCCTCTTTTCGAGGTTTTCCACGTTAAAATTCTGGGTGTCTCTTTGTTCATTCTTTAATTACAGTGTGTCTTGACTTCACAAAAGCGAACTTTTATCTGGTTTTCTGCGATAATACATATTCTTCAAAATACATATAGAATATATTTTTAAATTTCAGATATTATAATGCATATAAAAATAAATTTACTTAATTTAATAACAAATTAGGCAACTTAAATTTTATTAAACAACTTTAAAAATTTAAATTGAATTATTTATAAATTTGCGATGTTTACGCGGGTTTTTCGTTCTCTAGCAACTGCCAACTCAGAAGCACTCCCAGACTTTCTTGTTTAGCGTAACTTAGACGCACGCATCCATATGTAAAAATGAACTCAGATAGCATCTCCGAGAGAGCAGAGATAATCCATGGAACGGTCGGAAGCGAAATCAAGCACAAGAAAGCCGGAGAAGTTGATGGACGATGTGATGAAGGCCGCGTCAGGGCCACTCTTCAGCGGCCTTCGCCTCGATTCCCTCCGCCTCTCCTCATCATCGGCTCCTTCCTCGCCGTCATCGGCGAAGGCGGCGGCTGGGGATGAAGATTCTTCCCGCAAGGCCCAAGCAGCACTTTTTTTGAAATGGGTATCCCAAAACCCTTGCTCGAATCTGCTGCTTCCAAAGAGTGACAATGGATAATGGGGTTTTTGTCAGGGGTATCGGGTGGTACGGCTTCCGGGAAGACTACAGTGTGTGAAATGATCATTCAACAGCTTCATGACCATCGTGTTGTCCTAGTCAATCAGGCAGAAGTTTTTTTCTTCTTGGTTTGATTGGCACGTTTTACGTTTTTGAATGCGAAGTCATTTTTTTATTGTTTTTTCAAGAGATTGATGGAATGAATAAAGCGTTGTTTCGTGCTTGATTTGTAAAAATCCTTTTTTTTTCTGCTTCATAAATCTGATGTTTAACATACATAAACACTTTCGGATTTCATCCCAGTCTTTCATCGTGGACTGAACAGTAACATTGAGAGCCTGCTAGTTATTGATCAACCTGATAAACTAGTTGTTAAAGCAGTTTTCAACCCTAAAGCTTAAGCATAAGTGAAGACCAACTACTTGGTATTCAACACCAGCATATTTTTAAACTATCGAATATAAAACTTATCATGATACTTCTTTGTGTATTAAGATTCTCCACCTCACTTGAGAGCTTTCCATATTTGCTATCACCTCCCTTTTTAATTGAAAGCTTTTCAACATCAAGTATCATGTACAAAGAGCTCACTCAACCATTTGGAGCTGTCGTGAGGGACACCTGCTTTTGAACCTTGCCCAACCATGATATAAGACACGATAAGAACCACAAATCACATGGGCATTTGATCTTAGCTGAATCTTCTGCTTTGATAGAATTAGAAACTGAAAGAGGGGACAAAGTTGGGCCTGATACACTAGCGGTCAAACCCATTTCAACTCAAGAGTTTAAGCCTAATGTGAAGACCAATTTTTGTATTCACACTCGCTTGAGCACATTCTCTTCATCTGTTTTTTCTTTTGCATGGTACATTGCAACTTCAAAAATTACTGAAGCATACAAACTTGATTCGATGTTCATTTCCTTCATCATGCGATTTCTTAATCATGCTAGTTCAAAAAATTCTGAAGGAACCAATTTATAAATGTCTATTTGGATGTGAATATTAATGTGGATGGAGCTCAGGAACAACTCAACTGCTTTACGACATACCTAGCTAGCTTGTTCAAACACATGAAAATCAAGGATCTTATATTTTGTGTTGGTGTGTAGATATGTCATGAACTCCATGCTATGTAGAACTCCAATGGTTTATGTGTCTATTTGAAATGATCACAATATATTGAAGCATGATTCACTAATTCAATAGATGTATAATGCATAAGCATAGCCATAATTCTAGTTATTTCAAGTTAATTACTCTCTCATCTTTGACTTTCCTAGTTCTCTCTTGCATTTAAATTGTTGTTATCCACAGGATTCCTTTTATTTAGGCCTAACTGCAAAAGAAGCAGAATGCGTCAACAACTATAATTTTGATCATCCTGGTAATTTTGATTTATTTAGATCAGTATTACATGATGCATACTTATGATAGGACATTGCTCTCATAATCTATTTTTTGTATGCCATGGATTGCGTTTCACTTTAACTTATTCTTTTGTTTTATATAGATGCTTTTGACGCAGAGCAGCTCCTTGAGTGCATGGAAAAGCTTAAAAGTGGGCACTCGGTTAATGTTCCAATATGTGATTTTAAGAACCATCGCCGCTCTGAAAATTTTCGAAAGGTGTGCTCTATTATTACCTTGGTTTTCGTTATTTACAATCTAACTATCTGCACACAAATATTTTGTAATTGGTAATGCAACCATAAATAAACTTGTTTTGATAAACTTTCTAATGATGAATGACATTTCCTCAGTAATTGTAGCTATTAATCCTTTTTGATTATCAATTAGAAAATACTATATATTTATTAGTTTTATAATCATTTTTGTTTTATGGAAAAACTTCATATTTTATATAATGAAATAAGGTCTACACTGGAATAAGCTTGACAATTTTGCTTGAAAGTTAAAACTTTTGAGTTTTTAGTAAATTCAAAATCGGCTCAATAAATTTGGACCATGTTTCATTTTCTCTACTTGTCTTTTTTTTCTTGCCAATTTTGGGCCTGCTATGATTCAACTGAAAAGTGATATAAGGTGACTATATATATATATATATATATATTAATTTGTATTCTCAATGTATAAAAAAGACTTGGTTAAGATGTATAAAAAATGATCTTAGTATACTTGATTTAAATGAGAATTGACAGATAGTAGGACACAATGAAGACAAAGGATTCATGTAGCCGACCCCACCTAGTGGGATTAAGGCTTGTTGTTGTTGTTGTTGTTGTATTCTCAATGTAGATTCAGTGGTTAAGTTTTAATCTCACTAGAGGCCGGAGATTCAAACCTCTTTTCCCATAGTTCGACATTGTCTTTTTTGATTTTCAATTCAAATAAGATCAATTTGAGCTAGTTGACGTCATCTTGACTCAAATCTTTTCGAGTTGAGCCAAGTTGACTAAAAATATGGTTTGATTTTGAATCGTCATGGACTTGTTTATTTGAAGTTTGAGTTTAGTCTGATCAAAGCAAACTCAATTTGATGCCTGCCATATTAGGAATGCATATGGGTATTAGGAAAGCATATGGGTATAAATGCCCGTAAATTATTAAATTAATGGCATAAATCCATCATGCAACTGATGCAATGAGAGCAACACTGAAAATTTTAGATGTCATATTTGACATGTCATCTGTCTCCCTCTTTCACCAAGTATCGAGCCGCTTAAATGCCTTTGCATCATTTGTTGAATTGCTTAAAGATTTAATCCACATAAGCCATGGATAATTAGCATTTTATTTTGTTTGATATATTCAAAGCTGCTTCTGATCAGCATGAACTCATCATCCTCTTGGTTAGTCAGCATCTTTGCTGAAATGTAGTTAGCATCTTTGGATTCTTTCTCTGGCAGTGATTATTTAATACCACTATAAGACTATCCCGCATTGTTTAGTGAGGGGGGAAACTCTAAACGGTCAACATGTTTTTGAAGTTGTTCCTTATAGTTGCTCTGTTTTGTATTCATCCATCACCTGCCTCGCCATTTCTAACTTGTATTTTACTATTAGATGCTGATATTAGACTTGCTAGAAGGATAAGGCGTGATACAGTTGAAAGAGGTCGAGATGTGATTTCAGTGCTTGAACAGGTATGTGGGCTCTCTCTGTATAGTTGCGTTTTATGACATTGGTAGGAATTTGCTTGAATAGGCAACTCATGCACATTTTGTGGCTGTCTGGGGTACCAGGATTTATCCTAAATCCTGCCAAATAGCAAAATTGGCAACTTTAAATCTTATGGAATCTTAAATCATGTGTCTCCTTCATTTTACCTTAAATCCTCCAATTAATAAATTTGCCAACTCGATTATGATATTTAGGAATCATGAACCACAGACAGTAGAAAAAAGATAATAAGATTACATATTAACAAGAGAAATAAGTAAGATTTAATATTAGTTAATATATTATTAATAAGTGTATAATGTTAGTTTTTATAATTAAATTTATGACATTAAATTATTAATTAATAATTTATTTAAATATTATTTAATACTAACTATAATTTAATAGTGTTTTTAAAAAATATTATTTAATTTTATTAATAATTAGTAAAATAAATTAGATATAAGCTTTTACTTTTCTTGTGAGCAAAAACACTTAATGATATTGGAGCATGCATTAGGACCACAATACTTCACAAAAGTTGGTGGTGGTTATTTGGAGGTTCATACTATTGGTTTTTAGTATCCTCAAGCTAAGGATGCCAACAACTTTTTACTTGATCTTGCTCGAGTATATAGCATGTGGGATGAAGATGATTGACCAAGCATTGTTCGAGATTGAATAATGAGTTTTTGGTCTAATTATGCCCTAATCTTTGTAAAGAGTCTTTTCTTGAGATGATCATTTTTAAACAAAATTTCTTTGCAATGTGATGCGACTTTAGAGGGTGCAATAATAATTTGAGAAGGTACATAATTCTAGGAGCGTTGTGACTAAACAATGACACATCATCGATCAACGCTAACGATGCTAGTTTAGCGGTCGTGCAATCAAGAAGGCATAATGATGGCTATTATGTGGCTTGTGCCATTACCCATGACTCTTCTTTCTTGCAGACATATAATTCATGCAAGATAACAAACCCAATTTGACCAAGGCTAAATTGTGCATTGTAGGGACATAAGGCTTGAATTCAATTATTTATTATATTCTTGGACAACATTTGATCCATTTGAGTTTGTTTAGAGGTCATTTGTGCTAACATGGGTTCATTTAAGCTTTGCTTTAACAAAATTAATTTGTATGTATCTCTGATTCAATTATTTTATGGTATTTCTATATTTTTATGTTATTTGTAAAAATTTGTGCCAATTATATGGATCCATTCGAATTTTACTTTTGGAATGTAGGAAATCAAAATAAAATTAAAGTCTTCTTATTATTATTCTAGTATGATCAAAATATAATAAAAAATTTATGTAATATAAGATTCATTTTAGAAGGTAATTCTATTCGAAATAAGTTAATTTTTAAGATAAATTTTTGAGTTTCTTGAATCTTGATTTGTCTATAGTCTCACACCACCCAAATAGGAACAGTAAGAGAAAGCGAAAAAGAACACAAAGATAAAGAAAGAAATCAATGGAAAACTCAGAGAATTGAGCTTTTGAATTAGTCGGGATCAACCAATATAATTTAAGAAAAAAAGTCCCCCTACTCATAGGGATCTTTTCCTATTTATAAGTTTGGATCGATCTCTATGCGATACATGATTGGTTACATAAATGAGTTAAATACAATCTGATGAACTCCATGGTCTAGCCAACTAAGTCGGGTAGTCAGTTATGCAATTACATGGCTCATTTTATTCAGTTGCTAGTTAAGCTTAGACTGAATATACTTGGAATATTTTGATTGAACTATGACCCTTGTCTCGCACCCAGATGAAGATATCGAATCTTGTCTTGAAGCCAATCTGAAGTGCGATTTGACGAGACATTTAGTTTTATGATTCCATTATCTTGTTTATGATGAAATTGTGAAAAAACAAGAGAATGAAGTATAATTTATTTAAAAGATGATTGGACATATATTGTCTGTAATGTTGACACATGTATTTTTCTTGATCTTGTGCCTCATGTCCTTCGTTGCAATCTATAAATGAGGGGTGCTGGATGATCTTTTTTCATCTACGATACAAAAAATTTTCCTTCCTTTCTCTTATGTCTTCAAAGCTTTCTACGACAAATGGAGAATATTACATCAGATCAATTCAATATTTCAAAGGAAGAGATTGGTGTGGCTCTTTTTGTTAAGACCAAGAGAGAAGGAAGTTCAAAATGGAAAAGAAGAAAGTCAGAGTTGAGAAAGAGCAAAGAGAAGTTTCCAAGGAAGGGACTTCCTCTTCACTTTTTCTCACAGGGCCTTTGGATTTTGTCGAGGCACGAGATGTTAGTGTTGAACCTCTCATAGTCGAGGAGACTTTTGCGAGTTTGAAGGAATTTGATCCAACTTTAGTTCCTTTAATTGCGTAAAAATTCAAGGGATTGAATGTCCTCCCTTAGGAGTTCTAATAATTCTAAAAAGTTTATGTTTTTATAGGTGGCCATATGCGCAAATAGTGCTCATGAAATGCACATTTGAGCATCCCTAAGAGGTTTAGGAAGTTTAAAAATTTTAAACATGGAAAATTTTGAGGAGTTAAGGGCACATGAACACGAAAGCACTCGCCTAGTGGCACGTGTGGAGGTGTGCGGGCTGGCAGTCAAACTTGCCCCTCGTTGCCAGAGGTGTGTAAGCGCAGACATGCGTGCAGGAGCAGGTAGGCACAAACATGCATGCACTCAGGCGCTAGGTTCACAGTCTCTGTGAGTAAAATTAGTATTTAAAATTGTTCAAAGTTACTATGCTTAGCGGATTAATAAACTTAAAGAACTTAGGGGAGGTTGCTTATGATGGAGTCACCCATTCTCTTACCGAACTCGTAATTCAGGCGACAAATTCACTGGCTGAAGGAATGGGTTCATCTCTTGAATAGGTAGCTTGTGGATACTTGCCAAATATGATTGTGTTCTATTTGTAGATACTCCGTTTGAGTATGTACAAGTAGCCTCTAAGAAGAGTGCAACAACTCCTCTAGCAGTCCAAGTGGTAGAAATACAGGAGACGTCAATGTCACTTTTTTAGGAAGTTATAACGACCTCAAAAACTCCTAAGGTAGACTTGAGTTGAGGAATATAATAAATGAATTCGCCGAAGAGATAAGAAAATGAGGTCGACAGTTGAAGCGAAATGACATCCACTTAAATGCTAAAATTTTAAATTAGACCTAATTATAACTTTAATTAGCAAATTAGGCACGATAAAAAAAAAAGTAAAATAGGCCTAGTCGCGCATACAGCAGGCATTTGGCAAAACATTACGCCATCATGAACGTGAGCGGAGCATCGAATTGTTTTTTAAAAAATCTTGGGGCAGCTGCAGTATTTTGTCCATATCGGACTCATCCAGTGTCGGAATCGAGTGTGGTTGGTATCGTTGGAATCGTAATGAAACTCTCCACTATTTTCATGTTGACAAAAAATAGCGATTGTGGCGATGCATAGCGAGGTTTTGCAATTCGCCAAAGACTATGTTCAGCTTGAAATATTGGGTAGCCCGTATTTTGCCGTGTGGGCTCATCCAGTGTCGGAATCGAGTGAGTTTGGTATCGTTGAAATCGTAAAAAATTTCCCACGACTTTGATGTTAATCAAAAATTACAATTGTGGCCCGATACGCAGCAGATTTTGCAAATGCACGCAAAAACTGTGGTGTCAACCTGAAATATTGAACCAACCCCCTTATTTTGCCCGTATCGGACTCATCCGGGCATATCGGGCCATAATCGTGGGGAGTTTCTTTACGATTCCATCATGAAAGTCGTGGAGAGTTTCGTTACGATTCCAACGATACCAAGCTCGCTCGATTCCAACACCGGATGAGTCCGATACGAGCAAAATAAGGGGCTGGTTCAATATTTAAGGTCGGTTTTGAGCCGTTTGCAAAAATATACGATGTCGGACATGTAAATTTTGATCAACATGAAAATATCATTCGCTCGTCGATTCACTCGAAATCATCGCAATCGGGCTGCTCCAATATTTCAAGTCAGGAACGTAGTTTTTGCACATTTGGGAAAACTGCTGCATACCGGGCCATAATCGCAAATTTTTATTAACATAAAAGTCGTGGAGAGTTTCGTTATGATTCCAACGATACTAACCATGCTCAATTCCGACATCGGATGAGCCCAATATGGGCAAAATATTACAGCTACCTCAAGTTTTTTTTTAAAAAAATTAAGTTGTCGCCATGAAGCAGGCTGGGAGATGTGGCTGCCATACATTCAATCGCTAATTGCTAATTAAGTTTATAATTAGGCATAATTTAAAATTTTTACCTCCACTTGAATGACTCTTATTTAAAAATTTTCTAATATTGTAGCTGCTCTGAGTTAGGTCGTTTCATATTTTATATTTTATATGATTTGCTTGTACATGTTAAGAAATTTAATTGTTTCTTTTTTGTTTTCAAATTATTTTATCTTTTTTTCTATCTTATGATGACGAAATGTGAAATTTTTTTCTTGGTTATCGAAGTTTCACTTTTTGTCGATTACTGTTTTACCCTTAATTCAAAAATAAAACTCTTATAATTTGTGCCAATTGGATCCTCTTTTTTTTTTTACTTTGGCCTTTGAAATATTCAACTATTCTAGAGCACTTTGTGATCTTGTTCCTTCTCTCTGAAGAATCTCTCTCTTCTTCTTTCCTTTCTTTTAACTTTCTTCCTAAGCGAAATGACATCCAAATTAGCAAGGCGTTCACCGAGAGTTCCTTCCTTGGGGCATCGACCATGACTAAGTACCACTTGGAGTTATGTCTAGGCTAACTGTGTCTTCAACAACAATATCAAGCTCCGAATGATGAAGGCAAATTGTATGAGGATGAGATCTATTGCTATTTAGACCAGTTTTACTTCGGCCTTCGACTACCTTTATGGGCGAAGTTCGGAGATGTCTTCAACTTTTATGAAGCGGTTCTCGTATAGGTGATTGTGAACTCATTTGTGAGCATGATGTCGATCATCTTGTACATGCGGTGCAAGAAGATCCATTGGTTTTTGAATCTATTTAGGCATTTGTTCACCATGAATGCATACAACAACGGGTTGGTTGTGTTCTCCACCATCAGGATCAGAATAGTAGGATTGGAGAATAAGGTGCACTAGTGGAAGAATCATTTTCGCGTCACAAGGTGCCAAGGGCAATGGCCTGTGCCCACTAAACAACAACTGTTCTCGGAGGAGATGGCGGATCTCCACAAGCTAACCTCAGACGAAGAGGAGAGACTCTTCGCTTTGAGGAAGGTGAACTTGAAAGTGGTCGAATTACTAAATGACGACTTCGTCAGGAAGTGCTAGCCTGTAACTGAGCTTGCCACTTGTCTTTTACTGTTTTATTTTATTTTTGTTATACTCACCAAGTTCTCGGAGTTCTGACAAACTGTTTTCTTGTAGCTATTGCCAATGTTTGTCAAGCTCCTCCTATAGGCGTTGAGGTTGAGGCTTACCTAGAGGGTATCCTTGATGACATCGGGAGATTGAGCAAGGCGAGGCCGAACTAGGGCAGCGACAACGACCTACCGACGGTGTTAGGCACGAGTACGAACGGCGTCGAGCCCGATGTCGATGACTAGCAAGCCGATGATAATGGAGGAAGGTTTTCGGTGGGTTAAATGGGTTGTGCGGGCTTTCTCCTCCTAACAAATCGAGCAAGAAGACAAGTTTATTGTGCCAAATCAAATCCTTGCCTTTTTTTGTGAACGGTGATGAACTTGATAGTGAAGAACAAACTAGGTATGATTTTTGTGTTAATAATTTAAGTTTTCTTTCTCTTTGTTCTTGCTAGAATAAGATGTATGATTTTTCTTGTCTAATTTTTGCAAAATTTTTTATGTTTATTTTATATTTATATTTAGAAAAAAAAAGTTATTCTCATATTTTTATGTAAAGATAATATCTTTAAATGAAAATATATAATCAAATATTAATTTTAATGCAATCAAAATAGTTAAAAGAACATTACTTAAATCTTTTCGTAAAATATAAGTTGCACAAAAATTTTTTTTATGTATTTACATTAAGAAGATAATTTTAAGGAGGTATTATATTAAATGAAATAACATTAGTTAAGCAGTCATAACATTTTATTAGAGTAAATAAATAATTAGTATTAGTTGAGTAATAATAATTAGAATAATAATATTTCTAATATTTGCTCTGGTCCCAACATCATTTAATTAGATTAAATAGTTATTTATCCAACTAAATATGATATATAAAAATATGTATATTATATACATGAATAAGTGAGAAATATAATTTAAGAATTTTAGAAAGTATGATTTAATGAAATATCTTTCAATTATAGTTATGACATAACATAAGATATTAGAATAAGAAATTTTCTAATTTTAGTGTATAAGCATGATATATAGTTATTAGCTAAGAGTATAGTAAATGAAAGAAGAGGGTGATATTTAATAATGGAGTTAATTAAGATAATTTAACATAAGAGTTATTAATAAGATTATTTGATAATTAAATGATTTAAGATGTGATGATTAATACTGCTAATTAGAAGATGGATCAAATTAACTAATGGAGATCGATTTATTTTTATAGGAAATTTGTGTAAATATAATAGCATGTCTTTATTTATTTCTAGGTGTCAAGTTTAGGAGACAAAATCTAAGTTGGGAGGTTGAAGTTTGAATCTTCTAAAATTTAATGTGAGTACTAATTTTTCTAAATTATAGTAATTTCATTGCTTTCTTTTAAACAGTTTATTTGCAATGTCATAGATATATTTGCATTAATTATGATTGAAATATTTTCACTGAGTTATCTTTTTTCAAATTATTGATCATATTGAAATGTTGTGCCAAACTTACTAGTGCTTAGTATTTATTCAAGTTTTATATGCTATAAGAGAGACATTGAATACAAATGAACCACATGAATGATATGCATTAGATAGATTTCTTGCATGTATGCCGACGATAAACTTCACCCCTTAAGATTTTAACAGGATACTTGTGCACATGAAAAAAAAAGGATATGGAAAAGGTTATAGATAATGAGTGCCTTAAATGGTACATCTTTAGATGGTGGCTCCTGTGATGGATGTAAATGATATAGATAAAATATGATATTATAATATAGTTTAGAATGTGATTTAAACCTTGGAAGGCTTATAATTAAATATAAATGATCATTTGATTGTACACTGATTTATATTGTTCAACTGACATGCATGATATTTTTGTTTTATTGCATTACTGTAATTTAGATTTATGAGCATTCACTAGCTAAAGCTCATCGTGGTTTTAAATCTAACACTTGCAGGTTGAAATCTTAATATAGAAATGAAAAATAGAGGAGAAAATGCTTATAAAAGAAGAGCTCAAAATAGAGAAAGATGCATTTAAAATCTTCTATTTTTTATTTTTTACTTTTCAGTGGCTCTTTCAATATATTATTGAGCTATTAGATAATAATATATTTTAAAAACTTATTTTTTCACTGTCCGATCCCATCTTAGAAATTATAAGCCTCGGGTCGGGTCGTGATAGCTGGGTCATTTTCCAGGAAGAAAAATCAGAAATTTTAACTGGAAATTCAGGTAATGAGTTTAATTAAAAATATGTATGTATATATAATATAAAAGGGTAATAGTATTAAATAGATAAAATATTTAATTTCTATTTTAGATAGCCAATGATTTAGAAATTAGGGAGTATTTAAGTAAATTAAGTGTATATATCTGTATAAATGTTATTGATAATAGGTATATATATATATATATATATATATATATATATATATATATATATATATATATATATATATATATATATCTTTTATCTGTTAAAGTTAATTAGAATTAGATGATTAAATCACTTAAAGTTAATTTATTAACTTGTGAATAATAATTGGTAAAAGTTATCGAGAAAATTTATTATGTCTAATTAGAGATAAAATTTGGAAAGATAGAAAATAGTTTAATATAAATAGATAAGTAAAAGAAAGATCGTGATAATTCAAAAATATAAATATAAACATTAATCAAAATTGATGATTTTATCAACTTAATTTTATTATTATTTTCTCTAGTTAACTTTAAAATGTTATTAAATTAGTAATTTGTTATTATTATGACATTAATTTCAAGAAATAACAATATCCATCCTAGAAGAAGACTTGAATTAAGAAGGATTATATGAAGAGAAATAAGATCCAAATAAGATACTAGTGTGTAGCAATATGCAAACTTATGTTTATTTTAAATATTTTGTTAAATTATAAGAAAATTAAATATTATGTTGTAGATTAAAGAAGTCGACAAGCACATCACAAAACTGACCCCAATGTTAAGGTGAGATATACAATTGCTAAATTAAAGTTTATAATTTTTATAGGACTAATGTTTGTCACTGTTTACTTACTATGCTTATATTATGTGTTGCATTTAGGATTTCTTTCATATTATGTACATATATAATTGATTACATGCATAACTTTGTTAATTAAGATTCATTGATTTTTAATGATTATAGCCAACTTAAATTTCTTGTTATTGTGCAATAATTTTATGTGTGAAAGACTCAAAGATTCATGCAGGTATTTGAAGAAGTTAATTCTATATTTGAAACAAACCCATTTCTCACTCAATTGTTTCAAAACTTATACAAGCATTCAATGATATGATTTCATTATGATTATTGCATGATGACCTTCAAATTAACAGTCTCAAAACACATGCAAGTGTTTTAAGAAATGAATAAATAATAATATGCATGCAATCTTGATAACCTGCATAGGCCCCAATGCTTAGATTAAAAGCGTAAACTTAGTATCTGAGGATATTGTGTTATTTAACACAAGATGAATTTGAATAGCCTGCATGGGCTCTGACTAGTGTGTTAAATGCTCAATCATATGATCTAAGAATGCTATGCAGGCTGTAATTAAGATCAATCAAAGTTTAATTTTACCTTAAGAATCGTGCAACTTTTTCAAAAATTAATTATTTTTATGAAAATATAATATCTCATTTTTAGAGATAAACCAAAATTCATCAGTCATGTACATCCTCATGATTGGGTTACTTCACTTATACTGTGAAAATCATCAGTCCTAATTGATTAATCTGATCATCCTCCTAATAAAGACTAGAGTTGATAGGGTTAATCACAAAATTGAACAATCATTTTTGATGCAAATGATATTTTATATTTGCATACGACCATCGAAGATCTTAGTCAAGAAAATTCATATTCAAACTTACAAACTCTATATTTTCAAAATAGTGAATATGATTATAAATGTTGATTATAAATCTAATCGTTTGCTAGTAAAAGAGCAAAGTTGATAAAGTTTATCTTGATGATGATTGTGTTGAATGAAGATTTCAATCGGATGGGATATTATCATAAAAATATTTTTAAATTTTGAAATTAAAATCAAATTGAATTGAATGCAAAATTTCAATAAATTACGAAGTTTGAAATGCTTAAATAAAATTTATCATCTAGATACTTAAAGCAAGCATTCATCCATCAATTCACAATTTTTTTATCGAGGTGACAAATTAAGAAAATTTTAGCTTGCAGAGAAGTCAATATCAAATAAAGTATATCACTATATTCAAACTCAAACAATCTCGGTGGGACATGACACTGTTCTTTCCGTATGGTTTTGGCCGAGTTCTACATATGATGCTGCGGTTACGATCGAGTCATTTTGATGGTGGTTTGATTTCAATGATGACTATATTACACGATTATAATACATATATGTTCCCCGTGCCGCGAGTGTTAGCTAAGGTGGACTTAAAAATATGTCCTTAGATAAATATCAACTCAAGTCTATAAGGTTATTTTGGATGACACAATTCATGATTATTGATAGGAATCCTTCGATCAGGTTAAGTCAACTACCGCCTTTGACTAAGTAGACCAGTGACCATGATAGTCCGGGACAACGAAACTATGAAATCTTGATCGGGTGCGTCATCATTTTTCCAACCATTATCTTTAAGTTAAAAATGATGAATTTCATAAATGTCTAAACTCCAATTTGCTGCTACTATACGTTAAGCAATTAACGACCTAACGACTAGCCTTAATTGAAAGTTCTCTCTCAGTATTGGGATGGATAATTAATTATAGGTACTTCTGTCTATAAGAATCTTGGAACTAGATCTAAAGTCCTCACAAAATAAGGGTGAAATCTCTAGGTGGTGTCTTATCCACTATTTTGTCTACCTTTTGAAAATTTGACCGACAGGATTTAAGCTCTCTTCATCGAGAGGTCGGATGTGAACTTTTAGAACCCATAGATTTCATGTTTCAAAATCATCTAAATCATTTTTATAAAATCCTACATATTTTTTGATAAAAAGAATATAATATATATATATATATATATAATGCTTATTTTTCTTAAATAAGATATGAAAATCAAATAAAAATTTAGTTAATTTTACTGTTTTTCGGCGATAACTGTAGTAGTCAATGTAGCGATTATTACAGAAATCGAGGCTATTCCACTTACCGCTGCATGCAATGGCTGATTAGTGAGTTAATGGAGGATGGAAGGCTGTGATTTATCCAGGCATTAAGTAAATAAATAATTAATAATATTAATTATAATAAAGCAGTAACTCTCCCATTTCTTATATTAATTTTTCCATGGGCTTTTCCAATGAGTTTCTTCTGCTAGGGAGAAACCGAGCTCTTGCAGGCTGCAGCAACTAAAATTGGAGGCTTCTTCAGGTAAAATACAATATATATATATATATATTATGTATATATTAATGATAAACATAATTTTTCTTTCTCATTTACACTACAGAAAGTCTGAAAAAAAGAAATGAAAAATGATTTAAAAACAGTGAGGAAATTTGGTAATTTTATATAAGTACTATGTAATTATATAAATATTATACGTAAAGGTGTAGAATTAATAAATTAATATAAATTTAAAGTAAATTATAAGGATATAAGTATACATGTATGTGTATAGTGAATAGTAGTCAATTTCATTAGGTGTATTCTAATTATTTTTAACTTAATTTTGTTTTTCCAATATATCTATTATATATTTTTTTTGGAAATAGAGAAATATTAGAAAAAATTTAGTATTGTGTATATATATAAATATTATAGATTAGTAATTTTAAGTTATAAATGTGATTACTTGACTTACTTATTTTACTATGAATTTTATTAGGCAAGCAAATTGCCAGTGTTGGAAAAGGGAAATTAAAGAAAAAAGAAAAACATTAGAGAAAATTATGTAATTCACATTATTGTGTGGGAAAGAAAATTTGTATAAATTATTAAAAAAAAATTTGTTTTGATTTAATTGAAAATAATATTGGAAAATAGAAAGCAGTTTGAAATAAATAAATGAGAAAGAGAAAGATTTCTTGATAATTCTAAAATATAAACTTTAATCTAAATGAATGATTTTATCAACTTAATTTTACTAATCCTTCCATTTAACCTTAAAATGTTATGGTATTAATAGTAGTAATTTGTTATTTTTATGATAATGATTTCAACAAATAGCAATATTGTTAGTACTAGATGAAGACATATACTAGGAAAGAGTTCATGAGGAGGAGTCAAATCCAAGTAAGCTTTAGTATATTTGTTGTGTATTAACTTAAGTTTATGTTAGATATTTTGTTAAATTAAAAAGAAAATTCAATGATAAGCTGTATATTCAAGAAAACATTGGGCATGTTGTGATATTGGTCCAATTGAGGTGAGACTTATAATGACTAATTTAAATTCAGATTTCTATAGAATTGATTGTCACTGCTACCGTTATCTCTTGTGATTATTTTATTTATTGCATTTAGATGCTTCTTTTATATTTAGTTTAGATCAAATTGATTACCTGCATAACATATGAATCATGTTTAATCAACTTACTATGATTAAGATCAAGTCAAATGTTTTGATGTCATATTATATTACTATATATATATATATATATTAAAAATATTTTAGTGCAGGCAGTGCTAATTATTAAAGTAAAAGTAATGCTTATTAAGCAGGAAATATCATAAAATTACTATAGATGGATTATGGATTTAAGACCAATTTAATCCCAGATTAAATAGGAGGATTAATTTAGTCCCTTGATTATTTGATCAGGGACCAAGTTGTTCATTCCATTTGAAATTTAACGGAAAATTGTAGAGAAATAATGAATACTACAGGGTATTTTCGAAATAACAACAACAACAACAACAACAACAAGCCTTAATCCCACTAGGTGGGGTCAGCTACATGAATCATTCGTCTCCATTGTGTCCTATTATGTGTCAAATTAACAAAAAATAAAAATAAGAAGATAACTAATAAACTCTACCCTCTTCTCATTTTCATTCACGCGCACGGAAGACCAACTGGTCCTCACAAAGTCAACCAATCTGTTTGTCGAGACAAATTGGTTCCTTCATAAATAGTTGAGAGACCAATTTGGTCTTAAACCTGGTAGATTATTTTACGATAATTTGCGCAAGTAGGCAAAAGTTCTGATGAGATGAACCTTTAATAGGGAACCTTTAGAGTTCCTGACTCTTGACTTGTAAGTGGGATTAGACCGTGTTAAGGGAATTGTTGGTATAAAGTGTGGATATGGCTAGCTTCAGTTTTGGTCAATGGGTTAGGTGGCTACTCTCATATTTTATAGGAGTCAAATCTATATAAATATAAATGATATTTTTAATAAGATAGTTTGAATAAAACTCATAAAATCAATTGACTACATGCATAATTATCTCAGCTATTTACTGTATATATTTCACAACCTTATAGAGAACTATTTAATTTCTATACTTATTAACATTCATTTACTATTGTTCAGTTTTTACACATGCAAGCATATTTTTAGTTAATGTTATCTTCATACAAGTTCAACTTTACATTGCATATTGTTTCTTCTATTAAGGGTAGTAGATATCCGAGCCTTTTGATTTGTACAATTTTGGTATATATTTTTGAGAGATTGTAAAGATTTTTGGGTATATACTATTTATATTTTGATGTCTTTAGTTGTTCTGTATTTATATTGATATTTGATGTTACACGCTTTCGAATATGTGATTTGAATATTAAATGATGAGTAGAACAGTTCGAAATATAAGAGTTTGTTTGTGATGATTTAGTGAGATTTATTTTTCATCTGTTTATCTAAATTTTTACATATCGGGATGAGTTGGTGGAAGTTGCGTTTGATTGAATCGTTCTATTTTGTTACATCTCAGATCAACCCTTGGATATTGCGGGTTGATTAGGGTGTGACACACACACACACACACACACACACACACACACACACACACATATATATATATATAGTAAATCCATTACCTAAATTTCACACTTAATTCTTCCCTAAAGCCTCTTGATCTTCTCTTCCAAAACTCCCTCCAGCTACATAAAAGTTCTCTTCAGCCCTCCCAGCCACTCGAGAAAACCCTATCTTTTGAGATGGAAGGTAGGGCGACAGAGGCAAGTAAATAGAATGACTGAAGGGAGAAATTGAGTTTTAATATATTTTGTAAGTTAATTTAATTATTATATTAATCTTTTAATTCTAGCTCTACACTGTCCTTTAATCAAAATCAGCTGATGCATGTTAATTAAAGTGGAAGTTGGATTTGGTATAGTAATTTTGTTTTTAACTAAACAAATTAATTTAAATTGTAATTAAATATTAATTAACTTAAATAAATAATTAATTTATTTAGTTATTTAACTAATAAATAATAATATCATATATATATATATATATATATATATATATAGAACTAATAATTAATAATATCATAGTTAACTAATAATATAATTTTGTTCAAAACAAAATATAGAATTTTATAGAAATGTGTATGATGATTTTCAGGGTGTGTAAAAATAAGGTATATTTTAAAATGTGGAATTTAAATTACCTCTTTGAAATTTTTAGGTATTAAAACGAGCGAGCAATTGCAGGCTTGAGATTTTCAACTTTCATTATCTTTCTTTAGAAGCGAGTGACAAAACTCCTCATGGACTCGCCTGGCTCCTGGCAAATTTGCCACAAGTTCTGTGAAGGCTTCTGAGCACTAACAAACTATGTATTGAACATGCACTTAAACTCTACAAAAGAAGTAACTATCTCTAAAGGCAAGTTATTGAACCAGCGCAGAGCTGATTCCTTCAAATTCATGAAAAGTAGATGTCATTTTAGCGCATTGTAGATCCTCAACCGGCAAACAACAGACTCAAAGGACGTCACAGGATCAACATGATCTAATCTACCCTTGTGTGATTCTAGAAATGATATCTTGAATTTCCTTGGCTCTTTGGCCTCCATGATCTCCTTGGAAAAAAGTATTCTCTAATAGCATTCTTCTTTATCATCCATTCTTTTTTTGTTATCTTCTCTTCTATCTACCTTACCTTATGATCAGATGGAGAAATATCTTCACTAACTTGGTAGTGGATATCATCATTTTCTTCTCTCGGCTGTAAAGCTTTTCTTGCTCTTGCTGCTGATAGATTCTTTTGCTCACCGTCATTTTCGAAGAATTAGATGGCATCTGGATTCTTAGGGTCACCTTTGGCACATGCTCCAACACTTATCTGATTGACATCAACATTTGCTCTCATATTGTTCATCTGCCACACAACGAAGTCTCTGGTGCACTCCATGTTCTTTGTATTCTCCCTTGCGTAGATGTTTTCCTCGTGTAGAACTCTTCTTCTAGTTTGTGGCATGATTTAGTTTTGTGACATCAACATTTGTTCCCATAATCTTGATTTTTCTGTGATCTCACACCACCTAGGCAGGAACTATAAGTGGAAGAGAAAAAATACAAAGAGAGAAAGAAAAAAATTGAGGGAAAACTCAGAGATTTGATCTTTTG
Source organism: Cymbidium sinense (assembly GCA_021442155.1). Lineage (NCBI taxonomy): Eukaryota > Viridiplantae > Streptophyta > Magnoliopsida > Asparagales > Orchidaceae > Cymbidium > Cymbidium sinense. The sequence goes on from CM038215.1 coordinate 35,118,070, forward strand.
AATTAGCTGGGATCAACCAAAAGAATTCTAGAAAAAAAGTTCCTCTACTTGTGGAGGTTTTTCCTTATTTAGTATTGGATGAACCCTTAGGTAGTACATATTTGGTTACATGAATGAGTAAAATACAAAGCAATGAATCCATGGTGTAGCCAACTAAGTTGCGTAGTCAGTTATGCGGTTACTTGGTTCGTTCTATTCAGTTTTTGTGGTTGCGGTCTGTTAAGTTTGGATTGGATATTCTTGAAATATTTTGATTCAACCGTGAACATTGTCTTGAACCCAGTTGAAGGCATTGAACCTTGTCTTGAACCCAATCCAAGGGGATTTGGCTATGCAGAGTTATTGATGGGACATGCAGAAAATGGAAAAGAATTAGGTGTTCAGATTGGGCTTAAGGGAAACATGGAGAATAAGAGTGTTACTAATCGTTGTTAAGATTCATGGAAGAGTTTTAATTATTAATTAACTAGGCATCTTATGCTCTTTGTGCTCTTATTTGTTAGCTCTATACATTTTAACCATCATAGCATTCTTTTTTTTTTTTGTACATTGTTGCTTTTAGCAATTAGAATGAAACATGATATATGCATTTGCTATAGTAGTTCTTCAAAACACATGTTGTATGGATCAGACTATATGTGATAAAGTAGCTATGGGCATGGCTTGATTTTGTTTTAAGCTAATGTTTGGAACCAAATCGAACCAAACCTAGTTCTAAAACTACAACTTGAAAACGAACCATTAAAATATGAAATTGAACTGATTTGATCAAAATGATTTGGTTTTGATTTGATTATAACCAAAATATTCTATGGTCATGTATTCAATATCTGAATAATAAATAAGAGTTGATTAGTTTCTATTTTATGTCTTTCACCACTAGATTGAATATCAAAGCTTAAATAAAAATAAATGATTATGATAGATCATTGAGATGTGCTTATTAAATAGATTGATGGTTCAGATAGGTTAACTTGATTTAATAAAAGTTAAACGTAAACCAAGCTATATATAATTGGCTTAGCCAAAATCTCAATTCCATACCAAAATGAGCCGAATCAATCGGCTTTTTCAGTTTGTTTTGATTTTTTTTTATGTAGCTTTTTTTTGTCTTTTGTTCACCCTTGAGAAGATTAAATCATATAAACTTAAAAGTAAATTCTATGAAAGTGCAGTTAGTTTGGTTATGTTATATCAATTTGAGCATTAGGCTATAAAGAAAAGTAACCTTATTCATCATGGCAAAACTGAAGACGTTAAAATGAATGTGTGACAAAAGAAATAAGTATAGTTTGAAAAACGATTATATTAGGCATATTTATTATTCATGATGACCCAATGACTTGTTGAAGGAAACCATAATTATCTTTGCCACCCACTTTAAACTTCCATTTTGATCCATGTTTTACCTTTCCAAAAATGTGCAACAATGCAATCCATGCATCATTTACACCATCTAATCTCTCTCTCTGTTCCTAACAACATTCTCTTAACCCTCCATATGCTATCTCTCTCAGCAGCATTCTTTCAATAAAAGTTTAAGACGCGTGAACGAAATGGATCCAATCTTAATATACTTTTGGCTTTAGTCGGATACTTCTTCTCTGCCAATTGCTTTTCTTATATTGGTTGCACCAAAATTATCTTTGGCATTTAAAGTAATGCCAACTTTGGTTTGTTCGAGAAAATTATACTTCCACTTAAATTTTGAGCATGGGCCCATTACATTTTACTTTTTCACAGTTCATAATATTGATAAAATAGTAATCATCCGTTTAACCTTATTCTTCACTTCATTCTTACATTGGTAAAATCCTCGTTGCTTCTTTGGTTATGCAGTCCGGAAAATTTGTGAAGCCTGCTTTTGATGATTTTGTTTTACCTTCAAAGAAATATGCTGATGTAATCATTCCAAGAGGCGACAACCATGTTGCAATTAATTTGATTGTACAACATATTCGAACAAAACTTGGCCAACTTGACTTGTGCAAAATCTACCCTAATTTATATATCATTCAATCAACATTCCAGGTATTTCTTTCGGTGAATCGATTTGGTAGTTGAACTTTATTTTTATGTAAGTTAGTCATTGCTCAAGATTTTTATAGTATTAACACTTCTTCTGTGGCTTGTGGAACAGATAAGAGGAATGCATACACTAATTCGTGACCCGGACACAACGACACCTGACTTTGTGTTTTATTCTGATTGGCTTATTAGGCTGGTAAAGTATGACTTTTATGGTTCAAATATTGTCGATAATAAAATTGCAATGACATTAAACAAGACTAGTCATAGTTTACCAGGTTGTTGAACAAGGCCTTGGTCATTTGCCTTTTACTGAGAAGCAGGTCGTTACACCAACAGGTAAAACAAACAATACGCTATGGTATTTCTTAGATAATGTAAGTTATTTGGAAGCCATTTAATTATGTCAAAGGTGAAGTTTAGGCTTTTAAAATTTTGGACCTTCTTAGTGAATCTTCTTTATCCTGTCATCTTCTAATTAAAAGGTGCTTCTTTATTATCTCTGATGTTATGAAAGATGCGGCTTGTATATAGTTTGCCTAAACAATGTCAGAAGAAATTCCTTCAAACAAAGTGCAAGATATTTACACTTAATTCTAGGAATTCAAGCATACATAGAGTGAAGTAGATAGATTTTTACATAAGAAAATCAAGAGAGAGATTTTGGGGATTGCTATAGATGATAAACTTCATTAGGAGTAAATTTTGAGTACAAAAGTGCAATGATAAAAATCAACCGGTGCTGATCTGGTTAGCAATTAGTGTGTTGTATACTTTAGTGCAGTGATGATAGATTTGAGTTGGTGATGATGTGATGGTAACAACTTATTAGTGATCTTGGTCTACCCAAAGATGATGAATATGAAAGGCACAAATTTGGTAGTTGCGACAAGCCCAACAATGACAAGGCTCATGGTTGTGGCAATAGTAAACCCAAAAGTTTGGCAATCATTGCAGGAACTCAATAAGACCTAAAGGCATTGATAGTCATAGGTCCAAAGGCAATGACAATAACAACAATAGACTTTTGGGTAGTAGCTATGATTGGCCGAAGGCAATGATAGAATTATTAAAATTAATTGAAACTAAAAATTGCTCAAAAATTGATTTGGGTTGAAATTGAATAAAGTCTAATGCAAACAACTTTGAGCACTACTTTGGACTAGAAATTGAATTCAAATTTAGCTAGATTTACTCGAATATAGTTCAAGATGCTTTGAAATGTCCTTGAAATATTTATATGTGCATGACTTATATAATACAATATTCATGTATCATATAATAGTATAACTTAAATACTTTTTTTTTGTTTCAACTCAAAATTGATTTTGAGTCAAAATAACTCAAGTCAATTAGTTTGGCTTAAATTAATTTCAATTTAGAGTCAAGTTTGAGTCATGTATGAATCAATTTTTTTTTATCTAATAAGTTGAATTTGATTTGACTCAATATTAGCTCTATGTGATAACATTAGTCTTGAAGGCTATCATGGTGGCAGACCACCAAGGTGCATTGATTGCATCACAATAAGCATTAATATTGAGAATGAGTAGCAACAAATGTTGACTTGGTGTGATATTAGTTGTTGACGACTTTTAATTTGATAACTATTGGCTACAATTGCCAATGTGACAATGGTGAACAATGACATGAATGATAGGATTTTAGAGTGACATCATCCCAAAAAGTGACATCTCTAGGTCCAAAAAGTCATCAATGAGCAACAACACTTCATGCAACATCTTCAAGTAGCAACACATTGATATCTAAGGCCGTTAACAAGCCGATTTGTGGTTGGCTCATAATCGACACGAAACAATTTCGAGCAACTTGAAATTGGATCGTGTCTCGAACTACTCAATTTTGAGCGAGCTCGGATCAATGCTAACTTAATTTCAAGTTAGCTCGTTTTGAGTTTGAGTCGGCTCGAAAAAGAAATCCTGATTTTTTTTAGCTCGTAATCGATTCGAGCTGGCTCATTTTAATCGAACTGGCTCGAATTTATGTATGTTTAAGATGCTTTTGAGAACACATGATTTAAACAAATAATTTAAGTTCTAACAACAATAGCAAAATGATACTTTTTATGCAATAATACTTTTTATAAACACTTTTGCCCTTACAATTTAAAAAGTGCAAATTCTCGAGTTAAAAATAAATACTCATTTTAGTTCCATAGCAGATCAGCCCTTCAATAGTCTATGAATTTGCCGAATATAAACCTTAATGCTATCAAATTGTCATATGCTTATTGTTGTTTCATATCAAACTCACGAAAAGATTATGATACATGTTATACTTGTAAAATCAAAGAATGATGATATAAATGTACAATTAGAAAGTCCAAATAGGTGGTAACCGGTAAGAATATATGAGTTAAGGCATAACTATTATCTTTAAAAAACTGTGATGATTGATGGATATATGAGATGAAATTATTAATAATATGAACATATCAGTACTCTCGACAGTAAAAGACAGCTAATTGGACAGGACAACAATCAACAGCTAACACCCCCAATAACCAACTAACCAACAGGTCTAGCACTACCAATAGCTAACTGAATAGGGCCACAACAATGCAGTAGGCAGAGAAGTAAATAGCAGCTAGCCGACCAAATACTATGGCCAAAAATATAGAAATGGCCATTAACATCACAAGTTAGTAATCACAAATTAGTAAAAATTAGCAACAAAATAGTCAACACTGTACGTCTCCACCAGCCATAGTAAGTCAATAATTAGTAAAAAAACCATCAATAATAAATAGTAAGCAACAAGAACAATTAGGAAAACTTAACATTCAACAACAAAGTTGCAAGAAGAAATTATTAGCAACCCAACAACAAAGCAGTCAACAGGCCCAACACTCTACATTTTCACCAGCAATAACCAATCAATAATTTGTAAAAACCTAATAACAATAGTCAATAATTATAAGCAACTAGGACCATTATTATAAAACATAAATAGTAAATCAATAACCAACAACAGTTAGCAGTACAAATATAATATTTTTGGTCTCAAATTTATGTCATCGATCAAATCATCCCAAAAGAATTATCCACCAACATACTCTAAGCGAGGGACAAACCACTCATAGTTGTTAAATGTTAAACAATAATTTCTTAGAGCAAGCAACAATATCTGGGAATAAGAGTGCAAAAAATAATAGCTCACAAGTTAGAGCAAAAAATACTAAGCACAACGTGCACTTGCACACATGTCAATAGAGAAGATCGAGTATTCAATTTTCAGAAGGGAATTAGCCAATTAAGGAATACATAAAAAAACTTACAGAATTAGGTAAGGTCGCAGACTCACAAGTCGTAAGTCGCAATTGTTTCGGTAAATAAGGTTAAATTGCAAGGTGTTATGACAAACAACACCAAATTTTTTCGTAGTCCAAACCAAGCAGCAATTGATGAGTGCTAGCTGGGCAGTGCAAGCAAAAGTCATACAAGAAAAAACTTTAGAATATGGGAATTAAAAAAAAGAGGGTTGATCACAATGTAGGTCAGTGACAACATGCTAGTGATGCCAAGAAACAATGAAACAAGCCAACAAACTTTCATCCTTGATGTATTTCGAAGTAATCTTAAATCTAAATATAGAAAAAACATAAAAATCCTTATAGTGCTTCATGATTCGAGACTTGGAGAAGAGGCAAGCTTGCGAGAAATCAAAGATACAAAGAAGAGAGATCGAGTGCTTCATTGCTTTAAATCCTAAGCGTCAACAAGAAAAAAATAGAGAATAGGAATGCCGAGAAGAAGAGTCAAGAGAAGAAAATGAATTTGAAGATGAGGGTTAGGGTAGAACCGAGCCCAGGAAAAAGGATATTTACGCATTTCTATCGATGGATCACCCTCGTCCACAATGCATCCATGGTCTCCTCGCATGGTTCGTGGAATTGCTTGGTGGTGATTCGGCGGATCTTGATTCAATCGGTATGGTCGACTTAAAAAAGATCGCATTGAACCATTTTGATTCTATCTCGATTTGATCTAAAAATTGATGCAATTTTTGATCAAAACTAAAAGCTTGTGATGGGGTTTGTGTTTTGTGAGCAGGTAATTTTGGCTTTTCATAATGAACCACCTATTAGCTTAGATGTGGGTGGAGATAGTTTAGCCATATCCATTCTAAACTTCATGCTTATTGATGTAGGACTCACCTAAATAGTCATTACAATTGGGCATAGATTCTACATATCTATTCCATAAGTCGATTCAAACACACATGACAAAATCAATGAACATTGTTGACCTACAACTATGTGCCACATTAAATTAAATAAATAAGGTGGATTTTAAAATCTCTTAGATCGAGATCAAATTCGTTTTAATTAACGATTACCGCGTCGAAAACATTAAAATGAATTAATCAGAAAATTTTGAATCAATTAAGGATCGATCGGATAATTAAAATCAAATTATCATGAAATTGTATCGTATCGAAGTGAAGCCGACGGCGCTAAACGACCCGTTCGCCAAAACAAATCGCCTGTCGCCGAAACTTTCAGCGGCCAGCGGTTAATCGGCAAAAGTGTGCGAATCGGTCGAATCACGGCGTCGCGTAATTTAGACTTGAATTTACTTTTGCCGTCGGCGTTGTAAACGACCTCAGATCAATTGATCAGCGTTCGTTCGCACAACTAAAATTGACATATGCTAGGTTTAGTCATAAATTAATATAAAATAATATTAAATTATAATTAAAGGGATTAATGGTTGCCAATCTCTTAATCGACTTTAATTCCCTGCATCCGCTCCTTGACCAATCTCTAAAGAAGCGAGGGTTATCCCGTTGACTTCACTCTCGGCATTTTTTTTCCTCTCTCTCTGGTCTCAGCTCTCTGACTCCGGCCTCTCTCAGACTCCCCTCTTGATCGCCCATTTTGAGCTTGCTCGGCCTCGACTCCCTCGCGAGCTCCTCTCTCGGCTTCTCTTGCTCTGGTCTCCCTCTTTGTAAAACGACTCTCTGTTCGAGCTCACGACATACTCTGTGATCCCTGCGTCGGTGATCTCTCTCCCTGCTCCCCAGAGTGATCTTCTGCCTCAGACATTTCCTCATTCTCGTCCTGCTCTCGGTCCATCGGAGTCTCCGGCCTCCTCCTCTTGAAAGAACTCTCTCGTTTCTCTGGCTCTGCTCTTCCCTTCTCGATTCTCCCCTTCCTGAGGTGTAGGAAGCTTGAAATCAAAGCTCGGCGTCATTCATCGTCCGATTGGTGCGGTGAGTAGGTCTAGCCTCCACTTTCCCTTTGCAACCGAAAGTTAGGTTGTTTCTCCCTAACCTAGCTTGTTTTATGCATTTGAGCTTCTTTGGAAATTAGGGTTTTTGCTAAATATGCTATATCTTATGCTTGGGAGTATGCTAAGAGTTTCTTTTAGGGATTTGGGATGATGTATGGCCCAAATCTCATTTCTTATTGTCTTTATCCATTATGTGATGCTTAGCTACTAAAATTGCTTTGGGATGATGTATGGCCCAATATTGTGTTGCATGCTATCTTTTAGGGATGATGCTATTTTTTGCTGAAAATTGATTATACCTAAAGGAAACCAAATCGATTTGCTTTTGTGATGTTTCTTTGAAATCATTTCTGAGAGGAAATAATTAATTTGTTATTTGAAGTGTGTTATTTGTTGAAATGTTGTGTTTGCAAAGGGGGAATCAATCATTTCGCTGTTTACTGGGCATAAGCATGCTGAAAATATTTTATTAGGGAAATCGAATTCGATTTGCTTACGTATATGATACATCTGAAAATATTTCTCTATAGAGGAAGTCAATCATTATGTTATTTGATGGGTATGAGGCTTGCTAAACTTTTCTTATCTGGGAGAAATTAATTAGCTTTTGTTTGATGAGATATGATCTTGCTATGAATTTTATGCTTCTACTTTTTCAATTTATTTCTGAAGTGAATTATATATGTCATCTCTTTCATATGCAAGTTGAAATCGAAATTAATAGAAAGGGATTTGATTATACTTTTATTATTTGAGTTTCATTCTTGCATGCATATGTGATATCATATTAACGGAAATGCTTGTATCAAGTTTTGCGGTGTCTCCGCGACATGCACGCCTTTCTGGCGTGGTGACTCGATCTCTATCCTGCGAGAGGCCGGACTTTGATAAGCACGGAATAAGGTTCATGAAATTTCATCTTTATACTCTTGCATATGTGATATCCTTAGGAAATCTTGTATCAAAGTTTTCATGTGTCTGACACCACCCATGCCTTTCTTGGTGGTGGGTGACTCAGTCATGTGGCCATGTAAACTTGATAAGCAGGATAAGGGTTCGTAAATTTCATCTTTATACTCTTGCATATGTGATATCCTTAGAAATCTTATTTATCAGTTTATTGTGTCTGACACCACATGACGCCTTTCTTGGCGTGGTGGGCGGCTCATCTCATGGCAACCCTGCAGGACGAGGAGGCTGTAAACTGATAAGCGAGATAAGGGGTTAAATTTCATCTTTATCTCTAATATCTTGTTATCAGTTTATGTCGCACCCACTACTTTCTTGGCGTGGTGGAAATTTCGATCTCTTCTTGATTGCGGAGGAGGTGTTAATAAACTTTGATAAACCGGGAAAGGATTGAGTAAAGCTATATTATCTTCCCATACTTTCTTGGCGTGGTGGGTAAATAAACGGTATGTCTGACCACCTACCGCTCTTGGCGTGGTGGGAAGAAACAGTCTCGGCGAATCGGGGATGGCCGGGAGAATTTTCAAAATAAAAAAAAAGAGTTGAAATGTCATATATAAATGCTTATACTTTAATTTCATATACATGTGAATCAATTCATTACTCTCTCATCTAAATCGCATTGCGTTGTGCGTGGCGAGCGATATGATAAATCTGCGTTGTTCCGGCGTGGCGAAATCTTTGTGTTACGCGACCCATGCGCTTTGGCGTGGTGTAATAAACTTTAGGTGTCTCACGACACTACCATGCCTTGGTGGGGAAGAACTGTCTCCGGCGATTATCGCGGGGATGGCCAATTTAAAATTTTGATAAATAAAAATGTGAAATGTCTTAAGTATTTAAAGAAGAAAAAAAAGAGATACGCATATGATTATTAAATTACTATCTCATTCATCATATTATATGACAATTGATATCTTTATCTTGCTTAGTTCTTACACGAATCTTCTATGACAATTACTTACTTAAAGTTCAAATTCATTTTCTGCGATTATGTATGACACTCAATGCATGGAAAGATATAGTATGTCATATATCGAAAACAAATGACAGAGCGCATGCTAAAATGCTTAAGTAAAATGATTCTGTCTATTTAAAGTGTTATCTCATTGGTTTGAATGCTTTAATCTGAAATCATATGACCTTATGAAGTGTTTGCTTAACTATTCGATCCATGCAAAACATAATCCGGTTTTGTCTTGGGTAGAATTAAACAAAAAAATCTTATGATTTATTGTAAATCTTAGAAGTTAATTTCAAATGACTAAAGATAAATCTATCGTATATTGTATTTGCAGTTCAAGAGAAGAAAATCTCAAACTCGATCCCTATACAATGATCCCAAGTTGGTTTGGAGAATGATTGATCTTGAAATAATTATCTAGATCGTGCAGAAAATAATTGAGTTGATAGTTACATTCGGTTTGGTCTTGAGGTCAGTTAACAAAACCAAATCAAATCAAATCTTGCATTGATTCATGTCAATCTGAAGAACAAATCTTCTTCCTTGGTCTTGGGATGGGTAACAAAACTCAAAATCAAAATTTGAAAACTGACATTACATCTTAATGTCATGCAATTTTCAAGCAGAATATGTATGTGTTGGAGTAATTACTAAGTCAAATATAAAAGAATCTAATCGGTTTGGTCTTGAGGGTCAGTTAACAAAACCTAAAATTTGATATTATAAAATTTCAAATTAATAATATCGAAAAAATTTCGTATAATACAAGAGCGCGAACCAACTAACATCTTCAAAATTCAAATTCTTAGAAAAGTCCCAAACCCACATGTTAGGGACAAGGTTTTGAAGGATTATCTTTTTTGAGATGATGAATTTAGACGTCCTCAGAAAGCTGGGCCGAGTAGCGAATTCTATCAATTGATATTAATGATCGAGAAGTATAATTAGATTTATGATAAATGATCATATATATTCAAATCGAAAATCAATAATAAAATGATCAAAATTCAAAGAAAATAACAAAAGGAAATAAAATAAATTAATTATTAAAAAACTAAAAAATTAAAAAAAAAAAAATTAATTCACCCTCCATGATTGTTTGTCTTGGTGTCAAATTAAGAAAACTTTTACATGAAGAGCGATGTGTCAAATCATGCTTCTTTCATATAAAGCGTGGGGCGTGGCGTGTCTGTCGTGGTTTTCTGCGATATGCACATAAATGGCGGTTCTGACGAGCCCTCGGCCGTGGTTCGATATGGCAAACTAAATTACGGTCAGCGGCGCGTATGTTCCACGGCTTTGCTCTTTGGTAGTGAAATGTAGAATGTATTTGGTTGCAAAAACCTATGTTAAAAGGTTGACTTATATTTGTCCAGAAAACTCCAAGTCTCTGAAGGACACGGGCGGCGTAACGGGATCGGGTCGAGGTTGGGTCATTACTGTAGCGGACGGGATCGGCCCGGGATGTGGAACCATGGGATCTTGATCAGCGTCATCGTTCCCACAAAAGTTTTAAGTTAAAATAATAAATTTCATAAGTTAAAACTGTTTCATTATATACTTCGTTATTAACGATTCATTGTAGCGAAAGTGCTCTCTCGGTATTGGGAGGGTAATTAATAAGAACTTGCGCTTTATAGGAAACACAATCAGGGTATAAAAGTTCTCACCAAATGAAAGCGAAATCTCTGGGTAGTTATCTTTATTATTGCCACGAAATTATCACCTTAAACTCTTTCTTTTTTTTATCGAAGATGTCGGTGAATTTTCGGATCCACGATTCTGGCGACTCCATTTGGGGGCAGTTTCTCTTTCCATCTTTGTTGATCTAAGTTATAATTGCGTGGAGTATAAAAAAAAAAATGAAAGATAAATGAAATATGATAATGAAATAGAGCGATAAGTTAAACTTGACAACTTAAAGTCTCAAGTCTTAAGTTATATGAGATTTTATTTAGTGCATATGCTTAGTATGCTTTATCTTATCGTATATTTTTTGGAAGTAAGGTGATAGTGCGGTTATCTTAATTCTAATTTTTCTTTAAATTCAGAATGGCATTCTGAAACCGGTATCATACATGCATTCTGGCGTTAATCTTTGGCGCAGGGCTACCATCCGGTTTGGTGGCGTGGATTTCCTCCATCTTGAAGAGCAGTTCTTGGGCTCGACTTGAAGTCTGACTTCGTCTGCGCATGTGCGTGTCTAAAAGGCTCTGAAGTTATGACCCTACCTTTGGGCACTTCAAAAGAAATCATCGATCTTTGAGAGGCTTGGCCTCAAGACCATCATGAAGAGGGTTATTCTTGGGGGTCTCTTTTGTCCTCGATATCTCGGTGAACCATTATTCACCATGGTGAAGCTTCTTCATCTGGAAAGCAGCGCGGAGAAGAAAAGAAATCTTGCTGTACTCGGCTTACTCCGTCGCATTATGCAGCCATTAGACCAAGGGTGAGTGTTCACATGTCGGTTTGATAATAAGTGGGTTAGCGAGCACTCTCTGGTCACTCAAGCAGTCGGACCTGGCGAGTTCCGGCTCACCTCTGCCAGCCTCTCTGCAGGAGTGCATCGGGTTCTCAGTAGCGAAAAGAAAAGAGTCCCAAATCTGTTGGATGGCAAGACCTCTCATGACTCAAATGGCGGGGCATGTATTCATGTCCCCACGGTGAACGCGGGTGTGACACTTGGGCGTCAGGAATCCATGAAAGGTCCGGTGTGGAAGTCCGGAGGCTGGGCCTCAGAAATCTCTAGAAGCGCATGGCGTGACATCGGTGTGAATTCAGGAGATCCCGACTCAAATCTAAAGAGATGATGAACACCTTGGAGGGGGGATCAATCATCGATCATCATCCATCAAGAGGAGGTTAACTTGACCTGGCGAAGAAATGGAATCGAGTCATGGAGGCGTCGATCACGAGGAAATCAAGAAGAAGAAGGGCGAAGAAGCAGTTGAAGTAGTGTATATGGTGCAACGGGTTGGTGAGCCATCGGTGTCATATATCGACTGGTCGTACCTCCACTGAAGAACAACAAAATGTTCAAATAGAGGAAGCATCCTCACTCTTGAGAGGAAACAAAGAAGAAGAAGAAAGGGAAGAAAATCCACCTTGGCGATAGACTTTAAGGAGACAAATTCGGCGTCGAGATGAAAGCCAAAGATAAAAAATCGCTTCAGTTGAATATGAAAATGGCGAAATGATGATCTGAATATGCGATGATGCGATTAATCGAGAAGAATATCCGGAGTCAACACTGTCCCCAAATAATCATCAAGCCTCGAGCAATGCCGATGACAATCCTCAATAAATTTGATCTCATGCTTGAGGTCCAAATTGAACTGAAGCGAGATTGAAATAAATGAGTCATTTCAGCGGCCGCTTCTCGAATATACAAACTACATGCGGCGTGACGGTCTCTCAACTTGATATTATATTGAATGAGAAGATCTATTGTTATATGCGGGCGAAAAATTGGTGAGCAAAGGTATATCCGCGAGTATGATCAAATTCCATATCAAAGGGATATTCAATGCCAAAGTTCAATCTATTCGGCGGGAATGGTAATCCCAAGCAGCATCTGGCCCAATTCAAAGCATCCTGCGGTAACAGGGAGTAATGATGCATTATTATTCCGCCAGTTCGTCGGTAACAACTTGCTTTGAATGGTATCTTTGAGTTGTCGAATGACTTCGATCGACTTTTGCGAACTTGAAAATATGTTCGTTAAAGATTATCGCGATGATCAAAGACAACAATTCTTGATCTTCTTGAAGAGGAAGAAAGGCGAATCGATGACCGATATATTACAGCGTTGGCGAAATTTGAGTATGAAATGTGAACAATTAGAAGAGCATGCACGATCTATTGATGGGCAACATCGATGATAAGATGGCGCCTTATCTTTGCATGGCTTCAATTACCACATTTCAAGAGCTCGATAGGGTGGCTAAATTGAAATTAAATTTATCAGTTCCGGGAAATATAAATTCAAAGAGCAAAACTCAGGACCGAAAGGTGAAACACATTTCACCTCATGAAAGGATCTGAGCGTTAATCTATAAGCGTAGACAAAGAAAGGCTACGTCTATCGAAAAAAAAGGCGGTCGTTCGATCACTCTCCCGGCTCATACTTGGAGGTAATGATGTACACCTCGAGGTGAAGAAGCGGCAGACAAAACAAAAGGCGAATGACTCATGATGACCAAAGAAAAGAAAATGAACAAAGTATTCTTTTAAAAGGGAAAGTGTGGCCAAATTGTTTAAACATGCTCAGTAGTCTCTCTAGTGTAAAAGACAAGAAGACAAGCGGATAATCTACTATTGTCCATATCGTGGTGCTATCCATGTTGAAGATTGCTACATATTCATTGGCTAGAAAAAATATAAAGCGGTGAATTCACATTGTCGGACGTGCGTCAGAAGAAAGAATCCAGTAATCACCTCATCTCCGATATTATCAAGCAATGATAAAGGAAAGAAGGGTGATGATGAAGGATGGCGCGATCTAAAAAAGGTAAAATGTTAAAAATTGGAAGGCGTTCGGTATTAAGTGGAAATCACCAGAGCGTCTTGAGTTGAGACAAAACTAAGTTATGGGAAGGCTAGTTCATCTCACGAAAGCAACAACCATACTGAGGAAGAAAAAACGCCGAAAAATAAATTAAATAAAAGAAGAAGCGATGCACAAAATATTACTACTATTATGGATGGTAGCAAGCGTAACACAGATCATCAATAATATGGAAGATTATCTGATACAATGAGCGACTATCAACGCGAGAATTCGTTTCAAATCTTGGATCAATGAAGAAGGGGAAGAAGGCGAAGAACTTCTCTTGAGTCTTGCTTGATGATGCATGAAGTTGATACGGCTTAGAGGAACTGTTTCCCGAGATGAAGATGAACGAGAGCTCACCAATAACATGAAAAAATATAAAAGCAGGCGATGATTGAATCTTAGTCATCATCGGATGAGGCGAAAGAATCTTTGGCAATTGAGTCATCGAAGATTTCGGATGATGCTTCAATCTGATTGAGAAGTGGTGAGATCTTCCATCTGAGGAAAAGCCGATGAATAAAGATAAAGGAAAAGAAATTGAAGTCAATGAAAAAGTTATCCTAAGGATTCAAAGAAGCCTTCATCAAAGGGATCGACTGATATTCTATCCCATCTAAGGAAAATTCGGTACGGTGTATCTGAAGCACTTAATGTCGAAGATCTCAGTAATACCTTAATTGAAGCTCAGGAAAATTGAAGCATATTTTCTTTGACGTCTAACGGAGACCTTGCATGTTCAAGAGCCTCCAAGTCACATTTTGAAGATGATCTAATGCCGAATGTCGCCTCTCGTATGTTACGGTGAAAGTGATGAAATTATATCTGTGGATCTTAATTGATCCGGTTCCTCAAAATCTTATGAATTTGAGAACTCTTAGATGGTATCTCTAGATGTACAACATAGGGCGAGATAAAGTCATGGTTCAAGGTTTCAATGAGAAGGAGAGAAAACTATCGGGTCATTCGTCCTTCTCTTAAATTTGGAGACCTACACGAAGCTAAATTTCATGTGATCGATCAGATACTTCATTTGAGCCCTTACGGGTGACCATGGCTTCATAAGTATGGCATTGTCCCATCATTGCATCGATGTATGAAATATACAAAGGATGGAGAAGAATGCCAAATTGTGGGTGACATGCAACCTTTTTGGTGCATGAAATGAAGATTTATCAGATGCAGTTATTTCCAGAGGAATCAAAGCAACTAGCAAATCGCATCTACTTCAAAACCCATAAAGAACAAGTTAAGAAGAAGAGAAGATAAAATGAATAAAGGAAAGGAGATTGTTCCAAATATTCTAGGATATAAAGAACAAGTCCAAATCAATAACTTGTCCTCATCAGGCGGTGATCTTGAAGAAGATGAATGTGTTCCTTCTAAATCCAAAGGTCCATGACTCTTGAGAAAAGCTCGAAGAACATTTGACTCGATTATGAGTTTGAATGCTTTTGAAGGTAGGTGCAATGCACTACTTTAAAACAATCATAGATCCATCAGGAGACTACACTGTAGTCACTCTGTTCCTCCCACATTTTAAAGAAATCACCCTAGAAACTCACAAAGTCGAGGTGACCTTCTATGTACCTCCTCTCCACGGAAAACAGGCGGAAGTTTTATAAATCGAGGGGTGTCGAGAAGAAGATCACGATTAATGCATATCGAAGAAGAAGAAGCTATGAGGATGCCAAAATATTACTCTCAAGATGCAAAATCGATCATGACATGGGGTCCAGTGGAGGAGTAAGCTAAGCTCTTTGAAATGATGTGGTACCCAAAGGTTCTCAAACCATTGGTAAGAGAAATAAACACACTACTAAAGGCCTTGGTTTTATCCAAGACAAGCGTTACAAGGATATACATTTGTAGCAGGAAGAATGAGAGTGAGTGATGATGAAGATGAGAATGTCATTCTTAACGTTAGTCTCTAAATAATGAAGAAGTAGAAGCAGAGGGCCAAGAAGAGCTTGAAGATGGTGGGGAGGCATTCTTATGGATGAACTTAAAGAAGTTAATTTGGGAGCAGGAGGATCCTGTAGCGTTCATCGTGCTCTACTTCGAAGATAAAGTGGAAAAATTAAAACCTTGCTCTCTGTGAATTCGGGGATTGCTTTGCTGGACATATCTGAAATGCGCTTATATAATCTTCTGGGTTAGCAATTAAGCGGATCAACACCAGTCAAGCAAACCTCAAGCGAATGAGATTGGAGGTTGAAGAAATTCGAGAAACGAAGCTCATTTGGTTTTATTCGAAGAAAAAATCTGGCGGATAGCTAATATTGTCAGTGAAAAAAGAAGAATTGATTATATCTTGATTTAAATAAAGCATGTCAAGGATGACTTTTCACTGTATCGAGCTGTTGGTGGATAACACTTCAAACGACATGTTCTCATTTATGACGGATCGTCGGTTACAATCAAATCAAGATGGCTCACGAAGATGAGACATACCATTCGGGGCCTTGATTGGCATATATTGCTGATCATGCCCGGCTTGAAGAATCTTTGGAGCTACATACCAAAGCTATGACACGAATCTTTGTGAGTTGATTCATCAAAAGTAGAGTCTTATGTTGATGATCGTTGTCGAAGTATAGATCATAAAGATCATCTCGATGATTTAAGGATTCTTTGAAAGAATCGAGAAAATATGATCTCAAGATGAATCCTCTCTTGCTTTTGGAGTTTCTTGGAAAGTTCCTTGGATATGTTGTGTGTAGTGGAGGATTGAAATCGATCCCAACAAAATCAAAGCGATTGTCGAAATGCCTCCTCGAGGTCTTAGTCAACTTAAATCCATACGAGGACATCTCGTTAGAAGATTTATATCAAATCGATGCGGTCTAAAATTAATTAATGAAGAAAGATACTCCTTTCAAGTGGGACGAAGAATGTCGAGGCTTCGTGATGTAAAACATATATGTTGAATCCACCCATTCTTGCGGCTCGATCGGAAAGCCTCTTCTTGTAGCGGGAGAATCTCAGGTGCTTTGTTGGCATAATGAGGAAGGAAAGGAGAATGCTACATCTTCATTAGTCGAAGACTAATAGGAGGAGCGTTATTCTCAATTGAGAAGCATTGTTTGGCGTTAATTTTTCTTTGCCCAAAAGATTCGTCATTTATCTCATAAAATTACCTTATCTCGGATCGATCCGTTGAAGTTCTTGATGACAAGACCAGCGTTGTGGCAGCAGCGCGATGTTTTACCTACTTTGATATTACATATGTTGCGGTGAAGGGGCAAATTTTCTCTTCTTTCATCCCATCGGCAGATTCATTGCTTATGATGATCTTCACGATGAGCAAATCATGCGTATATGAAAAGAAAACAAATGTGGGAATTGTATTTTGATGGAGCTTTCCATTAGATACACTCGACCTCAAATCTTCCAAAGGTATCGGTCATCTTGATCGAAGGTGGCATCTTGAGACATTCTTATAAATTAACTCGACCACAACAACAGCGAGCGAAATGAAGCGTTGGTGGCGGGGTTTAGAGGAAGCCATTTCCATGGGAGTCGAATTTGCAAATTTATGGCGATTCTCACTTTCATTAATCAGTGTTGGGCCTTTACAAAATCAACAAGCAGAATTGGCCTCTTATCACAAAGCGAGTTCTCGAGCTTATGAAGCAAATTCGATTATGACTCGAGTCTCGAGGTAGGAATAGCAAAGCGGATTGCTTAGCTAAATTAGCTAAAGAAATGGCAGTATGGATGACGGCATTACATACTAATTAGTGTGTCGTCGTCGAGTCTAAAACCAATAAGTTTAAGATCCCATTTGGAAGAGGGGTCATCACTCATCGGCGGTGCGACTCATGTTGCTCCTTACACTCCTTCAAATTATTTCTCAAAGTCAACAAGACAAGCTTGAGCCATTCAAGAAGAAAGCCCAACTGGAAGTGCTAAAACCACACAATGAAATCCTTATAGTAGAAGAGAAGGAAGGCGAGCGACTTCGGAGGAATTACAGCAATAAGTCGATAAAATTTGCACTGACTTGAGAAAAGGCTTTATATGCTTATGTTGGCAATACTACGTATCGTAGATCCTTAGCGGTATTTCTGCGATGTTTGGGAATAGAAAGCCGTAATTGTTGAAATCCATCATGAGGACTTTGTGGTGCACACCAATCGAGGTCTAAAATGGCTTTCAAAATTAAAATTGGAATCTTATTGGTCATGGTAAAAGATTGTATCAATCATGCGAGATATGAATGCGGGTCCATGGTAACATAATTCATCGACCTCAAATCCGTTGCATCCAGCGATAGCATCTTGGCCGTTTGAGGCGGGGGACGGATTGGACCAATTGATCCGCCATCATCTTCATCTTAGCGATTATTTCTCCAAGTGGGTAACGCACCATTTAAAAGTTCTTTGAACAAGTGGACACTCTTTACTTATATTGTTTATAGATTTGGTGTACCCGAATCATTTGATGATAAATTCGACTTAGCTAAAGTTTATAAATTCTTGTCGACATAAGATTGATTGGCGATATTCGTCAATTTATAATCAGAGCAAATGGCTTGAGGCATTTAATAAAACACTAGTCAAATTGCTTAGAAAAATTCTCACAAGAAATAAAGGGGTGGCATACAAACTTGTGGATGGGCTGGTACCTTCTAAAACTCTACAAACAACTGCTAGTGTTTGGGGGGGCGGCGATTTGCCACTTCAGTTGAACTACCGCTCAGTAGCCATTCAACAAAATCTTACCCAAGATGAGAATGCTTTCGTCTACGGATGGAAGAGCTTGATAAACGAGGTCGGGGCTCAAGCTTCGAAAATCTAAGTATATCGGGCGAATGTCGAGCATTGATCACTGATGCACTCGAGCTTTTCGGGAAGGAGGGTGGTCTGTGTGAGAAGACCAATCATCCCTCATCAGGTGGTAAATTTGAACCTATGGGAAGGACCTTTTGTTATTGAAAAGGTATATCGAGGAGAACTGTCACGTGGACTTCAGGTGAAAGACCGTCATGATCGGCGGTCGTTTAAAGAAATATTACACATGAAAGTGTGATTGGACAAATCACGCATTTGAAAATCTTTATTGTCGAACACTTATGAAAATTTTCATTGGAAATTCTCTTGTAACACAAGAATGCATTTCAAAATAAAATAAAATCCCACTGTTAGGCAGGGGGCATTTTAAATTTTATAGTAAAGTATTGAGGCGTTCGAGGCAGGGGCCTTTCTTTCTCTTTGGGTTGACATGGTCTTGTCGAGATCCACATACATACTCAATTATTATTGCTCAAATTTAAAGTCTTCTTGACCAAAGAAAAAATTTTCAAGTCTGCAAACTGACAAACCAAGTTGGAAGGACATTTTATCCCACAAATCTAAAGGCTTCGAGTTGGTGTATAAGGTCGGACTCAAACCGCAAAATATGGCGTGGTGCTTACTCAACATGCCACAAAGGCGTAGTAAGAGATCCCCATCTCGTTAGGCAGGATAAAATCCTTCATCAATTGCTCAGTCCCATTCAGTGGGTGTATAAGGTCGGATTCAATGCCAAAATATGGAGTCATTTGAGTCACCTTACTCACAAAGGCGTAGTAAGGGATCCTCTGCCGTTAGTTCAAGACAGCATCAAATCCCCAAATCTCTCCAACTTGGTGAGTTAAGTGACGGGCGGAAATTATCCATTTGGTGTCATCTTTCAAAATTCTACAACAAAGATATCCCGAGCCTTGAGTTTGGAATCAAGACAAATGTAAAATCTCAACTCCTTGATGATAAGTCTATCAAAGCGAGAAGGCAGAAGGAAATTCTTCTTGATAAGTCGATAAAGCAAAAGCGGGCCAGAAGAAGTATCCCAATGTTGTATAAATCTAAAGAACTAAGGAGTTTTGTCATCAAGATGTCATTACATGTACAAGCAGGTGATGACTCTTTTGCCATTGATCCAACACAAGCTCAGAGGTGGTCATTTATCCTTCTACAAGCAGAAAAGGTAATTCGTATCGCGACAAATCTCTCAGATAATTGAGTTTTACTCCAAATCCAAGGTCAAGGCATGCGAGGGATAAAGGAGGCACAAGATCTGAATCCTCGAGATGAAATCTTCAACAAGTGTCAAAGCACAAGCACGGGCCAGAAGACATTTATCTCATCAACTCCAGTCCATTAAGGCATAAAGCGGGCGGGAGGAAAATAAATGCAAATCCCAAAGTTTGAGATGGAATCTTCAATAAGTCAGTCAAGCATAAAGCCGCAGGGGTGACATTCTCATCTCACCGACCATCCAGTGAGCTAGGCACAAAGCGGGGAGGAGAAAATATAAATTTCAAACTTAAGAGGAAATCTTCACAAGTCGCAGCTTGAAAGCATTGCGACAACAAATCTCACAGGTTCAAGAATTGCGGTTAGCGATGAAATCTGAAATGCTTGACGAAGTTATATACCCACTTCTATCGAAAGGCAGCGATGGTATTGCAGAAGTTGTAAACTACAACAGCGTGACATCAAGAAAATCTCTTGGAGATCCAAGAGTCAACTAGTGTACAACAAACACGCTCCTCCACGCTGTTTGTTGGCATTGTTGGCCTACTGAAATATACATTAAATTAAATAAATAAGGTGGATTTTAAAATCTCTTAAATCAGCGTCGGCCGTCAAATTCGTTTTAATTGACGATTATTGTCAATCTCGAAAATATTAAAATGAATTAATCGGAAAATCGACGGATAATTAAAATCAAATTAATCGGTGATATCTCGACGACGTTTAAACGACCGCTCGCAAATAAATCGTCCGAAATGTCGAACCTATCAAACGACACCTTCCGCTGGCCGACCGCAAAGTGTGCCGAATATCGACCACGCGCATTCGTGAAAATCAATTTACTTCGGTTCGCCGCTCATCGCCGTCCTAACCGACGAATTGATCGCCGCTATGCTCGCACAATCAAACAACTAAAATTACACCCATATCTGGTTAGTAAATTAATCAATAAAATAATAAAAATTAAATGATTATAATGATTCTTAATCCGCTTAATCCCTACCAACTACTAATCCGCTTCTAGAAACGAGGGTTATCCTCGTTGACTTCATTTCAGACGAGATCCCTTCGCTTCTTCCTCTCGACTGAAGTTTCACTCTCTCGATTCAAGCTCCTCCTCGCCGCTTGGTCTTCTCTCGCTTTCTCTTTTTCTCTGCTTTCGATTTCTTTGACTCTCGCTTTCTTCCTCTCTGATCCCTCTGCTTTCCCCGCTTTCTCTTCCAGGCTCTTTCGACTCTTCCCTTTCCTCTATTCTTCGCTTCTCCCCAGCGCGACACTCTTTCCCTCCCACGAAGAACCTTTCTTTTCTCGGTTCTCTTCCTCTTTCTCAGATTCTTCCCCTCAGTATTGTCCGACATCCTTCTTTTCAAGGAATGAGCTCTCCTCTCCTTTCCTTGTAAACCTAAGTTGTTTCTCCTAACCGCTTGTTTTATGCATTTGAGTTCTTGGAAATTAGGTTTTTTAAAATATGCTATATCTTATGCGATTATGCTAAGAGTTTCTTTAGGATTTGGGATGATGTATGGCCCAAATCTCATTTCTTATTGTCTTTATCCATGACATATGTTCTTAGCCTAAAATTGCTTTGGGATGATGTATGGCCCTTATGTTGTATGCTATTTTTGGATAGTTATGATGCTATTTTTGCTGAAAATTGATTATAAAGGAAACCAAACGATTTTCTTGAATGTGATTTCTGAAATCATTTTAGAGGGGAAATAATTAATTATTTCAAGTTATTTGTTGAATCGAAAGTGGGGAATCATTATTGTAATTTGTATAAGCTGAAAATATTTTTAGGAAATCGATTTTTTTGTTTAACGATATACATGCTTTAAAATATTTATCTAAGAAAAGTCAATCATTATGTTATTTCATTGATGAGGCTGAAACTTTCATCTAGAAATTAATTAGCTTGTCGCTTGAGATATGATCTTCTAAATTTATGTTTACTTGCTTCAATTATTTGAAATGAATTATATTTCATATGTTGAAATCAAATTAATTTTATTATAAAATTGCTATTATTTATTTTATTCTTGATACTTGATATATATCATATTAACAAGGAAATGCTATATCAAAGTTTATGTCTCACGACATGAAAATTTCTGAGTTCATGAATTCATGAGATTTATGTAAAATGATAAGCATTATAAGGGTTATGTAAATTTCATCTTTATACTTTGATATTGATATCCGCTAATGATCTAATCAAAAGCAAATGCTGAATCATATTACCATGCACGCCTTTCTTATGAAATTCGCCTCATTCTCATGGGAGACGGAGGTCATTTAAACTTCAAGCACGAGATATCTGTAAATTTCATCTTATACTCAGATGTGATATCTAACAGTGAAATTTATCTAAAGCCACCATGCCACGACAACCCATGCACGCCTTTCTGGGCGTGTTCTCATAACGCGGGAGAGTGGAGGTCTTGTAAACTGATAAGCACGAGATGGTTCGTAAATTTCATCTTTATACTCTCAGATATGTGAATTTTAATGCTATATCAAAGCCATGCTCAATGACACTATGCACGCCTTTCATGCGGTGGCGTGCCTTCATCTCATGAGAGAGGCATAAACTTTGATAAGACAGACAAGGATTCGTAAAACCGCCATTATGCTATCCCATAACGCCTTTCTTTCATGCAAATAACGGCCGAGGTTCTACGACATTTACCATGCACTTTTCGCGGAAGGCTTATCTCCTTGTTCTTACGCGACGACGGATCAAATTTTCAATAAAAAAGAGTTGAAATGTCATATATAAATGCTTATACTTTAATTTCATATACATGAATGCAAATTATTATTTTATTTAAGATTTTCACTTGAACGCGGGAACTCGATGAAAGATTACCACGCTGTTCCAACGCATTAAACTTAACGCCAGCAGAACCCATACGCCTTCGCTAGCAATAATTTCGGCGGTGTCTCACGACACCTACCATGACTTTTGGAAGGCCTACTCACAATGCGGGACGACGGAGGTCAAAAATTTGATAAATAAAAAATGTGAAATGTCTTAAGTATTTAAAAGAAGAAAAAAGGTACGATACATTATTCACGCTATCTCATTCATCATATTATACAATTACAAGATGCTTACCTACGCTTAGCTTTTATCAATCTTCATAAGATGACAATTACTTACTTAAAGTTCAAATTCATTTGCTTACAACATTACCATATGACACTCAATGTAATAAAGATATAAGTCATATATCATTTAAAAAACAAGACAAGGCTTCATGCTAAAATGCTAAGTAAAATGACAATATATTTAAAGTTATTCATTCTATTCATAATGCTTAATACGCAAGATAAATGAAATGATGACCTTATGAAGAATGTTCTTTTTAACTATTCGATCCACGAAAACATAATCCGGTCTGGACGCCCCGTTAACAAAACCCAAAAATCAATGATATTATTTAAATCTTAAGATCACAACATAAAGAACAATTATAAGATATCACATATGTAAAAGTTCAAGATGCTAAAATCTCAACCGATCTACACAATCTAAATTAGAACAACATCAACATCTTTGAATAATTAATCTCATCCTACAAATAAAAGATATGCTATCATCCCGCTAATTACCGCTAACAAAACCTAAAATCCCATATATCAAAACTAATGCCAGATATAAATCATGTCAAATACTAACAAATGCTATACTGCTTGTCTTCTGACCGTCCGTTAACAAAACTCAAAATCAAAATTGACATCGAAACTTCAACATTGGGACATCTTAATGTCCATGCAATTTTCAAAGAATCGATATCCATATGCATTTGGAGTAATTAAAGTCAAATATAAAAGAACAGATACTACATAATCCCGGTTTGGTCTTCGGACCAGGTCCGGGTTAACAAAACCTAAAAATTTGATATTATAAGAATTTCAAATTAATAATATCTGGTTTTAACTCGCCATATAATACAAGAAACCAACTAACATAGCTTCTAAAATTCAAATTCTTAGAAGAAAAGTCCCAAACCCGATCCTCTATGTTCAAACAGGACATTTTGAAGGATTATACTTGAGATGATGAATTTAGACCATCCTCAGAAAACCCACGTAGTGTATACGCCTATCAATCGATATTACCCCGATCGAAGGGTAATTATAATTATTTCAATGATAAATGATCATATATATTCAAATCTAAAATCAATCATAAAATGATCAAAATTCAAAGAAAATAACAAAAATAAATAAAATAAATGAAATTAATTATTAAAAAACTAAAAATAAAAAAATAAAAAAAATTAATTCACCCCTCCGCAATTGTTTGTCTTCGGGTGACAAATTAAGAAAACTTTTGCTCACAAAGAGCCAATGTCAAATTAAATACATAACTACCTTCACACTCACAAATATTCCTGCTCTGTCTCTGTCGCGTGGTTTTCTTGCGATATGGCACCATAAATGGATTCTGACGAGCCCGGCCGGATTGGTTAATATGGCACCCAAATTAAATTCGGTCAGCGCCAACCTCTTTTGCGGCGTGTAATGTATTTGGTTGACAAAAAACTATGTTAGTAGGTTGACTTGTATTTGGCAGCTCCTACAAGGACACGCGGGCGGCGCGTAACATGTTCTTGACAAGGATCGGAGTCGTTGGGTCATTCCTCCCTCATTGGCGGGGCGGGACGGGGATGGGATCTTGATGGGATCGTGGATAAGTTCCACAAATTTTAAGTTAAGTTAAAATTTTAAGTTCTTCATTCTTCGATTATACTATTATTATTCATTGATCGAAAGTGCTCTCTGGTAGGGAGTGCTTATAAGCTGCTTTATAGGAAACTGAATCAGGTATAAAAGTTCTCACCAAATGAGCGAAATCTACAGGTAGTGTCTTTGCTCTATTCATTCTCATTATCACCGACACTTAAACAACTCTTTCCTTTTTTATCGAAAGATGTCGGTGGCGAATTTTCGGATCCCACAAACATCAAGTGCAATACCCCACGAGGCCTCATGATCGAAGTCGATTGAAATTGTCGACGACCGGAGCTTGGAATCTAGGAAGCAGAGCGATCGGACGGATAAAAAAATATTTCTAACATTTTCAATCTTAAACAAAATCTCCGTTATAAATCTGATTCATAAATTATTTAGCAATTTGTAGCATATATATATAATTCATATGAAATATAATTTAAATATAAATCAAATCAGCTTATAATTACTGCTTGAAATCTCATGGCGATTAACATAATCTTCTCTTACATCGCCCCAGTTAGGATGGTTCGCGAAAAAATAAGCAATTAACGATTGAATAAAATTGATAGATCGATTATCTTTATTACAAATAGTAAAGCGAAGGTAGAATTAGTATGTATGTCGATTTTTGTTTATAAGCATGTACATAAAAGAAATTAACAATCAAATGAATATCTGGGAGGTATATGCAATGAATATTTAAATTGTGACTTTACTTTTACGTTATCGTCCATTTAAGAATTCGCCGTCAACCTTTATCAAAAGAAAAAATCTTTACCAATATTAAAGATGATGGCATTCTGGTTACCAATTTCATTGACCCTTTTTTTTGCGTATGCATTCGTCCTAGGTATGGGGATGAACACCACTTTCAACATCTGCGTTCAGCGTCTGATTATCTGGATATTAATTCATAACCATAAATGGGTTAACTTTATAAAATGGTGAGAAATGATGATAAGATTTATTATTCAACGTAAACGTGAAAATACATGATTTATGAAACAAAAAAATAAATCATGGCGATCTGAGGAAAAGTCATAATCATTTAAAATATATTTCATCACAAGAAATTAAAGATATTTTTACCATAAATGTAAGAACATAATTAATTTATAGTTTTCAATCTCCTTCCTTTAATGCTTCTTTTCTTAATTGAAATTATAAAATAAAATATTGATTGGATCGATATTAGAAAGTAATTTATTTTATTTTATTCATTTCTTATCTATGATACTTTAACTTTTATTATTTAACGCATTATCAATATTCATTTATTCATTTTCTAAATCAGTTAAATTAACCTTTAATTTATTTAATATAATGATATATCTAATTTGTATAATACTCTACAATTATTTTTTTCTTGTAATTTAATTTAAAATTTCTATCTTTCTCTACAATGATTTCAATTTAAAATTCATAATATATAATCAATTCAATTCTCATGATTATAAATTATCTTTTATAAAATCATTAACCTCAAATTTTCACGAATCCGTAAACAATTAAAGCTTAAATTCTTTCATTTACTAATTCATTTAAAATTTCCTTTTTCTTGAAAATCTATTATTTTCACTAATATCCTATAATAAAATCATGACTATTTAAGGGTTTAGGTAATATAATAGAATTAGGACTGTATAAATTAAATTTAAACATATATATATATATACATATATATATATATACATATATATATATATATATATACATATACATATATATATATATACATATACATATATATATATATACATATATATATAGATGTTTTTTTGGGTCAAATTAGAGATAAAACAATGTCATATCATTGTTTGCGAAGCTCTTAACAAATTCCTTACTGATTTAATAATAACCAAATTAAATCCAAATTTTAAATAAGGAAACAAAAAACCCTTATATATATAGGCATTTCCTCATTTTATAAAATCCATAAAGAAATATTCTCAATTAAATTTAAATTCAATTTAACACCTAATTAAGATTAAAATAATAACAACAAAAATCAGATTTCTAATCTAATAAATAATTATATAAATCATCTATTTAACTTACCTTTATATTTCCTTTCTATTCTCGGTTGCTAGGACGGATTTAGGATGGGCCTTCGCATACACTCGACTTCCTTTCCTCACATAGGCTCTCGTTCATGCGCACAAAAGGGCTTTCCTCCTTCTTCCTCGGTCGATGGCACACAGGCAGGCTAATGTGGCGGAGCCTCACTCGGTAGAACGCGGACACCGATTTCCCTTCCCATCGACCTTTCTTTCTTTTTCTCTCCCTTTCTCTCTCGTTGCTTTGGGAAGTCTGTTTCGGCAAAACGAAACCAAGCTCCCCCCTTCGATGATTCTATTCGAAGTCAATCGTCACTACAGTTGGATTTTTATTATTATTATTTTTTTCTAATTTCCGGTTATTACAATCTCTCCCTCTTATAAAAAATTTTGTCCTCGAAATTTAATGACAATAATAGAAATAACATATATTTAATTAAACAAATGAGGATAAAGTCTTTGCATTTCTGATTCCATCTCCCACGTGGCTTCTCGATCTGATCCATGTTTCCACAGTACACGGGCAAATGAAATTTTCCTATTCCTGAGATGCTTAACATCAAAATCTATAATTCTTTTCATCCCCAAATGTGAGATCGGGTTGAATATCGATAGAATCGATAATTTTGTTGGCTTGATTATATTTTTTGCGAAGAAAAATATAAACACATTGTGCACTCCTGCATGTGAGAAGGTAAAACGGTCATAAGACACTTTCCCAATTCTTTCCAAGATTTCATATGGACGATATAAGCGTGGGCTCAACTTTCTTTGTCAAATCGTTTTATAGCATTCATGGGGCTGACTTTAAAATACAAATTCTCCCACTTCAAACTCTGCGTAGATCAGCATGTATCTTTTCATCTATATCACTTGACAAAGCTTGTTCCGCGTTTCCTCTGAGGCACCATGTGGTATGCGATATTTACGCTTATTGTAGAAAACTGTCAAAGGCAATGAATAGATTTTCCAATCAAAATCAAAATCTACAAAGCAAATCTTTGAGTATTTGAATTATTCTTTCGATTGACCATCGGTTTGAGGATGAAATGTAGTCGAGTAAACTTAAAAACTCTTGAATTTTTTTCCATAGTCTAGATGTAAATCATTATCGGACGGCTATAGATTTTGGCACCATGTAACTTCACAATTTCATCAACATCTTCTGCAGCTTTTTAAAGATCAGTTGTTTGATAGATATAAAGTGTGCAGATTTAGTCAACCTATCAGTAATAACCTAAATAGTATGGCATCCTCTTCTGGATCTAGGTAAGCTAACCATAAAATCCATAGCAATATCATTTCATTTCCACTAAGGTATTGACAAAGGCTGTAAAAGTCCACTTGGCTTTTGATGTTTAGCCTTAATCATCTGACATGATTGACTCTTGTAGACAAATTCAGCTATACTTTTTTTCATTCATGGCCATCAAAATATTTCCTTAAAATTTTGATACATTTTGCTATTGCCTGGATGAATTGTATAATTAGAATGATGTGCTTCATGCAAGATATCTTTTCTCAAATCTCCAACATCTGGAATACAAATTCTGCCATGATACTTCAGTAATCCATCTCCATCAATTTTAAAATCTTCTATATGGCTTACTTTTACCAATAAAATTTTCTGAAAGTCATTATCTTGAGGTAAAACATCTCGTATTCTATCTTTCAAATTTGATTATATAGTCATTTGATTTAACAATAAAGCATGATCATCTGTAGATTTAATAATTGAAAATTTTAATTTTTCTAAATTTTTAATCAACTCCTCATGTAGAGAGATCAACCAATAAGTACTACCATATATTTTTCTACTTAAAGCATCAATAACTACATTTGCCTTTCTTGGATGATATTGAATATCCAAATCATAATCCTTAATGAGTTTCAACCATCTTATTTGTCTTAAATTTAGCTCCTTCTGAGTAAAGATGTATTTCAAGCTTTGATGATCAGTGAAAATTTCGCACCTTACTCTATATAAATAATGCTTCCAAATTTTCAATGCAAATACCACTGCTGCTAGCTATAGATTATGGGTTGGATAATTCTTTTCATGATTTTTCAATTGTCTTGAAGCATAAGCGCAATCTTTCATTGCGTAAGTACATCCCAATGATGCATCACTATAAATTTGAAATCCTTCTGATAGAATAGTTAATCTTAGTCGGTCGTTAAATAAATTTTCAATTTTAAAAGCCTCTTCTTGTGATCGACCATTCAAATTTGACTTTCTCGTAGCGCCGATAATTGCATGACAATCTGTGAAAACCCTTCAACGAATCTCCGTAATATCCTCATCCCCAGAAACTTGACTTACGATGGTTGGGTCAGCATTATTCTTTACTTTACTCTGATCCATTGAAACCCTTTCACTACTAATCATGTGCCCAAGAATATAATGTAATTTAACCAAAATTCACACTTTGAAAATTTTGCACATAATTTATTTCCTTTCAGAGTTTGCAAAATAATAGGAAGCTGGTTTTCATGAACTACTTCATCTCTAGAATAAATTAAAATATCATCTATGAATACAATCATAAATGAATCTAAAAAGGGTTTAAAGATTTTATTCATGAGATCCATAAATGCAGCTAGAGCATTTCTTAAGCCAAAAGGCATCACCACAAACTCATAATGTCATATCTTGTACTAAATGTAGTGGGAGGAAGTGGGAGGACGCGGAAGAAGGGAGATCTGTGGCTTGCAGTTTCGGCTGGAAGAAGCCAAGGGACGGCACCTCTTCTTGGTGTTCTGAAAGCAATTTGGTCGATACCAGAGAACCACCCATGGTGGCTCCAAAGAAAGTTTCAAAAAGATAGAAAGGATTAGCCGTATATGCTCCAGATGAACCCCCTACTGGACTCTTCACTCCAACTTCACCATATTGATCAGACAAAGCTCTTTTTACTCATCTGACAATACCTCATATGCAGTGCTTATCTCTTTGAATTTTTCAGTTGCTCCGGACTGCTAGTTGACATCTGGGTGGTATTGGCGAAACAGCTTCCGATAGGCAGCCTTGCTCTCTTTGTTACTTGCAGACCTCGGAACTCCAAGTGTAGAGAAATAATCTATCGAAGCCACGACAACAATGAAGGCAGAGAAGGCTCTGCCGCTGTTCTGTGGGTGACTCCACTGCCTTTTCAAGTGCTGGGGAGTGAGGACGGACGAAGGGAAAAATGGGAGCAGCTTTTTGCGGTTCGGTTTGGAGGGAAGAGCCGAGCGTATGGCTTTGGGAAAGTGAATTAAAGAGGGAGGAACGGTTGAGAGGAGCCTCGCGGATGATCAGAAACTTAATGAATGGGGGGAGCGGTTGTGGATCAGGGTAATTTAGGGATTTAGGTTAGATTTAAGTTTATTTAATTTCTTTAAGCACTTAATTGCTCTTAAAATGAATTTTACGCCGATAAAATCGCATAGTTAATATATATATATCAATCTTAGCTTGTTTCGATGTTCCGGATGCAACGGCGCAGTCCGTTTCGCGATCGGAGATCATTTGGTTCGAGTTAGCGTCAAATTGAGTCCATTTTAGCTCAATATGCGCGTCGCCGCTTTCAACCACTCGACGTTCGCTCAGACTTGTGCGAATTGGGTGCGAACAATCTTACTTGATAGATTTCGATGTTTTGAAGCTAATGGCGCAATCAATTTCACGAACGGATATCATTTGGCTTGCGTCAGCGCCTCCTGACCTCGATATGCATGCTGGGGCATTGACAACTCGATCGCTTGATCGGTTGATCAAGTTGTGCAATATTTATATTTTGACCAATTTTGATGGTCTGAACGCGATGACGAAGTCCGTTCATCAATCAGAGGTCATTCCGATTTTAGCGATGTCCAACGTACTTTAGTTTCGATTTACGCATTGTCACTTTCAATCATTCGACATTTGTATAGACTCGTTTGAATTAAGCGTGGACAGTCTCATTTGATAGTTTTCAATATTTCGAAACTAACGGTGCGATCAATTTCATGAACGGAAGTCGTTCGGACATTGTCGCAGCTTCCCGACTTCGATATGCGTATCGAGACATTGATGGCTTGATCGGTCGCTCGTTAGATATTGCAATATTTATATCTTAACCAATTTCAACGTTTTGAATGCGATGGTGAAGTCCGTTCGTTGATCGGAGGTCGTTTCGACCATCTTCGATAACGTCCGTCATTTTGAGCTTTTGCTTGTCCGTCAATTCGATTTGTAGGCTTGACTCAACTTATGACACATATATGGAGGTGAACATACACAAATTCCGAAACACTTGAATTGAGTGATAGTTGACTCCATAATTTATGCAAAATTAATATATTTGAAGTCTATTTAGAATTTAAACTAGCCTTGCGCTTAATTTTTTTATGTTGGGATTGATGGCGTTAAGTTGTATGTTTCATTTATATCCAACTTTAAATCTTTTGAATATTTTATAGCACAGTATATTTCTTATTCATTCAAATATTTTACTTGCGTTGGATAGACATCTAATTTGTTGTAGACTATTGTCAATCAGATGATTGTAAGCTCAATTTTATCTCAACAGCTTAGTCATTGTATTTAGTTCAATTATTGACCTTATTACTCATTTAAGATTCAAATATTATTTTTTGACTATTCATTTTCATTAATTATTAATCTTTGTTTTGATGAAATTTCGGCAGCCTCCCAACGTCATCCCCACATAGGGGTTGTTTGAGTCTTGGCCTCTTAAGAAAGCATCGTAGTCGATGTCTTGCGATATTGCGGCTTAGATAATCTTCTAAACCCACCACGCTTAAGAAAGCGTTAATAGGCCTTTAATATATAAGTGTTTGAAAAAAAATTCGGCAACCTCCCGGCGTCATCCCCATGTAGGGGGCTACATCTGGAGTACTGAGGTCTTCCCACCATGCTTAAGAAAGCGTGCATGATAGGTGTCTTGCGACACTGCGGCCGAGTGATTTTCTTGCACCTATCGCACTTATGAAAAGAGTCGCATAGGCCATCAAACTTGTGTAAAGAGCATCCTAATTTTCTCAACATGCTGAAGCAACATGCATGAGTACTTATATTTAACAAATATGTGCAATTGTATTAAAATCGTATGTACAGTAATTTAATATACAACAGACATATGTACATGTATTTGAAATAAAATTCGACAGCCTCCCGGCGTCTTCCCTTATAGGGGGCTGTATCGGAAGTGCTAGAGCCTTCCCACCACGCTTAAGAAAGTGTGCATGGTAGATGTCTTGTAACACCGCGGTTTAAGATGCAATTATATAGGAGGAGGGGGCTTGCGGGTGCTAATAGAATGAATAGGAATCGTAGTGTTGTGAATAGGAGTCCTTAAGGTTAGGTCTTATAGGAGCATTTATAAGAGCATTTATTTATTTGAATAAAATTAAATTCTAGTTTTATTTTTATGATGATGCAATTATATAATTAATATATATGTTGATTCGAAGTTATTATGATGTTCCGGATGCAACGACGCAGTCCGTTTCACGATCGAAGGCCGTTCGATTCACGTCGGTGCTGAATCGGATCAATTTCAGTTCAAATTGCATGTTGCCGCTTTCGACCGGTCGATATTTACGCAGACTCGTTCGAATTGAGCGTGAACAGTCTCATTTAATAGATTTTGACTCTTCGATGCTAACAATGCGATCAATTTCGCGAACGGAGGTCGTTTGGGCATCGTCGCGGCTTCCTGATCTTGATATGCGCGTAG
The DNA here is from genome assembly GCA_021442155.1 of Cymbidium sinense. Taxonomy (NCBI): domain Eukaryota; kingdom Viridiplantae; phylum Streptophyta; class Magnoliopsida; order Asparagales; family Orchidaceae; genus Cymbidium; species Cymbidium sinense. Next base: position 35,150,378 of record CM038215.1, read on the forward strand.
GTGCTTCGACGACCCCCCTTCTTGATCGGTCGACCGTCGAATTGTGCAATATATATATTTTGATCAATTTCGATGTTCTAAACGTGATGACGTTGGTCGATCGAGATCGTCGTTGATTTTCACGCCGTCAGTGTATTTCATTCGATTTGCGATGGTTCAATTCATCGTGAGCTCAACTTGACTTATGACGCATGTGTGGAGGTCAACATGTGTGTGTGTGGGTGTGTCAAAATGTTTCACTAAATATTTATTATTATTAAACTAAAAAATTTCTTTTAATTTCAATTTAATTTTAGCTTAACTTAAAATTTTCAGCATGTGTATTGATCCTCGTTTTCTAATTTCTTATCGTTAACGGTTGTCGAAAATTATACAATAACCATGTAAGCAAATTAATTTTCTCTTACTATATTTTTTGTTTTATGAATGTTGTTTCTTGTGCACATTAATCTTGCTTTCGTCATTAATTTGTGAGAAATTCACATATTCTTTGGGCGCCAAATCTGTTGACATTAGAACTGTTTTCAACCTCCTTTTTTATTGTAAGCTTGTCAATGCGACTCATGTTCGCACAATGTCGCATCTACTGTCCATCATTTTCATCAAGTTTTGTCGCGTCACATTGTAAAGTAGATACGTATGTGAACAAGTAGTTGTGATCCCTCTCCACCCAATTGTAAGAGTGCCTGTCCCCGCTCTTGGTTGTTAAATTTTGACGTGGACGTTATGTACTCTTTTGTATATTTTTTAATTTTTTATAGGTAATGATGATATTGATATTTTACGAGAAGTATTTATTATATCATTTGCTCGACATCCTTCAAATATTCATCATTTTAATGTGAATCACCTCCCTCTTCTCTAATCTATAAAATGTAATAAGAATATTAATTAAAATAGTGACTATACTAACCTTTTATATGTTCAAATAATATCGTTGGGATGTTATATTCCTCTTGAACCTAGCATGTCAAAAAATAAGAATACAGCGTATGCCTTATTGGCACACTTATTTTTTCTCATGCCACTTTGCGTGCGTCTCTCTTTGAGGCATGCCTTAAGACGTTTACTTGTGTAATTTTAAACATGGCTTATGACTAGAACACGTGAAATCCTTCTGGGCTTCCTCGGCACCACTAGTTCCTTTAATTGGCTGATGAGCAACCTCAACTACTACTTCCCCTTGTCAGCATTCTCTTCACATTAATTTGGAGCACCAATTATGGTTTTCAAAGGAAAGCTTGCGACACTATTTTGAACTAGAAGCCCAACGCCTTTCTTTCCTATAAACATGGCTTTCAAAACTCCTGTAAAACACAACTTCAGCAGATCCTTGACGCCATTTTGATACCAATGTTTTAACATGGACTACTCTTTCAGAATGTTTGACAACCATTCAAGGGATTAATGTCTCAAAGGAATTTGAATTAGTTTTGTAAAGTAGTTGTATTAATCAGGTTTGTTATGGATTTATGAGGGTGTAAATTAATGATTAGGATATTATCTAGAGGCTTAATTAGGTTTAATTGTAAATTAGCAATTAAGTATACTTATTAGATATTCATTGATCTTTTAACTGATCATTAAGCTGCTGTGTGTTGGTCCAGAGTTTCATGCTAAGGGGATTAAACCTTTAGCTTTTATAATGACACCAACTCAGCTATTAATGAATATACTGTGCGCATGAAAGATCTTTTTGTTGTGTGAAATGATCTTCAATTCTTTTTCACTTGCGCGTCATAAGAGGAAGGTAAGGTACAAAGTATGGCAGAAAAATTGTCCATTGAAGATATAACACATAAAGATGAATGATTTATGTGATATATCATTATAAAGCAGTTCTTTAACCTCATTCCAGAAATAGATGGAGATGTTATTAGTAGAATTCAAGTTGGATGGTTGAAGTGGAGGAATGTATCTGACTTATTATGTGATAGAAAAGTTCCACTTAAACTTAAGGAAAAATTTTATAAGATAGTGGTAAGACCTGTAATGACTTATGGTGCAGAATGTTGGCCAATAAAAGAAGTACTAAGTTAAGTGTTAGGAGATGAGGATGCTCAGGATGATGGGCTTTACTCTTAGAGATAGAATGCAAAATAGGAAAAGTTGGGAGTAGCCGGTAGATAAGATTAGAGAGTCACCTTAGATGGTTTGACCACATAAAGCGCCGTCGTCCGGACCAATTAGGAGAGTAGATTTAGATTTTCCATGTTAGAAAGAGGTAGACCCAAAAGAATAAGATGTATAAAAAAAATGATCTTAGTATACTTGAATTAAATGAGAATTTGACACATAATAGGACACAATGGAGATGAAGGATTCATGTAGCCGATCTCACCTAGTGGGATTAAGGCTTGTTATTGTTGTTGTTTCAAATTGCCAATCTTGCATTAACCCACCATAGTTTATTAAACTCATCTGCATGACGCTTTTCGAGCATATCTTTCTGCTGACAACTATAAATTTAGTGAAATTTGATTCCTTCACAACTAAGATTTCTTACTATGTTCATGGATCTAAGTATTTTGATCTAATTTCATCTCACAGTTTATTTAGAATCTCATCTAAAGACACATTGTCATTAATAATCTGTATACTCAGCTTATTTTCAAATGTTATCTCTGTTTCTCCTTTCATTATATCATTGTTGTTGCCTAAGGTTTCTGCTGTTTTTTCGTTTGAAAAGCCATATTAATGTCAAATGTAAAACCTCTTTGTTCCTCAAGGTAACTCAGCGAGCCAAGCTATAGAACTCCTAATCCAGAAGGGAGTACCAGAGAACCGCATTATTTTCCTCAACCTGATCTCGGTTAGTGTTTTTAAATTATTTAAAATGCTTTTTTCTATTAATTATGCTAGCAGTATCTATTTATTTATTTATTTTGACATGATAACTGCTTCAGGCGCCTGAAGGAATCCATTGTGTATGCAAACGATTCCCTTCCATGAAGATGGTGACTTCAGAGATAGACGCTGGATTAAACGAGGAATTCAGAGTAATCCCTAATTTGGGGACCGTTATTTTGGTACTGATGTTTAATTTAAATTTTCTACATTACTATTTACAATCTCTCTCTCTCTCTCTCTCTCTCTCTCTCTCTCTCTCTAAGAATATTTAGGACTTTATTTTGATGAGTTTATTAGGTTTAGATCACTTATATTTAAAGAGAGTATTATATGTAGAATTAGGATATAATTTTACATTCAGATTTCTATAATAAAATATCATTTAATATATAATCAATACATAATTGTTATATATTAATTACGAATTGAATGTACTTAACTTATAACCATACTCTACAATGATTTTTATAAGAAGAATTACATCACTAGAATCAAACTTAAATAATTTCGCAAGCTCATTATGCATGTTAAGATGAAATTATTGATATTTTAATAAATCATTGAAATTAAAAATTGATATTTGTAATGAACTTTTAAGATTTTGGAGGGAGTTTTATAAATAATGACAGTTGCCTTTTTTTAAAAAAATATATTTAGCTACAAGTTTGTAAATATATGAGCTCTACAGTTTGATAAATAAAAAGCAAAAATCTCTAAGTTGCAATTATGTTCATTTTAGGTCCAAAGAATGCCCATAAATGCCTATTGATAGAGGAGAAAACAGCAGTAAACATGCCAGAAATGAGTATTTCTATTCCATATACCTCCATGAACTCACTCAAACTATGGTCAGCACATAAAGGCCCAAAGAAATCTCATGAGTTTTCACCATTTATATATAAAAATAAATAAATAAAAAGTTCTACAAAGACTGTTCCTGTAATCCCATCACTCTATTCCTCGAACAAAAAAAAAATCTTTATAAAACTAAACAATCAAAAAACAGATTTTGTGGGTTTTTTGAAAAGGCAAAAAACAATACAAGCCTGGTTTAACATCAAAGACAAGCAAATAACAGAATTGAAATCTAGAAATAATAAAACACTTAATTGCAATAAAAAAGATTAAAAGATATGAAATACCATGTTTTTATGAAATCCAGAGCCTTCACACCACACATAAAAGCTGGTCTTCCTTTCACTAAACAGCAACATACGTAATGTAATTGTTCTCAGTGCTCCTTCAACAGACAGACAAAATTTGGTTCCCTTCAATAATTTGGCAATGAGAGTCCTAGAAGACTATAACGGTCCAAACTGATCCCCTCAACAGTTTTGAAAAGAATTGTTGAGGAAAAAAGTATTAAAAAGCCAAGCCTTAATCCCAGCGAACAAATTAAAATTCTGATAATATAATCCTGCCAACTCTTGATTGATAAAATCGTGTTAAAGGGCAGCTGATGTGAGGAATGCGCGAATGCGTTGTAATAATTCAGCCTTCACAGAATCAGGCACTGAAGCTGCAACCCACCATCACACGAAAGTGGAAAAGAATTTATCAGCTATAAGGAAAACGAATGAACAGTTTAGACTAGAAAAAATATATATATGCTACTGTGAAGCATTGGCGCAATAGAAATAGAAACGGATAACAATACCAACTAAGCCAAGACTCAAAAGTCCAATATTTTCTTATTGTGTACAAATTTGATGAAAAGGAATCCCTTCAAAGTTTGATGAGAACTCTGCATATTTTTCCCTTTTTTTTGGGTAAAAGAGAGCAACACAAGTATGGATACTTGTTAGTTCAAAGAAATTAGATTGTTAATAAATTGAATAAAATGTTGCTTTAAATCTAGCTTGAATTGAGTCATTGCAAGCACACATCAATGAGCTTGCATGCAAACCTATGATAGGATGCATCGATGCAACATATCTAACATGGTTCAAACATGGATGCGCATTTGACACGCATCAAATACAGCTAGAATGCATTGGATTAAAAAAATAATTTAAAAATGGCATGCATGCCCTAAATAAATTAACTAAAATTTTATGAAAAAATATTAAATATTAAATATATACCAAAATAATTCATCTGAAGAACTTGCAAATGTCCATTAACCATGGTTCAATAAAACTATCTATTTTCTACTAAATGATAAGCATTGTTTGTTGTTAAAATATCTAAAGAATTTGTGAATGTCCATGAAACACAATCTATTTCTACAAACATGCATGTTAATTTCATATCAATGTGTTTTATTCTTCTAAGTGTATAACAAATACATATTCTACCATATATTCTATATATTATTTTTAACTTTTAAGTCCATATCAATCCACCCTAGATCCTATGTAAATTTGTCAACCATGAATCCCGTCCTATAAAATCAACCTAGAAGAATCTGGATTTCATCCATTGGCTAGAATGATGACTTGGTACATGGGATCTCACTAGGATTTAATGAACAAGCTCTGCTAGGAAGGTTTAATCTATCAAAATTCAATCAATCGGAGACAACTAAAAAGTGGGCTAATTCATGCTGAATTGGGTATGACTCGCATATCTATGCCCAAATTGTCACGCAGTAAAAGCTGCCCCGTTTCAGGTGCACTGCAAAGCAAGCATGAATGTCTGAATATGCACAACTTGGACATGTTTATGTATATTTTTTATTTCTCGACTGAAATTATCTGGTCAATAAATGAATTGTTCGATCAACCATAAAAAAAGGCAGGATTCCCTGCACCACAACCATCACAGCTGGGATTCTAATGACCATACACGAGATCCAACAATATAATGTGGGACCAATTCAATTACTTCCCCTGATTGCCTAACGAGCTTCCACAGGATTTCATGCCAGATTGCTGGCTAAAGCTTTCAGCAACATCATGTGGGAGCAGAGGGAACAACTGGAAAGAGGAATGCGGAATGAAAAAGAAAAAGAAAGCAAATTAAACAATAATTAGATGTAGTTGCGCACAATTTTTCATTGTTTTTAAAAAAAAAGCTGTGGTGCTGAATAACAAATTTTCAATGTAACCATATGGAGTTATTAACAAACTTCTCAATCCAGAATTATAATGATGATAACAAAAAAAAAACTAGGAAAAAGTAGAAGCAAAAAGGATTAAAATAAAGGATTAAAATAATCTCCACTTAGATGGAAATTGGACAGTGTAATTACCCTCATCTTAGCCCTTCAGCCACGTTGGGTAGATGGGATTATTCGTACCCTTCTTTTTTCTCATTTTGGTGAGCTCAATCCTATCATCCAAAGTGAAGCGAAAGGCTAAGATAAGGATCATTGTATCATCCAGTAACAATACTAACTGAAGAGAATTTGGATCCACAACAAATCATAGAGAACGCTGCAGAACATGCTGGAGCATACACCGTTAAGAAATAAGATTATAAGTAATATTAAAAACCTAATAGCATTAAAATTTTACTTCTAAACACACGGCAGATTTATTGAGTTAAATTTGGCGAAGAAATTTATGCAAGATACAGGTTTAAGAGATCGTAGAATCGAAGTTAATATAGAAAGATACCAAAGGAGTAAGATAACCACTTTCTAATTGGCTCAGCACTAGAAAGCTGATTATTAAATGAAGAAACATGCCAAACAATACTGACAAAGATGAGAAACGAAGATATAGATGCCAGTTAAATATTGTCTACCTCTTCCTTTCGGCGTGATAAGATGAATAAGATCATCCACTGTAACGTTATTTCTTCCCTTCTTTCTAGCATAGGACCTGGTAAGCAAAAATAGATTGGAATGAGTATTATGGCACAAGTACACAAAAAACAACGCTATTCTCCACATAATTTACCCTGCTATAAGGTGTGAAAAGACGGAGGTTCAAATGGCAAATCATGTAACGGAAAGTCAAAAAACGAATACATAACAAAAATCTAGGGACACAAGTCAGGGATAGAAAAGAGAGAAGAAAACAGTCTTTTTTTGGAGAAGTGACTACAGAAATTAATGCATTAATATCCCTACACGTTCAGAGAAGGTTTTTTTTTTTGGAATGGGTATCCACCCAACACCCCACCCATCTTGTGAATGGGGATGTCTGACTAATCCTAGCACATTCATCACCCACTGTCGGTCCTACTTGATTTCCCCACCTAAGTATAAAGGCCTCGGAGAGGATTCAACTCAGGGTCAGTTCACCACCAACTGAGCTAAGAGACGGTGGGTGTTCAGAGAAGTTTAGTTCAACCAAATATTTGAAAATGGTTGAAATTCAGTTATCAGAAAAAGTTTCATGGAGAAGTGTATAAATGATTTTTTTTTTTTTTTTGTATTTTTTTTTTTCCGGTATGCAAACTATTTTGTAAACAAAAATAGATGAATCTACTGCTTAAGCATGAATTTGAAGTGATCGGTAGTCACTTCGGATGAACTTACCACCTCTAACACTTGCAGGCTATGAACTAATTTATGAATATCAATGTAAATAATACATAAGATATATATAACTTTACACAAAGGTGCATATAAATTATATCTATGATTATAAAAATACTAGTAAGATGAAAAAATATTATTTAAAATTATTTGCCATGAAGTGCAAATATATTATTATAATTTTAATTCAATATATCAATCAAATAGGAGCCGTCAGATGGTCCTAAGCATTAGCTAGGTCAGTCATGGCCGTGTTAGGTCCAACCTATCTAAGCTCTTGTAAGGAGTGTAGACGACTGGCACTCAACCACTTAAATGAAACTAATGGAACCTTAAGTAATTATAATTTAATTGATATTAATATTTGATTAGTGTTAATTTGATCTAACTTTGCTGAATATTATAATCTATTTATTTAAAGCCTGCCTTTCACTTTTCTCCTTCATTGCTGACAATTATATTCCTTCACAATCATCATGCATGCCCAAATACGGAAATGATTTGACTTTCTTTTTCTCATAGATGCAACAAACAGCTTGTAACCATCCAATCACCCCTTCTTTGTTTGCTGTTCAAACAACCCGAAGCGGGGCACAATTAATAAGTTGAACATGAAACTATATACATAGCTATGGATATTGAGGAATATAACAATTTCTCTCATATTAGGATTATTACATATGTTTAACTATCCCTAAGGAAAAAAATCCTTTACCCTCATCTCCTTTAAAACCTACAACAGACACCAACACAATAATAAAGTATGATCGACATCAACCATAGTTTATAATATTCTTTTGAGAATATATTTGATGCAGAAGATAATTTAAAATTATAATATGAATAAATATTTGATGTTATTGAATCTTAAATTGCAATTACATCATGCCAAGTTCATGAATCAAAATCTTTAAACAAGAGTAAAAATTTTAGTCTAAATTTGACATTTAAAATCAGATTATGAGTGCAGTTGGGGTAACTGCAGCTGTCTAAAAAAATAATGGAGTTATTATAAAAACAGTAGCTATATAAAGAAGTTGTGGTAGATATACAAATTTTTTTTTTTTAATTTTAAAAAAGTCAAACCATAACTTTCTGGCCGCCACCACAAGTAACTAGGTCAGGTTAACAAACACAACTTTCCTACTATAAATTCTTCAAAATGCAGCCAAAACACGATTGCCAAACGGGGCAATTATGCAGTGCGAAAATGCATCGATTCCTCAAACGCACCCTATATCTTTGATTTTGAAAGTGACATTAAGCATGGGATCATATCTAAATCTAAACTTTTGATAAAGATAAAATATATTTATGAATATAAAAATGAATGACCCCTCATAATCAATGAATCAATTAAATGGTATCATACCAAGCATCTAACAAACTTATTGCTAAGTATATGAATTGAATTAAGATAAACTTTATTTTTTATTCTTGATTTCTTAATATACAAATTCACAAAAATACCTTTATTAAGAAACTTAATTTGTGTCAATATTTTAAAGTCTCATTGATTTTATCATACTAAAAAAGTGCATAATTCATTACAACTAATCTTTAAGCTTTGAGTGAATTTTCTTTAAAAAGCATGTCGGTTTATATAAAATTATAATATTTGTGAGACTTGTATGGCCTAAAAATCTTATCATCCTTGATTCTTAGAATTAGTTATAGTGCATTTATTAACAGTTATTATTATGCACATTAACATTTCAATAATTTCATTATTTGCCCCCATATTATACCAGTTATTTGCATGGTTTGCATGAAAATATTAGCAAGAAAGTTGATCATTAATTATAGATATATTGTTGATGTGAATAAGAGGCATACACGATTTAATCTAGGTAAAAACGTAATAATTTCCCTAAATCCTACAGGTTTCCTATCATCCAAAAAATTAACTGCAACAAAAATGGGATCATTTAAAACAATATAATGTATTGACATGAATATTACTTAGAAATTATGGGAAGTTTGGCATTAGGTCAATTTTCAACGTATTTGATTTGACCTTATTTCATGAATAACCTACCAAAGCCTTGTATTATTCTCTCTTTTAATCTCCATCTTGGGAAGTCACATCCAACAATTTACTAATCAATCATATATATCTTGTTCCTGAAACTATCTTAAATAATGAAGTTGTGTCCACTATTAATGGTGGACTTTAATATCTTGAACAATGGTGTGGCAAAACAATATTTAATGACTTATGGATTATGCCGTAGGAAGCACAACCATTATGTTTGATTAACTCCATGTACATTCATTATAGCCAATTTTTTTTAAGTCGAACAAATCTAGTCTACGTATTGAAGCCTACTCCAATTAATAACACAAATCTTATGTGTAGATATGAGAAAATTAACTAACTAAACATCATTTTTATTTTAGTTATTTATTTGCAATTTTTAGTAGTTTTTACTTTTAATTTTAACATTTTTGGTTCAATTTATTGTATGCATGGATCAAATCAATTAAGTACTCCATGTTGTTTCTTTCTGTAAAACTGTAACATGTTGACCCTTATGGGCAATTTTAACGCTATCTGTATCTCATGTGCTCATGTTCTATGTGATATTCCAACATCACTAAAGTCAAATGGATGTGTTCACATTATCTACCATAAGTATTATTCCTTGCATTATGTCAAATTAGCCTATATTGTGAACATATGACTAACGATTATGGATTTCCTAGAATTCTATAAGGTATATATGAGGCATATACTAGATAGTGTTTTTTTTAATAAAACTTTCATTTATTCTCAACTATCTTAGGCAATATTTAATGATTATATATGCCTGAGATATGCATATTAAGGGGCTATTTGTCTTGAAGTAAAACGAGTGTAGTGTATTCCAAATTGTAATTTTGAAAATGTTGGAGTTTACTTTGAAGTAAAAGAAATATAATGTAAAGTTTCAATGAATTTTGTTGACCTATAAATAATTTTCATATGCTTAATTAAGTAAATATATTGAAATCAACAAGAATTAGATGCAACCTCATGAAAATGAGAGTTGGAAACGCCTTGATCAAGACTGAAATCGATATCAATGCGTTCAAAATCTCAAAATTAACTAATTGACCACTAGTGTCATTCAATTATTGTTCAATGATAGAAAATAAATCGCATAAGTAGCTTCGAACATACCTGAGTCAGGAGGCCTCGACGCTATCCAAATGAGCTCCTTTCACGAAATGGATTGTACCGTTATTGCCAAAACATTGAAAACTATTAAACAAGACCCTTCGTGATCGATTCGGTCAAGTGTGGAGCAAATGGCAAGCTTCGGAGTACGACGACGGCTAAATTAATCTCAAATTTGCCTCGATCAACCTCGACACTGCCCAAATGACTTCTGATCATAAAACGGATTACGTCATTGAATCCGAGACGTCGAATTTACCTAGAAATGATACATTATATAGGTTTGATTTCGGCAAGATTCACAAGAATTTTGGCGTGATATTGTGAAAATTAGACATCCAATTTAATTAAATACAATTCAATTTAATCTTAATAATTAAATCAGAATTTCCGTATGAATTGAAATTGGTAATCAGATTATACTCTTTTCATAAATACTCTTTAATCATGTTCAAAATTGCACTTCAATTTCAAAATCCTACCTAATCCCATATGGAAATACAGTAATCAATAATTAAGGTATTAATCGGCATTAATTGGAGGATTTTTCCTTAGGGATTGGGACTAATTTGAAGTAACCAATAAAGAGGACAGGGGAACGAAAGAACGAGAATTCTTCCCTCTGTTTGATTCATCTAATACAGTCCTGTCATTCCCTCTTTCCGAATTCCTCCGGCCAATCAACCTCCATACACACCAAAGCCAAAAATCTTGATTCATCTCTGGTTAAACGAGCCAGCCGCACTATCATCTCCAGGGTATGAAGCATATCGGAGACTCTCGATCTAGGTTGGTCTTTTCTTCTTGTCCGTCAAGAATGAACCTGCAACAAGGAATCTCCCCTGTTCAGTTCATCTCTCCGACGGTCTCTTTCATCTCGTCTGTCTTTTCCTCACCTACAGCCACATAGGTGATGATTGGTTCTCTCTCTCTCTCTCTCTTATTTTCTTCCTAATCGAACAAAATCCACCCGAATTTTCGATTCCAGCTGTCTCGACCAGCATCCCACCAGCCAACTGCTCCAAACCGAGCTGTCCATTCTGCTACAGTACCCACCGACCTATCCACTCCGATTCTTCTGGTCATCGGCGACCAATTCTAAGAAGTGAAACTCTTCTAAATCCAGTAATTCCTCATACTCAAGCTTTTTGGACACAGCTATCCACCCTTTGTTTCCCTTCCAAAGCCCGTAGTAACAGCACCCACATGTATTCCTTTCAACCCACTTCAAATTGTTGTTCCTTCTTGTAGCTTATAGCTGTTGACCTCTATGGATGCCGTGATCAATCGAAGTCGAGCTCAGCCAAATTGAATTCCAATGCAACGGCGACAATCAAAATACCTCGGCGTCATTAATCACGTCGTAATGTCGAAATTGATCGAACATACATATCGCACTCCATCAAGAAAGAAGTCACGCGCCAAACAGCACAACGGACGCCGCTTGTTAGCAAATGTCGAAACCTATCAAATGAGACTATTCGCTTCAAGTCCATCGAATGTCGGCCCGACCCACAATTTTGAATCGAAATGACTCGATTCCGACCGGCCAAACGAAACGGATCGCACTGCGGCCTCGGAACATCAAAGTAACCTAAATTCATATCAAATTTACCTATGTGCGAAAACAATCGCGAAAAGTCAAAATTGAAATTTATTTAATATCTCAAATAAAAAAAGAGAGAAAACCTGCCTATATATATCTACTTAAACCTAGCCCTAAGAATACACGACATTCACAGCCCTCACACGCGGCACAAGCTTCCTTCCTCCTTCCCGCTCGGTCGACCATGCTGCGACTCTCGTTCTTTCTCCTTGTCGATCACGCGAGCCCATCCATCCCTCGCCAGAGCACCTGCGGTAACCCGAACGTTGCTCCTCCTGACCCTTCCCCAGCGACGCGATGCGCGCTCTCTCATTCTCCCATAGTCACCAAGCCCAGACGAACCATGTAAGCTGGAACTCCTTCCTTTCATTAAGCCACCTCCTTGAGACATGCACGAAACGACATCGCCTCTCCCTCCTCGCTTTTTTCTCTTGACTAAAACCCGAGCCACTCTCTCCATCCCTCCCTCGACTTCGTGCAACTTGAATACGGTAAGTCCCCTCTCCCTCTCTTTCCCACTATATCCTCCCTCTTAGCCGAACCACCCCTCACTTGCTAAAGCCTTCCTTACTCGTGTTAGCATCCCTACATCTCCATCTTCACATCTCTCTTGCTAAAGCTCATTATGTGCATAATCCATTTGACTGGCAAAATAAAATAAGGGAAATGATGATTAAAGCCTTGTGAGGTGTAAGGTTTTCATTGTTGCTTTAGTGGATAAAAAAAATATTGTAATGCACGGAGTTCAATCCTCCTTTGTTTGTTAGTTGTTACGCATGTTGCTCGCCTTGTTTAGCCTACACTTAGTTTAATGGTTACTTTAAATCTGCTTATGATGTGTTATCCAATTGATTATACCACTTAACCAATTTAAAAGAAGGAGAATATATAATATGATAACGAAAGTGATGGTAGGACGAATTATCTTATTAGTATTTTGAGCATCTTGCCTTTATGTATGCATGGAGATGAAATTATAAGAAAATTTACTAGGCATAAGTACTCGTGCATGTTGCTTCAACGTGACGAGGAAACCAGGATGACTCTTATACAAGTTTGAAGGCCTATACGACGCTTTTCATAAGCGCGATAGGTGTAAGAAAATCACTAGGTGTCGCAAGACACCTACCATGCACGCTTTCTTAAATGTGGTGAAGACCCAAGACTCGACGGATGCGCACCTACAGGAGGACGGAGGTCGTCGAATTTCATTTCAAATGTCTTTTTACGTACGTATTGAAGACCTATGCACGCTTTCTTAAACGTGATGGGTTTGGAAGATCTCTTAAGCCACGATGTCGCAAGACACCTACCATGCACGCTTCCCATAAGCGTGGTAGGAAGGCTATAAACACTCGGCGTGACCTGCTGATGACGGGAGTCGCCAATTTCACTTCAAATACCTGTACATATGTCTGCTATATATTAAATTATTGTACCTACTGCTTTAATACAATTGCACATATTTGTTAGATATAAGTACTCGTGCATGTTGCTTTAGCATGACGAGGAAATCAAGATGTTCTTTACACAAGTTTGAAGGCCTATGCGACGCTTTTCATAAGCGCAGTAAGTGTAAGAAAATCACTCGGCCGCGATGTCGCAAGATACCTACCACGCACGCTTTCTTAAGCGTGGTGAGAATGCCTCAACACTCCCGACGCAACCCCCTATACGAGGAGGATGTCGGGAGGCTGCCGAATTTCACTTCAAATACTTGTACATATGTCTATTGTATATTAAATTATTGTACCTACTGCTTTAATATAATTGCACATATTTGCTATATATAAGTACTCGTGCATGTTGCTTTAGCATGGCGAGGAAATCAGGATCATTTTTACACAGGTTTGAAGACCTCGCGACGCTTTCATAAGTAAAAGGTGCGAAAATCACGCCGACAGATCGAAGACACCTACCATGCACGCTTCCCATAAGCATGGTGGAAAGGCCTTAACACTCCTCGCTTACATGGACGACGGAGGTCGCCAATTTCATTCAGAGATTGAAAGCATATCTTTCTTAAGCGTGGGTTTAAGACTCTAAGCAGATCGCAAGACACCGACTACGATACTTTCTTAAGCATGGTAGAAGGCAACATTCCCACCTATGAACGACGGAGGTGCCAAATTTCATTAAAATAGAGATTAATAATTAATAAAAAAAGAAATAGTTAAAGAATAATCTTTGAAGCTTAAACGAGTAATAAGATCAATAATTGAACTAAGTCTAATATACTAAACTGCTGAGACAAGATTGGACTTTCAATTATCTGACTAACAATAGTCTACGATAAGTTAGATGTCTATCCAATGCAAACAAATGAATATTAATCTAAACAATTGAACAGGAGTTGAAACACTTTCGCCACCAAATCTGCAACACAAAATTAAAAGCAGACAGAAGACGTTGGCTTAAATTCTAAATAGAGTTCAAATATATTAAGTTTGCATAAATTATGGAACAACTATCGCTTAATTCAAGTGCTTCAAAATTTGTGCAATCATTTGAAAGAGACAAATTCTTGTATAAAATATAAAACAATCTTCAATTCAATTTGATCTTTTCAAATTGCATCAAGATTCTAAGTAACCAAGATGGGCCCCATACTACACCGATTGCTTTAGCTGTCTCGAGACGTTGTGTTGATTTTCGGTTGGGTCTTAGGATCGAGTCCGAGTTAACAAAACCTATAAAATCCAATGTGCTATTATAATATTTTCAACTTAATAAAATCTGAAAAGTTAATTCTATCATAGAATTATAAAAGATAAATCTACCAACATCATTATTAATGTAATTTCTCAAGTTTAAACCTTCAAGAGTCCAATCCTCTATGCTCAAGCTAGAGTTGAAAAGGTTTGGAAGACTATAAATTTTGAAACAATGAATCATCTCGGTTGGGTCTTAGGACTAAGTCCAGGTTAACAAAACTTAAAAAATCAAATAATAATAGGGAAATTTACATACATACCACACAATTCTTATGCATTTACATATTTCACACCCAAACTTTAATATTTACAAAAACCAAGACTTTCCTATGCGTAAAAAAAAGTGCATTTCACTTGGAAAAGTAACAAGGGTGGTATTTTTGATGTAATAATAAAGATTTAGGTGCTATTTAAGTAAATATTAAAGTTTGGGTGTGAAATATATAAATGCATAAGAATTGTGTGGTATGTATGTAAATCCCCCATAATAATATTATAAGAATTTCAACTCAGTAAAATATCTGAGAAGTTAATTCACATGACAAGACTGATCCTCTATTAAATTAATAAATGATAATCAAACAAAGAAATGATACATATACCCCAATAATGGCTGTGTTGAATAAGATTTCAACCGGAGTGGATATTTCCATTAAAATGTAATCACAATCTCAAATCAAATTAACTTAAATCAAGTGTAAACTCAAATACAAAATCTAATATGTCATTAAGCTTTAAACACCTAAATGAAATTCATTCTTTAAAAATTTAAAGCTCAAAATTTAACTCACCTTTCACAATTGTTTATGACAAATTAAAAAACTCTAAATTTCAAAGAGCCAAGTCAAGATATCTATACTCACACTCAAATAATCTCACGCCAGTAGCGATGCTACTGTGATCTTCCGATCGCATGATTTGACTACCGCTCCAATATATGATGCTTACACCGTGAGTCCTCGACGGGCCGCGCAACGTCACCATTATATTACTTTAGCACGACTATACCAGATGTTTCCAATGGCTCGCCTTGAGATGAATCATGTATGTACCTGACAGAACAAAAAATCCTCTATCAACTTGGACTTAAACTTGTCTCCTGACAATCAATCACCTGTGTTTACAAAGTTCCTCAACGAACCAACGATCACCGACAGCGATCATTCTGCCGTACGGGTCGACTACCTCTTTCGACTCAGAGACACCACTGACAATCAACTACGATTCGATCAGCACGCCATCTCCCCAACCATCCGCTTCAAGTTAAAGAATGATGAATTTCATAATCTAAATTCCAAAACTCACATGCCGCTACTAAGCCAAGATTAAATGATCTAAAGACTAAATTTTAATCGAAAGTTCTCTTGTATTGGGAGTAATTAACTATGTGTTGTTTCATAATCTTCGGAACCAGATCTAAACTCCTCATAAAATGAGGATAAAATCTCTAGGTAATGTCTTATCTACTATTCCATCTGAAAATTTCTTTCATCAATTTCTTTAATTGGATTTTCTGAAATGACAACTTAAGAGACATAATGGGCCTTAGAAATTCAAGTTAATCTGGGTCCATTAATTGGATTCAACTGAATCCAAGTCTCCAGGCAGAACGTGAAAAGTAAAACAAATCTCAGGGAATTGGGTTTATCATCTCTGATGTTTAGATGAGTCCTAATTGTGTCTCGTTATCAAAATAGTTTTTTTATTATCATACTAGAGTGGGACAGATGAGAGATGGGGTTCATGAGATTTAACATTATCATCCTTATCGCTTAAGGGAACTTAAATTAAGCCTAACCCAAATCCTATTCTTGAAATTTGTAGTCTTTTGAGTAAAGCCATAGGATTTGAATTGTTAATGTTTATTCTCTAGTTTGTTTATGCTGGATTTCATTTGAAATTTGCTGACTAATTTACCCTAACATTATTTTATATGCACCATGAATACAACAGTTGATCGCTAAAATAAATACCCGTACACGCCTTTCTTGGTGTGGAGGGAAAATCTGCGTTTCATGTAAGCACTTCGAAAAACTTGTACATATCTTTCTTGGCATGGTGAGATGATGCATTCGAGTGATTTTATCATCCTTTCTTGGCATGATGACGACCAACATAGAAATAGCCCATCGGGGATGACGTCGAGATCTTTGCCAAAATCTCAATTCCACACTAACGAGAGGCCTAAACAACTTGACCTAAAATCAACTATAAATATAAAATTAATATTTAAACTGATATTGCATGTATATAAATACCCATACACGCCTTTCTTGGCGTGGGGGAAAATCTGTGTATAAAATTAATATTTAAATTGATATTGCAGGTATATAAATACCCATACACGCCTTTCTTGGCGTGGGGAAAAATCTGTGTTTCACGTAGGTGCTTCAGAGACTCATACATGTCTTTCTTGATATAGTGAGATGGCACATTCGGTCGTGATGTTTACACCAAATACGTCTTTTAGCGATATGGTGGCTGCTCGATGTAACCGATATGGGGATGAGATCTTTGTCAATCTTCAGAAATTTTATCTAAAATTCATACTTGCAATAAAATTTAAGTTAAATAAATAGCACTGCCTAAATTCGCTAAAATAAAATTGATATCGAATTGAATTTTAAATTATAAATGAGAATGAATTTGAAATGAACTTGAAGATTATATTTCAAATAAAGAAAAATGGACAAAACTCAAATAGATTTATGAACTTGAAATGAATTGAATATTTTAACAATAAATATAAACTTAGCATTTCAATATGTCATTTCAGTTGATTTGGAAGAAGATATGACTGGATATCTAATTAGAGCACAAAAGATCTCCTTGGACTTAGAATATAGTTTTCAAATATAATTCACTCCAAATAAGATTTACAATATGATTAAAATATAATCTCCAAATATAAATGTGAATAGTATAGAACATTTATATTAAACTTAATAGCTAAATATTGAATATAAACGAGCTCTTTAGTGGACTCTGAATCAAATCATAAATCACTTCAAATAAATTGAAGAAAATAAAAGAATTCATGGAATATTCTTAATGAGATTGAATGATTGCTAATAAGTATAATCAATGAATTCTTGGAAAATATTTGAAGCATATTATTCTCCTTAGTAAATACTCGAATTTGATTAAAGAGAAATTGAATAGAGTTTGTGACAAGTTTGAGGATTGTCAATGGATATAAATGAGAGTCTATTGAACATTCAACAACTAGTTAACTCTGAATAAAAGAAAATAATTAAATGTTATTCCAAGAGATCTAATAAGCTACTAGAATAATTTAAAATGCCTTCAATGTCACCGAATCTGCAACACAAATTTAGTTAATTTCCGTTATAAATAAACCTCACATGCTTCATAAGACAATTACTAAATTCAACTTGGATATTTTTAAAAATTCATATAAATATCCAAATGAATTTAATTTAATATGCATGTATCATAAGATAAACTTCTAATTGAATTCAAATGCTCCAAAATTCATATCAAATCGTTGATATCAAAATAAATTAAATTATTTGAAAGTTAAAAAAAATGATGAAATCAATTCAATCATTTATATATATGCATCTGAGTTAATGAGCGTCTTGTATCTTAATTCAAGTCATACAACAACAGCAACAAGCCTTAATCCCACTGGGTGGGGTCATTTATGAATCCTTCTTACCAAAGTGTCACATTATGTGTCAAATTCTCATCCCAATTCAAATATCTTTAAGATCATTTTTTTACATCTTAACCAAGTCTTTTAGGTCTACTCTGCTTTCTTAACGTAAAGGAATCTAATGCATACTCTCTGTCAGTCATCGGTTCATCCATAGAATGTGATCCGATAAACTGTCCTCATCTTTGAAATAGAGTTGACAATGTCTACTAAATGATCAATTTCTAAATGAACTTAAACTATAATAGATCATAAAATCCAATCATCTATATTTACAATAGAGTTGACAAAATTTATTATGATATCAATTTCCTAAACAGGGGCGGAACTAGCCTATATTTTGAGGGTGGACAAATTTATTATATAAATAAAATAATATTATAAATATAAAAAAATAAAATTCAAATCAAAATATTACATTTTAATATGATTAATGAGTTAAACATTAGCTATAAGAAGAGAATTAAATAAAAATTAGCTAACTAAAAAAAAATTAATGTTGATTTAAGCAATCTATAAAAAACACTGAATTGAATTTTTATAAATCAAGAAAAGAATTTAATAAAAGTTCATTTTAGTGAAAATAATTATAGTAAAATAACTTAGATAAAATATATTTAAATAAAATGAATTCCAACGAAATGATTTAGCAAAATAGATTTCAACAAAAAAATTTAGCCTAATATTTTTTTCTACATGAATACCTCACAAACACATTTCGACAATCCCTTTTTTATTTGTGATATTGCATAACATTTTGTTAATATTACAATTATACTATTTGTGTTGAGTGCGGCTGCAAAGAAGAGGAGAAATCAAATAAACTCTAGGTCTTTTTTGGGGCAAATAATATAATGAGGGATGGGGGCAAATTATAGAATTTATTTTTATAATTCAAAAAAAATGAATTTTTCAGGATGGGAAATTGCCCACCCTAGGCAAAACGTGGATCCGCCCTTGTTCCTAAAGAATTTAAATTACACATAAGTCATAGACCAGATCATCCACTAACAAATAAGTAGAGTTGACAAAATCTACCTCAATAATGGCCGCGTTGATTGAAAATCTTAATCGGAAGAGATATTATCATCAAAAGATACTTGAGCTCTAAACTAATTCATCATAAAACTATATTTCAACTAAATAAATATATGAACTAAATGAAATTTATTATTTAAATACTTAAAGCAAACAATTTATCTACTCATCCATCATTATTTGTTGGAGATGTGATTAAAACTTCAAAAGAAAATTTAATATCAAGTCAAATAAATCATATTCAAACTCAAACAATCGCTAATAAAGACGTAGCGAAATTAAGGCATGATCTTGGCCACATAAAATCTGGTTATGGAGGGTCCTCGAGGGTGGTTTGACCCATTAATGGCTCCATTATATTACGATCACAACTGTAGTCCGCATGTTCCCCAATGGCTCAACTCTTTGAGTTATGAATCATGAGGTATATTTGATAAGCACAAAGCCCTTTTGTCAACTAAAGTAGTTTTAAAATTGTCTTAGATAAGCCACTACGTCTAATTACTTGATGACATAACTCACGGTTCTTGCAGAATCCTTGGTCCGTTAAGTCACTCTCCCCAACTAAGTACCGAGGAGTTATGAATCATGAGGTCAGTATCCTTTGTCCGCGTGATCTTGGCACCACATAAAATGCGGTTATGACCAGAGTCCTCTAACCAGGTGGTTTGACCCATTAATGGCTCCACTATATTACGATCACAGCTGTAATCCGTATGTTCCCCAATGGCTCAACTCTTTGAGTTTTGAATCATGAGGTATATTTAATAAGCACAAAGCCTTTTTGTCAACTAAAGTAGACTTAAAATTGTCTCATTGAAAAGCCAGAATTACTTGGATGACATAACTGGTTCTTGAGGATCCTTCAAGTTAAGTCATTCACTATACAAGTAGGTAGGGATCACGGTAGGGAATGGAATCATGAGATCTTGATCAGGAACGTCATCATTCCACCAACCATATGTTTTAAGTAAATAAATGACGGATTTTCTAAGTTAATAATACTCCACCGATTGCTAATATGACTAGTTTTAATCGAAAGTTCTCTCTCACTTATTGACAGAGGTAATTAACTATAGGTGCTTGCGCTTATAAGAAACCTGGAACCATACCTAAAATCCTCACTTGAGGGCCAAATCTCGGGTAGTGTCTTTATCTACTGTTATCGCCCCAAAATTTGTCCGACATAATTCAAACTCTCTTCATCGAGAGGTCGGATGCAAATTTTCGGAGCTCACAAATTTCAAAGTTACTATATAGGTCATTTTTGGCATATTCTAAACTTAGCTAAGCATGTTGAATTTCAAATACATTGCGAGTGATCTTACAACCACCCATTATGGTTGCTTGCAGGTGCCATCAACCTCTGCTACTCGCTGCCCGCCACCATTATAGTCGCTCTCCACCCATCATAGTGGCACGCCAAACCCCACCACACTCCCTCATAGTTGTTCTAGCTGAATTTGCCTTCTTGTTATCCTAACCACCACCACCATCACTGCTATTGCTTTATATCCACCGCCACTACCCAACTCCAGATGTTCTTGTTGTCGTACCTTCATTGCCTCCTGCAAGCATCTGGCACCATCATTGCCAAACTTTACATTGAATTTATTTTATTTCAAACCAAAACCCAAAAGGTAATCTCCTACATTTATTTTACACCAAACCAAACAACTCTAAAATATTTTAAATACGCTATATATCTTTTACTCTACATTCCTTTCCAGCAAACCAAATAACCCCTAAATATCGAGCTCTAAGAGTGCAGTGTAAGTATTGACTGCAAATTTTCAAGAAAGACATTTTTGATTGTGTGGTAAATCATGATTTGAAGTGTGCTTTTTTATGCTTTCAATTTTCTCACAAACTTCTAGAGGTTGAGTGAACATTTTAATGTCACTGTGGGTTTTATGTATTTTTGTGCTTACATCAAAAGAGAATGATTAACTGTTTTGAATAGAGGTCTATGAACTACAAGTTTTGATTTGTGTGCTTAAACTTTATCATGTCATTTAATTGTGTTAGGAAACCCTATATCACTCTCCTTGACATTTGACAACTTGTTCTAGCCTAGATATTTGCAACACCTTATTATAGACACCACTCATTCCATAAAAATCATCCCTTTTTTACATAAAATCTTAAAAATCAGCCATTATTTCTAACATTAGCTCAATTTAACATCATACATGTCATAAAGTGGTTGTATACTGAATCACTGTTAGCTTCAAAGCATTATAAAGAAATATTCCCATTTTCACTTGTACAAAGAAACAATTAGTAGAATCCTAATAGGAATTCATTTCCATGTTAAAGCATTTATCGAGAAAGATACCAAATAAACACACATTAAAAAAATTATTCTCTATAACAGTCATAGAAGCAAATGCCAAATGTGATTTCGGAATGCAGCAGTACAATAAAATGCTTGAAGTTAGGTTGGAACGCAATATATCATAATTTACAGCTATTGTTTGATTAATAAGGGCAGCGATACACAAATAATCAGCAAGGGCTAGTGGCACAATTAAGTGTTACATACATAACTTTAAGAAAGCAATTATCATCATCATTAGCCTTAACCTGACAAATTTTTATGAATCCTCCTCAATTCATTCTTGTTAAATGTCACATCAACCTCAAATCTATTTTAAAAATATGAATGCACAAAATCCATCCATATCATCTAAATTCTACCCATTTTTCTTATGAATCATTCTACAATAATTTTATATAATCCTCTAGTTAATCCATCTTCAACCATTAACTATATATACTTGAACCACCTAAGTTTATTTTTCATTATCTTATCTTTGCTTCACATACCATTCTCATATAATATTTTCTCAATCCATCTATCCTAATTATACCATACACCCATCTTAACATTCTCATTTTCCCACACTCAACTTTGGTTATAAATGACTTTCTTTCATTGACCAACTCAATACTTAGAAAACTTAACCACTTCAATTGCCGTTCATAAAAGTTTCTTTTAATTCTCCATGAAATTCTCATATCACATGATACTACTTGGATAATTCTCCTTTAAAATAATATCCTCATTTTTCTATATGATAGATCAAATACTTAATCGATCGCAATATAAGTTGATCTTCCACAATATTGACTAACTGCCCATTTTGCACTTTTTGAAATCACATATCATATGTCCTGCCTTTTTTATAAAAATTCAAGCTATTTATCTTCTAAATCTTTCATAATTACTCTAAATTTCTATTTATATCCAAGAGGTTTCAATAATTAAAATATGCCATATAGAAATAGCATACACCGATACTTCAATTTGAATAAGCTTTGTAATATTATACTGCTATTGGAAACACTATGGCCATTTTATATCAATGCAGTTATATATAATGTTGCATCACATACCCATTGTAATGCACAGCAAAACAAATTTCATGGCATGCGAATGTTTGCACTCCAGACATTTTTTGTAGCACAACAATTACCATAATAGTAGAGCTTCCTTTGCTAAAATCAAATAGATTCTCCAATAGTAACATGATTTTCCAAATATGAATGAATTGCAATAGATTGTACTTGCATATAAGTGAAGAATACAATTGGAGAAATTAAATGTAAGTGAAAGATATAGAGGGCATTATTTTATTTTAAGGGTATAAGCAAATCAAACATGAATGCATGGAGCTCTCGTTCAGCTTAATATGTTGCTATTACCCAAACACGTGAGCACAAGTTCGCTGAGCGAAAAGTTTTCATTTGTATTTGTCACATTGTTAGAGAACCAAATATGAGCCAAACTTGAACAGGCATCTAAGTTGCGAACATCGATCTTTTTTAACACCCCAACGGTAGTCCAAGCAAAAATAAAAAGCTATTAAATACTAATCATTTTCAGAAGTGAACAGCTACGTTACACACGAACACACATACCAAAAGGTGGTTTTTATAAAACATTTGCACTGTTCCTAATTTATTTCACCCTAAAAGCTCATCATCCGCACATAAAAAATTGCTCAAGTTCTTCTGCACCACGAAGTGTTGAAATAAACCAAGAGGCATTTTTTTAAGTTTTAGAATGGAAAAAAATTGTCTTTATTCAGTTTGAGATCATAACTAGCAGACGTTTGAGTAATACATTTTCAATATACAAACATAATAGGTTATTTTTTAACGCTAAATATTTACCTGAGAAGCTAGTTTCAACCTCTTTTAATAATTCTCAATCATAGGATGTAAACAAATTAAAACGAAAACTGCAACTATTCCACCCATTGAACAATGAATGGCATATAGAAAGAAAAAAGGATGAGTAATAAACACTAGCAACAACAACTCAGAAAACTTCATAAAAAAGTTTTGTTCACAAAATGCTGGAAAAAATGGTATTTCAAGAACTGCAGACTAATCGTATTAAAGCTGTAAAAATTTAGTACTTCTTCCTCTCTTTTTTTCAGGAATAAAACCAGTTAATAAAATATGAATGATAAATAATAATCAACGCAACAACAACAACAAGCATTTATCCCACTAAGTAGGGTCGGCTACATGAATCCTTCGTCTCCATTGTGTCCTATTAAGTGTCAAATTCTCATTTAATTCAAGTATACTAAGGTCATTTTTTTACATCTTCTTAAATCTTTTAGGTCTGCCTCTACCTTCTTAAGACAAATCTGTCATCTACTCTCTGGCGGGTCATCGATGATCAACGCTTTATGTGGCCAAACCATCTAAGGCGACTCTCTCTAATTTTATCTACCATTGGAGCTACTCCAACTTTTTCCCGAACATACTCATTTCGCATTTTATCTCTAAGAAAGCCACTCATCCACTTGAGCATCCTCATCTCTATTACACTTAACTTAGTCTTATGCTTCCTTTTTATTAGCTAACATTCTGCATCATAAATCATTGTAGGTCTTATCACCATCTTATAAAATTTTTTCTTAAGTTTAAGCAGTACTTTTCTATCACATAACAGGCCAGATGCATTTCTCCACTTCAACCATCCAACTTGAATTCTACTAATAACATCTCCATCTATTTCACCATCATTTTGAACAAAAGAGCCTAAATATCTAAATCGCTCACTCTTTTTAATGGCTTGTTCACCTAATATCACAACACTTCCACTAGAATTTCTAGAACTAAAATTACACTCCATATATTCAGTTTTAGATCTACTTAAATGAAAACCTTTAGACTCTAAGGTTGACCTCCATAATTCAAGTTTCTTTTAGACTCCCTCTCTAGTCTTATCAACAAGAAGAATGTCATCAGCAAAAAACATACATCAAAGTACATCTTCTTGTAATGTCTAGTAAGAACATCCATAACTAGAGCAAAAAGATAAGGGCTTAAAGCTGATCCTTGATGTAATCCAACTAAAATAGAAAAATATTTTGTCAATCCCCCTTGTGTTTGGACACAAATAACAGCTCTAGGATACATATCCTTAATGGCTTGAATATAACCAATATTAACTTTTTTTTTTTCTAGAACTCTCCAAAGAACATCTCTTGAAACTCTATCATAAGGTTTCTCTAAATCAATAAATATCATATGTAGATCTTCCTTACTTCCTATATACTTCTCCATCAAACCTCTAAACAAAAGTATAGCATCCATAGTAAATCTACCTGGCATGAAACCAAACTGATTGTGAACTTTTGTATCACATCGTAACCTATGTTCAATTACTCTCTCCCATAATTTTAATGTATGACACATTAACTTAATTCCTCTATAATTTACACTCTTGTGCATCACCTTTATTCATAAATATAAG
This sequence comes from Cymbidium sinense, assembly GCA_021442155.1. Lineage (NCBI taxonomy): Eukaryota > Viridiplantae > Streptophyta > Magnoliopsida > Asparagales > Orchidaceae > Cymbidium > Cymbidium sinense. The sequence continues at coordinate 35,175,633 of CM038215.1, forward strand.
AACCAACAAACTCTTTCTTCACTCATCTGGCATCTTTTTATTCTTTAAAATGATATTAAAAAGATTTGTAAGCCAAGAAATTCCTTGATCTCCTAAACATTTTCACACTTCTATTAGAATATCATCAGGTCCTACTATTTTTCCACATTTCATTTCTTTAAAGCTTCTCTAACTTCATATATACTAATACGACGATAAAAACAAAATTCTCTATTTTCATTTAGGGCATTAAGGTTGCTAAAATCAATCGTATTTTCAAATTTTTCATTGAAAAGTTTATTAAAATATCTCATCCACCCATTTTTAATATCCTTTTCTGAGAAAAGCACTTTATGATTTTTGTTGCGTGCTAGAAAACCAATTACGGTAGAGTGAAAGTTTACGCCTTAGCCTTGTTGTGAAATCCAAAGACACATATTTAAAGTGAACAAGAAAACTCGAATTTTAACGTGAAAACCTCGAAAAAGAGGAAAACTTAGCGAAACTCCACTATATATTTGTTTTGACAAGTTTTCCCGATCACGGGATTACAAATTATATGAGAAGAGCTAACAATGGGAATCCCAAAATCGAACAACCATATAGTCGCGTTGAGGTTATATGATTCTAGTGGTAGCAAATGATGGTGAACGGCGAATATCCAACGATGAAGGTCGTCATGATGGAGCAAACGATGATTGGCAAAATAAGACCATAGGCCAAACCGCCTGAGTTAAGCTTATGTATTATGGGGCATGGAACGCTGGCGGTAATTTGGGTCTGGGACAACAGGCAATTCGCTTAGCGTAGTCGGATCGCGGTGAGGAGCGAAGCCGAGCGTAAAACGCAGCGGCAAGCGGAAGCATGATGGTCATGAAACGTCTGTATGGCCGATGGGTTAAGCGTGAGGGCGGTCGGCGTGTGGTGAAAGCAGACGGTCGATGGGTCGGTATGTGGGAAGCCGTCAGCCGCGCTGGTGAACGGGCGGGCGAGCAGGCGAGCCGCAGTAACACGTCGTTTTGGCCCGTTTCCGCCCATTTTGAGCGATTTTGACGGTTTTTTGACCTTTTGCCTATATGGTCTATAAAACCCTCCTAGGCGAGGAAAAAGGCCTTCTTCTTGAGAGAAGGTCGTTTGGAGGCGATCAAGGCAGAATTCATCCCGGCTCAGTTTTCCCTCGAAAGAGGTGTTCGACCTCGTCGAGTCGGGTTCGCGATCAGCCGTAGTTCATCTGGCTCTTTTCCTCGAAGAGGTGTCTAACCGTCAGGCCGGAGTTTGGACGATCAGCTCGTAGTTCATACGCAGACTCAGTTTTCCTCGAAGAGGTGTCAATACTCTCGACCGGGTCGGGCGATCAGACTTCGTAATTCATCTGGCAGCTCCGTTCCTCGAAGAGGTGTCAACTAACCTCGTTGGACCAACCGGGTTTGGAGGCGATCAAGGCCCGCAATAACCGGAGACGGGGGTTGACAGCGATGCCCGACGATGGTGGCCGGCGTCGGTGGTCGGCGGCGATGACCGGCGACGATGGTCAGCGAGGATAACCAACGACGATGGTGGCAACCGCGGATATGACCGGCGATGGTCAGCGGTGGCCGGCAGCGGTGGTGTTGGCCGACGGGTGGTCAGCAGCAATGGTAACGATAATCAGCAAACGGCAGCGTCAGTAGTTAAGGTGGCAACAATGATCGCAACGACCGGATGCTCAGAACGTGGTTAGCGGCCGAAGGTAATCGTCAGCATAGCCAGCGATGGTGGTCAACAATGCGGCCGCAGTAATCAGCGAGATAATGCAATGATGGTACCGGCGGAGATGGCCGGCGATAATTCGGTAACGGCAGCAACGGTGCGTCAACGAGGTCAGCGATAGTAGCCGGCAGCAGTTAAGCGTAACCGGCAGCAGCGTTAAGCGGCCGGCAAGTGGTTAACGCAATATGCGCAAGTATCAGCAGTGGCGAAGTCAGTAAATCAGCGGATAACCGGCAGCAGCGGTGGTTCGACGATGGCGATGGCAAACGATGATAGTCTTGCGTCGAAGATGGCCGGAGATGGTCGGCGGCGATGACCGACGACGGTGATGATTTTTGACCTATCCAAGGTTGTTTGTGAGAGTGTACTTGATGACGTTAACCTGTGTGGAAGAGGTTGAATTGAATTCGCTGAGGATTTTGACCCATCCGAGATTGTTTGTCAGAGTATTACCCAATGACGTTAATGTATGTGGAAGGCCGTAGGAAGTCCAGGACCTGACTATCTTGGGGTTGTTTGTCGAAGTCTTTACTCGATGGCGTTAACCTATGTAGAAGAGGTTAATTGAATCCATGAGAGGATTTTACCTATCCGGTTGTTTGTCGAGTGTTACGATGGCGCAACTATGGAAGAGAATTGAATCCAAGAATTTTGATCTATCCGGTTATTTGTCGAGTGTTACCGATGGCGTTAACGCATATGGAAGAGGTCGAATTGAATCCGGCGAGATTTTGACCTATCCGAGGTTGTTGTCGGTGTTACAGATGGCGTTAACCTATGGATGAGGTTGAATTGAATCCGGACTTCCAAGGTTGTTTGTCGAGTGTTCTGCGATGGCGTTAACGCATGTGGAAAAGGCCGTGAGTCCAACCGACTATCATAGGTTGTTTGTCGAGTCTTTTCGATGGCGTTAACTGTGTGGAAGAAGTTGAATCCGGCGAGGATTTTGTTATCCGGGTTGTTTGTCGAGTGTTTGCTTTCGATGGCGTTAACTCATATGGAAGAATTCGAATTGAATCGGCGAGGATTTTGATCAGGTTGTTTGTCAAAGTATTACGATGGCGTTAACCTGTGGAAGAGGTCGAATTGAATCCGTGAATTTTGACATCCGGTTGTTTGTCAAAGTGATACGTTGCTGTATGAAATTATCAAAACATTCGTTTGTGATTATAACTGTGCTCCTTAACCTTCTTTTCGTATTGCTAACACTTCTCTTGATAATCGATTAGATATCGAATATTGATTTGGATAATCTTTTGAGATTAAGAGTTGCCCTCGCTTTGACAAAATTTGAAGGAGCGAAGTTTGATGAATCTTCATTCTTCGCCTTAAAAGCTTGAAATGCTCCACCTTGATGGTTTTGTGTTGGAAACTTGTCGTCATACAAGATGAAATAATGGGAATCGTTTTACAGTGTAGCGTTGCGTCTTAGAAAATCGGTGAGAGAAAGTTCTTAGCGCTTGTTGTGAAATCCAAAGACATACAGTATTTAAAGAGTGAACAATAAGCTCTAGAATTTTTAACGTGGAAAATCTCAAAAAGAGGAAAAACCACGGGGTCTAGCCCAGCAAAATGCTTCTACTATATATTTGTTTTGGAGTACAAGTTTTTCCGATACGGGATTACAAAATTGTATATGAGAAGGGCTAATAATGGGAATCTCGACAACAACAATATAATCACGCGTTCGGGTTGTAATTCTAGTGGTAGCAAATGATGGTGAAACGGCAAGCTTGACGGCGATGAAGGTCATTGATAGCAAACGGAGATTGGCGAGGATCGGCGGCGGCCGGCGGCGGCGGCCGGCGGCGGTGGTTGGTAACCAACGGGGGTGGTCGGCGACCGTCGAGTAGTGGCACGATTATGCCTGGAGGATTTTCAAGCTTTAGAGCTCTCTCCTCTCTTGCCCCTCATATGAGGAATGAAGTATTTATAGATTATTGCGTCTCTATAAATATGCAAAATTCGAACCACTCCTTTCCATCGGACGGCTCATGATGATTGATCGTATGATGTATTTTGTGTATTTGAATGCTCAAATGAAGTCGAATTATGAGATCTTGGGCTCGTTAGATCCGCCGTCGAGGCGGTCGGTTGACTATAAACACTCCGTGTTTGAGAGTTATTTAGGGATTTAAGACATCCACGGTTCGAGGATATTTTAAGTGCTTGATCAGGCCGGTTTTAACTTGGATCAACTTGCTTTTAGATCAAGATTCGTGCTTGTAGTATTTTCGATCATATCAATTTTCATCCTTTACACCCAGCTAGATCTTTACTTCTCCTATCTCTTTTTGGTTATTTAACATACATCTTTCACCTTCTTTGATATCTAATCTAATGAATAGATTACTAAAAACTAAATTTTTGCATCATATATTACTTTCTTAGAATCTCTACAGGTCACTTTATATCTTTCTCAATTTTTTGAGTTTTTACATCTAAACCAAGTTTTATAACAATGCTTCTTATTTCTTATCTTTTCGCATTAACTCCACCACCAACTTTTTTTATTAAAGAAGTTTTCCTTTTATTCTCTAAGCATTTTTTTTCTTAATTTCGTTTCTTCTTTTTTTATAATATTACTTGAACGTCCATCAAGCTCTTTAAAATCTTAAAATATTTTTAAAAATATTCTTTAAGTACCACAATCTAATCATAGGACAATAATTTAATTTATTTTTCATCTTCCAATCTTCATCTTAAAATCTAAAACTAATAATCGATATTGGGTACTTAAACTTTCACTTGAAATGACCTTATAATCTTTACAATATAAACGATCTATTTTTCTTATCAGAAAATAATCAGGTGTGTTTTCTTAGATCCATTTTATAAGTAATAATATGTTCATCTCTTTTCTTAAATAAAGTATTAAGCTACAAAATCATGGGTTAAGACAAAATCTAATATAGTCTCCCTTCATTCTTAATCCATAACTATCATGAATCTTTAAAATCTTCTACCACTCAACCAACATGCCTATTTAAATCTCCTCCAATAAATATTTTTTCTTCAAGAGATATCTTTGTATTAATCCCTCTAAATCATTACAAAATTTTTCTTTTAAACCTACATCCAAACCTACTTGAGGAGCATAAATACTTCTAACATTGATAATCTTAGTATAAACAATAATCTTTAAAGCTATAATTATATCTCCACATCTATTAATATTTACAACATTATTCTTCAAACTTTTATTTATAATCACACCTACGTCATTTTTAATTCGACTTTTACTTGAATACTAAAGTTTAAAACCTAAACTATCTATCTCATTGGCCTTCTCCCCAACCCATTTAGTTTATTGAACACATAAAATATTTATCTTCATGTGAACCATAATATCTATTGATTTCATTAATTTACCTGTAAGAGCACCTATATTCCAAGTCTCTAACCTAATTTTGGACTAACTTAACTTCTGCATCCCGTAATGTGGGAACCCTTGGTTATTTAACCGCACCGCACGATCTGGGACCTTGCACACTTTTCACTGTATTCAGGCTATAAAGCGCGTCACTTCCAGGGGGCGTCCTAGCATTAATACAATGTTTTAAAGGATTCATGTCATGGTTATTTCGATAAGTTTTACGTTGGCTGTCGACTGCCTATCGCCACCCTCCACTTTTCACATCCGAACTTGGGACCGGCAAAGGTAGTGTTTATGCAAAATGATAGGAGAGTAGAATCTAATTAAAATTAGAAATAAAATGGTTTCAAGAAAATCATGGGCGGCTCAAATTAAACAGCACCTGCAGAGCGCCTTCATTTCATCTCTCCAGCCGCACTCTATGAGCCTTTCCCTCAAAAGATCCATCAGCTTTTCCTTCTCTCCACTCTCGATCAACTTCAAAGTATTAAAATTTCAGCCATCAGAGATTAAAAAAGTAAAGCTCCTGTCGTGAAGGGATAAAAACACACGGAAAGGAATAGAGTACTTTGATGTTGATGATTTCCTGAAGTGTCGGCTCTTTCTGTGGCTCATCGTCGATGTCCGGCGTTGGAGGCCGATTGACCGAACCCCTCCTTCATTGGTGCCCGATCGATCAAAGAAAGGAAATACAGGTAAGATGGTTCATATTTAAGAAAAAGCAACGGATAAATCGAACCAAATCGGCCATCTTTGATGGCATGAAGAAGACCTAGAAGAAGAAAAAGATCGATTACATTGTCCTCCCACTCTTCTCGCTCTCAAATTTCCCGCACTCCGCAGCTCCGCAGTTGCTTTCGTTGCCTGCCTCTAATCCCGGAGCAAACCAAAGTCGAGCTTGCTTTTGTTACTTACCGGTCATCATGAGCGAAGTTTTTCAAGCAATTTTTTAAGAATTTTTTTTTACAAATCATTCATCTAATTAATATGTATTTATAATTTATTTCTTATATTTTTTAAAATATATTTATGTATGTATCACATTCTTAAAAATTTTATAAAAAAAAAAAAATATGAATTAAACTTTTGTTATAAATTTTAATATTTAAATACTAATTTAAAAAATTAAGATTAAATATGATTTATCTATAAATATATAAGAACTTAATAACTATGTATGCTATAACTTTATTAGCTTCTAGCATTAATCAAATTTGTTATAACTTTAATTGAAATATGCTTAGATCATGATTGAACATTCAAATTAAGATTTTCAAATAATCATCGAAGAAGATTTGATCATCTTTTGAACAATGATCGAAAAACGTTCAATTTAATTTGAACAATAATAAAAAAATGTTCGATCTTAGTTCAAATCATGATCAAATAAGTGCTAACAAAGTTGATTATGATTCGACCAAGATTCACATAAAATTTGAGTTATTCATGTAAATTAGAGTTAGGCAATGTCATATTTATCATTCCTAAATTTTATATTAAACAATATTTTGATATTTCGCTAAATATTCATGTAAATAAGAGTTAGGCAATTTAGGATTGCTATTTTTTTATCCTTTTAAAATAATTTTAATTACTCCTTTAATCTTCAACATGGTAAATTCACAATTATAAATTAAAAATACACGTACTATTTGTTGACCTCTCTATCATTTCCAAAAGTCAAAATTGAGCAAATGTGATAAAAATGACAAATGATAAATGTCGAGTACATAAAGAAGAGCCAAAGTGTCTTGATCGTCGTCAAAACTATCCAATATGTTTGTAGCGCTTAAGTATGATAAATGAACTTTACATGCAACCTATTCACTCGCATATAGCAACGACAACAAGCAAAAATAATAATAATTGCTCGAATCAAACTGAATATAATAGAATCGATAATTGACGGAAGTGATTTGCACAAATTAGAGCCAAATTATTTTCATTGTTGTCAGAATTGTTCAAATAGTGCTCGTTCATAAAATGGATTGTGGTAGGATACTTGAAGCATTGAAATATACAAAACCGGGCTTCATACATTCAATTTAATTGCATAAAATGGTGTCAAAGAGCCATGAACATAACGACACTCAAATCATACTAAAATTACTTCGATGATTGTCGACGTTGTCCAGATGATGATCGTTCACAAAACAGGTTACACCAATGTGTTCATAGCTTCAAGATCTACAAAATGAAGCTTCTTGAAATGGATTTGGTCACATGCAACAACGACAAAGAGCGGCGAACGAATTATTGCTCAAATTGAGCTGAATACACTTTGATCATTATCACATCACTTGGATGGCGTTCATGAATGAAATAAACTGCTTCAACATTTCCAATGAAAAAAGGAGGCATATACTGCATAATTGTCACATAAAAAAATTTGCGGAAATTACACACACATAGAAATAAGTGCACACAATTTGAGAGGTAGGAGTAGCAAAAGCAGTGGATATATATTTATAAAATTATAACGTAAATTAAAATCTAATATATAAAAATTAATTTAGAATAAATTTTATTAAATAAAGTTATACAGAATTAGTTTTATTACATAAATGCTTGGTTATGTTTTATATATATCCAAGAAAATAGAAATTAGATCAAAAAAAAAAAACAATCTCCTTGGATTCTAAATTCCGAAAAATCTGAAATTTATCAGTCTGCCGACCTCGTACACGTAAAAATCCCTTCCTCCCGAGAAAATATTACGTGCGCAGTCCAGACGCAGCTTTATATCCGGACTCCAATAACTACATAACACCTATCCAATATTAAAAAAAGATATTTTTTTTCACTTAACAACGCCATTGGCAACGACGCTTACGTTACGGCCCCATCTGTCAAAACAACGGAGAAATGACGTTGAATGGGAAATTTAAGAATATATATATATATATATATATATATATATATATATATATATATATATATATATATATATATATATATATATATATATATATTTATATTTATATTTAATGCATAATATTTTTTTTTTTTCAGACAAGTCGAGCTCAGAGAGAGGAACAGAAAATCTTATTTCATTTTTCAGGAAGAACCGTGAAGATGGAGAATGATTTAAGTTATCCATGATATTGTCACCAATTTAGATGATGTATTAAATAAAAATACATCTAGAATTTTAACCGCTTTATATGAATAATTTTTTAGGATTTATTAGTGATATTCTTTGAAATTCTTTTATTTAATGTATATTTCCTACATGTTAGGAGTTATTCAAGTAGACTTTGTTTGGAACTTTGATGTGTGCTTCTCACTCTAGAGTACCATTTTGTCTTTTTTTTCTTCTGATTTTGACTGTTTGGATATAATATGTTTAGTAGATGGCATTACAAATTTGTTTGTTTGAGGTTAGTTTTTACAGATTTGTCAGTCTTCTCATGAGAGTATTATTTTTCAATTTTTGTCATATTTTTTAGCCTATTTAGAGAGAATATATTTAATAGATTTCATTAGAAGTAATTCTGAGGATTATTGGTTAGTTTTGGAGGCAGATTTTTATGTGTACTCTCTGTATTCTCATGAGAGTACACCACATATTCTTATTTTTTTTCTAGATTTTTTGGCATATTTGGAGAGAATATGTTTAATAGATTCCATTAGAAGCAATTTGGAGGTTGATTGGTCAGTTTTGGAGATAGATTTGTATGTGTACTCTCATGAGAGTATAAAGCATTTTCTCATATTTTTCATCTCTTTTGACCTGTTTAGAAAAAATATATTTAATAGATTCCATTAGAAGCAATTTGGAGGCTGATTTGCATGTGTACTCTTTATACTCTCATGAGAGTACACCCTATTTTCTCATTTTTTATTTCAAATTTTTTGGCCTGTTTGGAGATAATATGTTTATTAGATTTCATTAAAAGCAATTTGGAGGCCGATTTGTTAGTTTTTATGGGAGATTTGCATTTGTACTCTCTATACTTTCATGAGAGTACAAAGCATTTTCTCTTTTTTTTTTCCAGTTTTTTTGGCCTAATTGGAGAGAATATGTTTATTACATTCCAATAGAAATAATTTGGAGGCTGATTGGTTGATTTTTATGACTGTTTTGCATCTGTACTCTCTACACTCTCATGAGAGTACACCCCATTTTCTCATTTTTTTTCTAATTTTTTTGGGCTGTTTGGAGAGAATATGTTTAATATATTCCATTAGAAGTAATTTGAAGGCTGATTGGTTGATTTTATGGTTAAATTTGCATGTGTCTCTCTATACTCTCATGAGAGTACACTCCATTTTCTCTTTTTTTTTTCTAGATTTTTTGGCCTGTATGGAAAGAATATGTTTAATAGATTCCATTAGAAGCAATTTGGAGTCTCATTGGTTAGTTGTATGATATGTTACTCTCAGATTCTCATGAGTACAAAGAATTTTTCATTTTTTGCAATTTTTAGTGGAGAATATGTTTATTAGATTTCATTAAGTAATTTAAACTGATTAGTTTGAGTCAAATTTGCATGTGTACTCTCTGTACTCTCATGAGAGTACACCATATTTTTTCATTTTTTTTCCAATTTCTTTGGCCTGTTTGGAGAGAATATGTTTATTAGATTCCATTAAAAGCAATTTGGAGGCTGATTGGTTGATTTTAGGGGAGATTTGTATCTGTATTCTCTATACTTTCATGAGAGTACAAAGCATTTTCTCATTTTTTTTCAATTTCTTTGGCCTGTTTGGAGAGAATATATTTATTAGATTTCATTAAAAGCAATTTGGAGACTGATTGGTTAGTTTTTAGGGGAGATTTGCATCAGTACTCTCTGTATTCTCATGAGAGTACAAAATATTTTCTCATTTTTTCAGCTCTTTTGGCTTATTTGGAGAGAATATGTTTATTATATTCCATTAGAAGCAATTTGAAGGCTGATTGGTCAATTTTGGGGGCAAATTTGCATGTGTACTCTCCGTACTCTCATGAGAGTATACCCCATTTTCTTTTTTTTTTTTTTTTTTTTGCCTGTTTGGAGAGAATATGTTTAATAGATTCCATTAGAAGTAATTTGGAGGCTGATTGATTAATTTTATAGTCAGATTTGTATGTGTACTCTCTGTACTCTCATGAGAGTATACCCCATTTTCTTATTTTCTTCTAATTTTTTTGGCCTGTTTAGAGAGAATATGTTTATTAGATTCCATTAAAAGTAATTTGGAGGCTGATTGGTTGATTTTATGGTCAGATTTGTTTGTGTACTCTATATACTCTCATGAGAGTACACTAAATTTTCTCATTTTTTTTCTAGTTTCTTTGGCCTGTTTGGAGAGAATATATTTATTAAATTCCATTAGAAGTAATTTGGAGATTGATTGGTTAATTTTTAGGAGAGATTTATATCTGTACTCTCTGTACTCTCATGAGAGTACAAAGCATTTTCTCATTTTTTTTTCCAGTTTCTTTAGCTTGTTTGGAGAGAATATGTTTATTAGAAGCAATTTGAAGGCTGATTGGTCAGTTTTGAGGGCAGATTTGCATGTGTACTCGCTATACTCTTATGAGAGTACAGAAGATTTTCTCATTTTTTTCAGTTTCTTTGGCCTGTTTGGAGATAATATGTTTATTAGATTCCATTAAAAGCAATTTCGAGACTGATTTATCAATTTTTGGGGCAGATTTGCATGTGTACTCTCTGTACTCTCATGAGAGTACAAAGGATTTTCTCATTTTTTTCAGTTTATTTGACCTTTTTGAAGAAAATATGTTTATTACAGTTCATTAAAAGAAATTTGGAGGCTAAATGGTCAATTTTAGGGGCAGATTTGCATGTGTACTTTCTGCACTCTCATGAGAGCACAGAAGATTTTCTCATTTTTTTTTTCAATTTCTTTGGCTTGTTTGGAGAGAATATGTTTATTAGATTCTATTAGAAGTAATTTGAAGGCTGATTGGTCAATTTTGGGAGCAGATTTACATGTGTACTCTTTGTACTCTCATGAGAGTACAGAGAATGAGAGTATAGAGAATTTTCTCATTTTTTTCAGTTTCTTTGGCCTGTTTGGAGAGAATATATTTATTAGATTCCATTAGAAGTAATTTGGAGGCTCATTGATTAGTTTTTAAAGGAGATTTGCATTTGTACTCTCTGTATTCTCATGAGAGTACATAGCATTTTCTTTTTTTTTTCCAATTTCTTTGGTCTGTTTAGAGAGAATATGTTTATTAGATTCCATTAGAAGAAATGGAGGTTGATTGGTTGATTTTAGGGGCAAATTTGCATCTGTATGTAGGTGAATGTGGCATATTTGAAATCAAATGATTTTTTATATGCAAAAGCAGGTCTGAAGAAAGCTACCAATATAAACTGCACAGTTAAATTCTAGAAAATAGATACAAGGAGTGGTTGTCCAGCCATGATTAGATTTTCTATTGATTTAGATGAGAATTGAAAGGTTAAAAAATATAGAGAGAGTCATAATCATTCATTGGCAAAGTCGGGTGACCTACATCTTCTTAGATCATACAAAGGCATCAGCGATGAGAAGACAGCTGTGTGCTTTTCTTTTTCGGACACATTTGGCATGGCGCTAAGTTCGAGATGTTTTGTAGAATCAGATTTGGATGCTCAAGTGGAATTTGTAGCATTCCAAAAACTTGGAGATCCAACTACAAGGAGACAAGTAGTCTGATACAAAATTCCTTTGCCTTGAAGACAATGACAGAGGCTGGAATTAGAGCAACTGATGCATTTAGCTATCTAAGTGAGGAAGTTGACAACATGTAGAATATTGGCTTCACAAAAAGAGATGCTTTCAATTTCATCCAAAAAAAGAGAAGATCGAGGATTGTGAATGGTGAAAGTAATGCATTAATACAACTATTCAAGGAAAGACAAGCAGAGGATGGGATGTTTGCATGGGATATCAAAGTTGATGAGTCAGATTGCTTAGTTAGTTTTTTTTGGAGCAATGGTATGTCAAGGATAGAATATGATTATTTTGGGGATGTCATAATTTTTGATATAAGCTATCGACTTAATAAATATAATCTTGTCTGTGCCTCTTTTGTTGGAGTGAATCATCACTGGAAAAATATCTTATTTGGAGTAGCCTTTCTATCAGAAGAGATAATTGAGTCATTCATATGGCTATTCAAAATATTTCTCCGGTTAATATGTGACAGAAATCCTATAATAATATTCACTAATCAAGATTAGGCAATGGCGAGAGCTATCAAAATTGCATTACCGCATACTCATCATAGGTTGTGCCAATGACATATTTCGAAGAAAGCTCTTTCGAAGGTACACTGCTTTAATAGTAATAAGATAGTGTAAAGTCTATTTTATACATGCATGAGCATGTGTGACTCACATGAGGAGTTTAAACAAGCTTGGTCTACTATGCTAGATGAGGGCAATTTGCACGATCATACTTGGTTGTCTGAGCTTTATAAAATTAGATGCAAGTGGTCCACCGTATTCTGCAAAGACTCATTCTGTATGAGAATCTTGTCAACGTAATGAAGTGAGTCCACTAATAATGTATGTCACAGAATCTCTAAACCAACAAGTTAAATCACAAATTGTTTCTTGGGATTAGAGAAGGTTATCGACACATGGCGCCGGAATGAACATGATGAAGATTTCAAGTGCAGCCAATCAGCAATTATTCTTGTTGTTAAGACTAGTCCAATTTTGAAGTAAGCCGCTATGTTTTACACAAGAAAGCTTTATACAATATTTGAGGAAGAATTTTTGCATGGAGTTGGAAGATTGGCAGTAAATGTGTCAGATGACAATCCCATGGAGTATTTGGTGAGAAACTTAGAGAATAAATATGCTTCCAAAATATGGATTGTCTATTTCGGCAAGATATGCCTAAATATAACTTGTAGTTATAAAAAATTTGAAATGATGGGATTGCTTTGTGCCCACTGCATCCGAGTTCTTAGTCAGGAAGATATTATGCGCATTCCGGATAAGTATCTTCTCATGCAATGGTCAACCAGAGCAAATGGGGATATCTACTTTGATAGTGCTTACAAAAACTTAAAAGATGTGCAAGGCAATGATGAAAATGAAACTAACATTATTTTTCAGAACCACATCAGTCGATATGCATATCAAATAAGCACCAGAGCACAAGGTAGTAAGATAGCTGAGGAGTATATGTTTGTATCCTTAAAAAAACTATCTGATAATGTCGACTCTATATTATGTGAGAATTCACCTCCAGCTGATAAAACATCTAAGAAGAAGAAGTCAACAACAACAAATAAAGGAAATGGCATTTTAAAGGATCTAGTTAAGCAACTACTAAAGGGTGTTTCAAATGCAAGGCTTAAGAGATATTGGGAGAGAACCAAGAAAGCCAAGAGTAATTTTCTATTTGCCTCTGAAGTTATAGTATTACATATTATTTTTAAACTTTAAACCATCCTACTTTTATTATTACAGATCAAAGAACAACGAGAGGGTGGAGAACATGTAGAGTCACCAATTGCAACACCTTTTTCTATGCCTAAGTGCTTTTGAGGTATGCATAAAAAACCAATCCATTACATATCATTAACTAATGATGTTCTATTTCTAGAATTTAACTCAAGCTCAACAATCAATCGTCGAAGGGTACACTAAGTGATGATGGATATCATTGTGGAAACATTTTAGTGCATGATATCATTTAGTTGTGTGTTCTTAACGCATATTAATGTTAATGTCGATTACAATCATAATTATGTCATTACAATCATTTCTGTAAGAGTAAAGAGATTCCTTGATGAGTTTCTTTTAGTTGACACTGGAACACCAGTACTCACATCTAGGGGATTCGTTGAGGAAGATATTGTTAGAGTCACATACTTTTTTTAGCGATGCTATGAAATTGTCTCTGAAAGTCAAGGCTGAAACAACAGGTACTACTAAGCTCTAAACTAATAGTCCAATTTTCTTTTTTAAACTTTAAGAAGATTAATTTATGAATGACTCATTATATCGATAATTGCTATGTTCTTCTCTTTAAGACTTCTAAAAAATATAAATAATCTTTAAGCTTTTTGAACTGATCATAATTAAATGATCTGAATTAATTTGGAGATGTTGTGCGAGTAGCTACAATAGAGCATAGAGAGGAGCTAAATCACTTCAATGCCCATAGACAGGGTGGTCATTACCTATATTATTTGTGTGCTTGATGAAGGTTAATTTAGAGTAATAAGTAGATGTAATAATGATGATGCCGAAATGAATAAGTTAGGAGACATTGCTGTCGCTTTGTAACAATACTTTATGTAGCTTTTTAAGTTACTGCTTGTGCTTCCTGAATAGGTTTGTTCCACGTAAATATGTTGTGCTTCTCCTTTCTACGTTCAGTTTGTAGCATTATGTATGTGAATGAGAATAATGGTTTATTAATACGTCTGGTTTGATATAATCAAGTATCATTTAGTAATGATTTTGTGTGATGATTTTTTTCTATTATTTTACATTATTATAATTAATGTTCATTAATTTGTGAAGCAAGGAAGATGAGAATCATGTTAAATAAATTGATTAATGAGCAATTTTCTTCTATTTCATGTATTTTTTTTGCTTGTTTCTTCCTCATCATTTATTTATTTACTTTTGATCTATTTTTGTCTTGCTTTACAGTCCATCGATGTCATGGATTACTTATTGCTGGTTGGTGTTGATGAGGGGACAAAAGAACTGGTTATACGAATCATCAATTACATGAGGCAATTTTTTTTATCTTTCTTCCAATTTGATTATCTGTATATTTTGACTACTTGACACTGGACATCAAGCATGCAAGGTGCAGTGTCCAGAGGGTCCTTACATTGTTCGGCTCATTTTTTATTGCTTGTTTATTTATCTATGGAGCTTGTACAATGTGTTCCAACTGCTCAATAGGGAGATGAAAGCATTATTTCAATCAATTTGGGTATTTTTTTCATGAAAAATGTTCTTTAAATATGTCAAATCATTATGTTTTAAATTTCATTTTTATGCTATATGTCTAATATTTTTTCAGGCGTTTATAACAATGTGTGTTATGTCAGATGAAACTAAAATGTATTAGTTCTTCATTCTTACACATTCTTCTATAATAAATTGGGTAATTTGTAATTCATTTATTTCAATTTTTAGGTAGATGATGAAGGCTTAATTATGTAAGTGATGATGTTGAATCCAGGCTATCATTGAACTCTCACATTAAACAATTTTCAGAGAGAGAGAGAGAGAGAGAGAGAGAGAGAGAGAGAGTATATTGAATTGTGGAACTTCATATCGTTCTTTGATTCTTTATTTATAGATTTTGATTGATATTGCTTGCACTACATGATCAGTCATATTTACAAAAAAAAAATAAAAATAAAAAAAATCGTGTAACTCTTGATGTGGTTGATCCTCAAATTCTACTTGAGGTGTTCTAATGATTTAATAAATAAGTTTGATTTGAGTTAACAATATTCGAATTGGGTCAATCTTGGGTTAAGATTGTACTGACATCCTCATAGATAGAAATAACCTCTTATCAAAGAAGACAATTATGCAAAATATACAATTTAAGAAAACTAAAACTAAGCCAAAGATTAAAAAAAGCTATTAAGATCAATAAATACACTTTATAAGCAAGAAAACTATTATTTGTTGGTAAGAATGAAGAATAATATTGTCACCATTTTGTTAGGTGCTATGTAACCTTGTTAAGCGTGAAACGAATAAAGCTATATTTTGAATATACAAAAAGGTCATTTGGAATTATTTTTATTTTTAATTTTTTATCATTTATTTTATTTATATTTTGATTTAAAATAAAATATATTCGATAATGATAATTATTTCAAAACCAATCAAAATATCTAAAAATTATTTCTAATATTTCTATAAATAATATTTTTTATTTTTAAAGCGAAACTAAAATATTTTTTAAAACTTATTAAATAAAAATCTCATAAAATAACATAAAATGACTTATAAGAAATAAAAAAATAAAAGTAATCCCTAACATGCACTAAGCCATAAAATTATAGCAATTCAAGTTAATTAAAGTTAATCGAATGATTATTTAACATTCCATAATGATTTTTTTAAATAAATTTTTATTATGTGCGCATTATTTATTCAAAATTATTAAGCACATTTTGTAATAAATTTAACTTAATAAACCTTTTATCTTAATTTATCGAAATAGTATTTTTTTTAAAAAAAAAATGTAGTTTTAAGCTTAATATCATTGTTTGTTTGATTAATTCACTTTCTAAAAAAAATTTTAAATGATTTCAAGCATTTTTAGAATATTTAGATTTTTTATTATATTCATTTGATATTTTTTAGGTATTATAAAATCGTATTAGTTATTAAGAATAAAATAATAAAATAAATTCTTGTCCACGGTCATAACATAATAATAACATTGATATATTCAATTAATCATGATAATCGTACTCTCGAGAGTACTGATTCTACATAACAAAAGCTAATATTGACCTTCAAATAGCTTGTAATGGAATATTAAATATATTTTCAATAAAAAATTTGACAAAAATTGAGAAAATAATCTATACTCTTATGAGAATGGGCGATTACATCTGGCGACTTGAAAAAGCTAAAATTCATGCTCCAAATAGCTTATGATGGAATGTAATAAACATATTCTCTCCAAACATGTTAGAAAAATTAAAAACAAAAAGGAAATAATCTATACTCTCAGGAGAGTACATACCTACAAAATAGCTTAAAAAAACTAATATTCAGGCTCCAAATAACCTATAATGGAATGTAGTAAACATATTATTTCCAAACATGCCACAAAAGCTGAAAGAAATTATGAAATTGGTTTGTACTCTCATGAGAGTACAGAGAGTACATATACAAAACAGCTCAAAAAAGTAACCCATTAGCCTTCTAATTGCTTCAAATGGTTTGCAGTAAACATATTCTCTCCAAACATGCCAGAATAAGTGAAAAAAATTGAGTAAATAGTTTGTACTCTCAAGAGAGTATAAAGAGTACACCTGCAAAATAGCTCAAAGAAATAATATTCTCCAATCAACATGGAATGTAATTAATATATTCTTTCCAAACAGGCCAAAAATAATAGAAAAAAATGTGAAATTGATTTGTACTCTCATGGGAGTACAGAGAGTACAGATGCAAAATAGCTTAAAAAAGTAACCCATCAGCCTCCTAATTGCTCCAAATGATTTGTAGTAAACACATTCTCTCCAAACATGCTAGAATAAGTAAAAAAAATTGAGTAAATAGTCTGTAGTCTGAAGAGAGTATAGAGAGTACACCTGCAAAATAGCTCAGAAAGGCTAATATTCAGGCTCCAATCAACCTGTAATGGAATTTAGCTACTATATTCTTTTCAAACAGGCTTAAAAAACTAGAAAAAAAAAATGTGAAATTGGTCTGTACTCTCATGAGAGGTATAAAATCTGAGATGCAAACAACCAACAACCCTTGCTCCAAATTGCTCCAAATAGTTTGTAGTAAACATATTCTCTCCAAACATGCCAAAATAAGTGAAAATAATTAAGTAAATAGTCTGTACTCTCAAGAGAGTACAGAGAGTATACTTGCAAAATAACTTAGAAAGGCTAATAATCAGGCTCCAATCAACCTGTAATGGTATCTGGTTAACATATTCTTTCCAAACAGGCCAAAAATAATGGAAAAAAAATATGAAATTGATCTGTACTCTTATGAGAGTACAGAGAGTACAGAAGTAAAATAGCTCAAAAAAGTAACCAACAGAAATTAAGTAAATAGTTTGTACTCTCAAGAGAGTACAAAAAGTACACCTGTAAAATAGCTCAAAAAGGCTAATATTCAGGCTCCAATCAACCTGTAATGGAATCTAGTTAATATTTCCTTTCCAGACAGGCCAAAAAAATTAGAAAAAATTATGAAATTGATTTGTACTCTCATGAGAGTACAGAGAGTATAGATGCAAAATAGCTCAAAATAACAACCCAACAGCCTCCAAATTGCTCCAAATGGTTTGTAGTAAACATATTATTTACAAACAAGCTAGAAAAGCTGGAAGAAATTGTGAAATTGGTCTATACTCTCATGGAAGTATGGAGAGTACAGATACAAAACAGGTCAAAAAAGTAGCACATCAACCTCCAAATTGCTTCAAATGGTATGTCATAAACATTTTTTCTCCAAACGGGCCAGAATAAATAAAAAAAATTGAGTAAATAGTATGTACTCTCAAGAGAGTACAAATAGTACACCTGCAAAATAGTTCAAAAAGGCTAATATTCAGGCTCCAATCAACCTGTAATGGAATCTAGTAAATATTTCCTTTCCAAATAGGCCAAAAAAATTGAAAAAATTGAAATTTTGTACTCTCATGAGAGTACAATGAAATCTGAAAACAACTCAAATAATAATAACCCATATCAAATGGTTTGTCATAAACATTTTTTTTCAACAGCAAAAAAAGGTTAAAAAATTGAGAAAATAGTGTACTCTCGGGAAATAGAGTACACCTATAAAATTGCTCAAAAAAACTAATATTCATGCTCCCAACTACATGTAATGGAATCTTTCAAAGATATTCTCTCCAAACAGTCCAAATAATGTGGAAACAAATGAGAAAAATGCTCTCATGAGAAGAAAGTACATCTGATCAAACCAACAAGCATCAACCAACCTACAAATAGCATAAGGCTAGATTCAAGTTAAAGAGGTGAAGAAATAGTTGAAAAAGGGTCCTAAAACACATGTTATTTACTAAACATGACATCTGACATGTTATCTCAGAAAACTTAAAATCTGAAATAGTAAAATGGCATCCACAAACACATCAGGCAGATACATTTCTAAAGAATTTTATTTCCAACATATCAAACTTCAATTGACATTTGTTAAATCATTTTTTTCATACCCATACAGAAGATAGCATAAGCGAACTCAGCCCTGAAGCAATTCATCTTCTTTGGCCAATCTTGGTGGTCTACTTAGTCTAGTTGATTGCTGCCTCCATGTATTTGTGAAAACAAAATCCATGTCACACTTTTCTTTGGTAGCCCACTCATCATTTTATTGGCCATTTGTGGGATCTCTCAAAAGGCGGCATCTTTAACAAATAATTTGATCTAAATAGTAAAATATAGTCAATAAGTAGGCACAAAATATGCACTTGCAAACCGAAATGAGAAGTTCTTCTTATAATCTCGGGAAGAATGGTCTTATGAGTTGGGTTTAATAATGAATCATAAAAATACTAACTTGCTTGTGCCCCATAGTGTCAGTCTTGATTATTTAGCGAAAATAGTAGCTCGACCCGTACCATCTGATGACATCTTTGGATGAACATTTTGCTTTCCTTTTGGAGGCCATATTTAGCATAACTCTCAGAAGTGAAGACAAAGTTTAAAATTAGTGGCTTCTAACTATCTAAACTAGGAATGGATCATATTACCTGAAGTTCTGTGGAGTAACTTACCCAGTTCAGGCATGAAACATATAAATAGGGGACATATAGCCCAAGACATAACGAGTACTTCTCGGCTAGTAAAAAGGCAAAGGCATCGACGTGTGTATTTGATAGATCACGTCCACAACTTATCGATATAGCCTTTGATGATATTCTAAGCAAATATCTTTCACCCACATGAGAAATATGGGAATGTGAGCCTAATTAAATGATGTGATTTTATGTATCTGAAGGAGTTGAATGAAAATGACTTACTTCTCCTGAAAGCATGAGGTGTCGATGAGCGCATTGGCTTGGGCGACATCTCTTGATGAGAAGTCCACAATATGATGTGCCTCGGTGGAAAATTGTTGATGATGAAAGTTAGTGATGAAGAATTTCAAAAGTAAGACTCAATTTCTTTGATGATGCATACCTCGCTGATGCTCCTCAACCACCACGATAGCGGTGTGGTTCAACCACGATATTGGAGCATGTTTCTTCCTACCAAAAATTTAGTGAAATCAGCTACTATTAGGTTAAATTACAAAGAAAGTAAAGTAATACCTCTTTTGCCGTTTGTTCATCCTGTGTGGAGGTTACCACAGGAGTTATTCTGCACCATGACTTCCTATATGTTAGTGTGAAGGGGGAAGATATAGCTTTCCTCTTGTCATCGCCTTCATCATGCTCATATTATGAGTAAAGGCACATCATCTTCATGTGCGGTGGAAGCCTCCAGAGCTTTCCCTGTGGTGGCATCCATGGGGTTTCCATAGTGGAAGCCTCCACAGGGGCTTCTCCATTAAAAGTCTCCACAGGGGAAGCCCCTCTAGTAGCCTCCACAGGAACCTCCCTTGTGATAGCCTCTACCACAGGAGAAGCCATTGTGGTAGCCTCCACAGCTTCCCTGTGGTACCACAGAGGTCTTGTGGTAGCCTCCAGTCTTTGCCCTGTGTGCTTCCTCAGAGATTCCCGTGGTGCCTCCACAGAGCTTCCCCAAGGGATCTTTGGGACCCTGTGCAACAACCACCTCATAGTAGCTACCCACAAATCAATTTCATTAATTCTCTCAGTTATTAATGCTTTAAAAGACAATACTCTCTCTCTCTCTCTCTCTCAGGGCCCTGAAACCTGCAAGTATCCTCTTTACCGCTAAGCTTTCTAATTGGGTACTAGTAGAGGGCAGGCTAGATACACTAGAAGGGGGAGAATATCGAGGAGAGATATATGGAGATTGGGTGGGACACTCATTGGGTAAGAATGGGAAGAGCTCGACATGGGTTGTGTCTGGGTGGGGCAATGTTTGAGCCGGTCTAAAACCCGATATGATGAAAGGAAGATCATTACAGATAAAATATATAATGCTTTACAATATGAATAAATATATTTTAATATAAATAAAGTAAAATTATTTTGTGTCACCTGGTATTCTCCCAAACCAGTGATGAAGTCATCTGCAAATTTTATTTTTGGCCATCGTAACATACATGACTTTGTAGAAGGAAAGGGAAACCTTATGATGCCTCTGTGCTCTGTCGCTCAGATCTACAACAAATATTTATATAAGTTAACTTCATTGCATCAAATAATACATATCTGAAGATGTAGAACGTACCATTAGAAGAGTGAAACCATGTACCGGTGCCTTATGTAGAATCTTTGATATAATACCATCAAATTGTGAAACCGAGAAAGGCCCCATTTCTCCTCAAATTTGTCTATGTCGTTGGCATATGCAATCAATTTCGATGTCACTCTATAATTGTGATATATAAAAAAAGATTTGAAAGAAAAAAATATATGTACTAACTGTAATAGATCAATGGCGATCAAATACTCAAGTTTATTCTTAAAGTCCAGTGAACTTGACTGGGATTTCGCCATATGACCTTCTCCCTCATTTAGCATCCTTCCATTAATGCAACTTCATTGGGGTGAAAGGAATGCATTGGCCACCAAAAGAATGCTTGCTTCTCTTTATCCAAGAGCAGATTGAAGTGATGGCAATTGAGTCTTCTTGAATATAGTCTAATAAATTGATGCAAATGAAGCCTCCTTAAAATGTCAATAACTTCATCGTCTTTGAAATATTATCGAACACCCTCAATGGTGGTAGGCGCATCAGGAAGTTATTCTTTTCCGGACATGTTAATCTTCAAAATAAAATTCAATTAATGAGAACATTATCGTGATGGAGGCCAAAGAGTACACAACAAAAGCGACACTAAAGGGTAATAGTAGAAAAAATTGAGAAAAATATTTTATACTCTCATGAGGAAATACAGAGGAAATCAAGCACGACCCATCAAAAATTGCTTCAAAATGTAGTAAACAAATTTTCTCCAAACAGGCCAAAAAATCTAGAAATAAATGAGAAATTGGTCTGTACTCTCATGAGAGTACAGTGAGTACACATATCAATCAGCCTCCAAAACTAACCAATCAGCCTCCAAATTGCTTCTGATAGAATGTAATAAATATATTATCTTAAAATAAGACAAAAAACTAAAAAAAGATGAGAAAATGGGGTGTACTCTCATGAGAGTACAGAGAGTACACATGTCAATCTGCCCCCAAAACTAACCAATCAGCCTCCAAATTACTTTTTAATAAAATGTAATAAACATATTCTCTCCAAACAGGTCGAAAAATATGAAAATAAATGAGAAAATAGGGTGTACTCTCATAAGAGTACATAGAGTACACATGTCAATCTACCTCCAAAACTAACCAATCAGCCTCCAAATTATTTCTAATGCATTCTAATAAACATATTCTCTCCAAACATGTCAAAAAAACTAGAAAAAATGAGAAATATACGTACTCTCATGAGTCTGAGAGAATACAAATCTGCCTCCAAAACTAACCAACTAGCCTCCAAATTGCTTCTAATGGAATCTACTACACATTTTCTCTCCAAACAAGCCAAAAATTCTGGATAATAATGTGAAAATACTCTGTACTCTCATGAGAGTATAGAATACATATCACAAATCTCTCACAAAAGCAATCCCTTAATTGCTTAATAGAATCTAATAAATATATTATCTCCAAAGCAGCCAAATTGAAAAAATGAGAAAATACTATGTACTATCATGAGAGAGTACACATCTAATCTCCCAAAACCTCCTCAAATTGCTTTTAATGAAATCAGATAAACATATTCTCTCCAAAACAGGTCAAATAAACTAAAAAAAAAATGAGAAAATCCTATGTACTCTCATGAGAGTACTGAGAATTACATACAAATCAAAAACTCACCTCCAAATTACTTCTAATGGATTCTAATAAACATATTCTCTCTAAACAGGCCAAAGAAACTGAAAAAATTGAGAAAATCCTGTGTCCTCTCATGAGAGTACAGAAAGTACATATGCAAATCTGCCCCCAAAACTTACCAATCAACATCTAAATTACTTCTAATGAAATGTAATAAATATATTTCCTCCAAATAAGCCAAAGAAACTGAAAAAAAAGAGAAAATCCTCTGTACTCTCATGAGAGTACAAAGAGTACAGATGCAAATCTTTCCCAAAATCGATCAATCAGTCTCCAAATTACTTCTAATAGAATCTAATAGACATATTCTCTCCAAACAGGCCAAATAAACTGAAAAAAAGAGAAAATGGGGTGTACTCTCATAAGAGTATAGAGAGTACACATATAAATCTGATCCTAAAACCATCCAATCAGCCTATAAATTACTTCTAATAGAATCTAATAAACATATTCTCTACAAATATGATTTTAAAGCTAAAAAAATGAGAAAATGAGGTATACTCTCAAGAGAATGCAGAGAGTACACAAGCATAACAGCCCTAAAAATCAACCAATAACCATTCAATCTGCTTGTAATGTCATGTACAAAACATATTATATCCAAACAGTGTCAGAAATCTTACAAAAATATGATAAAATGGAATGTACTCTCTTGAGAGTACAGAGAGTACACATGTAAAACTAAAATAAACATCCATCAAACAATCTACAAACAAATTATAATGCCATCAACTGAACATATTATATCCAAACAGGCCTCAGATTTCATCAAATCCTTCATGAAATAATACCAAACTATAATGGGATATACTAAACATATGATAAGCCCTGCAGTTTAAAATTTTGAAAATAACGGCGTGCACTATCATGAGAGTACAAAGAATACACACGCAAAACATCTGTAAATACCAATAAACAGTCTCATTTTCTTTAAAGAACTCAAATGTTCCAAATGTTCTCCTATTCAACGGTGAGAACAACAGAGAAAACCCTATATTCATTAAAGTTCAAGAATGCAGGAAGAAATACCTCATGCAGTTGCCTATAATAACTCAATTTTTAATGCCCAAGATTTAGCAAATCTCTGAGGGAAGGTCAGACGCACGCCGGGAGAGAGCGGGAGCTGAGTTGAGAAAAATTTCTTCGCAAAAAGAAATCCATAAATTATTCTATGCTGAAGAATATGGAACGATGCACATAATATTTTCTCCTCCCACCGTTTCAATGGGTAGGGCCTGGGGTAACGTCAACGGCGTCGTTAAGCGCCGTCAAGTGATAGCACTATTAAGTGAAAAAATACTTTTTTTATATTGGACAGGTGTTGCGTAACTATTGGAGTCCGGACGTAAAGCTACGTCCGGACTCCGCACGTAATATTTTCTCCTTCCTCGCACACTACCACCACTAGTTTTGTCCCATCCTTCCCTATCAAATAAAATAAAATAAAAAGAAAGAAAAAGGAGCTCTCATTCTCGAGAGATTAGTAGGTGCGGGACGTAGAGTTATGTCTGAATTTTCGCTATGTATTGATATAGACAATGAGTATATATTCACTTTTTTCTTAAAATTTAGGAGATATTTTAAACATTTTAACCCCTCCATAGAGTGTGTACATAAATATTTTAAGCACAATTTAAAAAATAAA
The DNA here is from genome assembly GCA_021442155.1 of Cymbidium sinense. Classification (NCBI taxonomy): domain Eukaryota; kingdom Viridiplantae; phylum Streptophyta; class Magnoliopsida; order Asparagales; family Orchidaceae; genus Cymbidium; species Cymbidium sinense. Next base: position 35,200,070 of record CM038215.1, read on the forward strand.
AAAAAGCTAATTTTTTAGCTATTTCTAAGAGGCTGTTTGGTTGGAATACAAAGTAAAGTAAATACAGGAGTTTTAAAATTTTTGGTGTTTGGTTGGAATACGAAGTAAAGTAAAAGTAAAGTAAATGCATTTGGAATTCACTCATTAATATTTTAGTGTATTTGAAATTAACTCAAATTTAGGGGCTGTTTGGTTGCTTACATTTGGAATGCAGTGTAAAAAGAATTCAGTGTAAAAGGATTACTTTATAATTGTTTGGTTGAGAGCTTTACAAATTCATGACTTTGCATTTTTTTGTTTGGTTGAAAAAATGTAATGTAAAATAAATTGAAGGTTTGGACGTCGGTGGGGGTCTGAACCCGGCCGGGGGCAGGGGTGGCGGGTAGTGGCGGCGACGCGCGGCGGCGGCGGCGAGAAGCGAATCGGCGAGGCGCCCAGCGGTACGGCGGCGGCAGCCCATCACTACATTGGCTGTATTTGGTCCGGATTTGGAATTCTCTATAATACCTTCGGTGTATTTGAAATGCTGAATTTTACTTTACTGAACCAAACACGAAATGTTAAAGCTTGCATTTGGAATCGCGTGCATTCAAATGCACGCTACAAATAGGTGAATTTCAAATCACTAATGTAAAGTTCTGCGGTAATCATCTCCCCCATAACAGCCACACAGAAGCCGTGGCCCCTACCATATGTATAAATCCATGGATCAAAACATTCAAAATATTTTACATTATATATTTTTTTTACCAAATAGAAAAAAATAAACTTATGAATTTGTAAAACTCTCAACCAAACAACTGTAAAGTAATCCTTTTACACTGCATTCTTTTTACATTGCATTTCTTTTCCAGCCAACCAAACAGCCCCTAAATTTTTTTAATTGTGCTTAAAATTCTTATGTATACATACTATGTATAGGGATTAAAAATATTTAAAATATCCCTTAAATCTTAAGAAAGAAAACTGATATACACACTATGTATATAAATATATAATGAAAATCCGAATATAATTCTACCCCACCACCCTCATTTTTTTTTCGAATTCCAGCATTCTTCCTCCTCCCCTCCTCTCGTTAACATCCTAGCACATGCAACCATTCCTCTGGACACCTTCCTCATCTGCATGCAGCTCCTACCTCTCCCGACCAACTTGCCTAAGCCTCCTACCTAACTCATCAACTCCAACAGCAGCCCATCCCCTTAATACCTTCACTGTTACATCCTCCTATCAGCGAGCACATCACCGCAAGCCATCATAAGACCTGCTTCTCAGGTTGATTTCCCTGCTGCTTGTGGCAAAACAGCTAAGTCTAAACTCCCTGTCTCCCTTCTTTCTCTCTTTCTCTGTATATTATTATTATTTTCTCTTTTTTCTCACGGCCTCTCTCTCTCTCTCTCTCTCTCTCTCTCTCTTTATGTCTCTGTGAATAGAGAGTGAAAAAATTCTTTTTATATTATTCTCCTTCCAAACAGAGAAGATCTCTCTCTCTCTCTCTCTCTCTCTCTCTCTCTCTCTCTCTCAATTCACAAAAAAAAACAAAAAAGAAAAAAAAAATCATAAAAAAAGAAAAAAAGGAGAAAAGAAAAAAATATTTTAAATTATTTTTTGGTCTTTTCATCACCAATTTCATCGTCTTGCATCTCGCTCGCAAACCGGTATAACATGTGTGTAAAAAGTATTTAATTTTATAATTTAAATACTAGTACACATCTTTTTTGATGTAGCAAAAAAATATATTTTTTTGCACAAGTTGAAGATCCTATGCGTGCTTTTTTTGACGTGATAGGATGAAGCTCCTGATGTGATAGGCATGCTCAGCATTCTCATGCGACTTCCCACCAAGAGTGATGATGCTGAAATGCTGTCAGAGTAATGCCAAAAATTACACATATTTTGGACTTATATTGGATTGAATTTAACAACTACTTGAGCTAATAAAAGGATACATTAAATGAAAGATTAATTGAATGAAACACAACATCATATTGGATATATTGCACAAAAATAAAATGCAAAATGACTAGAATTACAAGAAATAAGTAAGAATTAAAAGAAAAAAATTTTAACTTTTTGACGAATACTAAAGAAAGACCTTCTTAGTCTTTAGGCTACCCACCCCAGCCTTGTGTGACAATCTAAATGGAATGAATGTCAGGATTAAACTTTCCACCATCCCCTCCATTCTATAAAGGGGAAAGAATCATATGTATGGGGCCAACATCATTAAAGTAAAAGCACAAAGATGAAGATGGTCTGCCTATAAGAGGCTCGAATGGACATATCATGCATGAATTCCAATGCATATTGAATTATATTATATGGTGCATGAATGATTTAAGAGATCAAGTGAAACATATTGCCATGCACACATGTCAAGGTAACTTCAAATTCAAACTCAAGCATGTCACATTGTAATGTGTGCAAGCAGCCTAGACCATGTATTTCATGAATGAGATTTACATTCAACATATTGAAATATGTGGCAATAATTTAAGAAAAGCTCTTCACATATTTCGAAGCAATCTTGTATTCTAATTTATTGCATTGAAATATGTGCAAATAATTAAAAGCACTCGTTAAAACAAATATTACACATATTAAGAGATAAGCTCATATTTGAATACATTAACTCAAAATATGTGCAAATAATTCATAAGAGGTGATGTGACATGTACATATCTTGAGACAATTCAATGCTCAAATTAGTGCATTAATATGGGTGCAAGCAATTAAGAATCACAAATTAATAGAGCACACATTTCAAAATCAATACATTAAAATGTGTACAAATAATTCAAAGTGCGTATGACATGCATTTTGAGGCAGTATAGACTCTAACTGTTGCATCGAGTTTCGTGTAAATGATAGGATGGTTCATACATGAATATCATGTGATGAAATAAATTCAAGGATAGTATTTCAAGCAGTGTGGAGGTGCTCCTTAACAATTTACATGTTACATGAGGAGTGTCTTAAGCCTAAATGTGATTGCCTCGTAACCAGTGCAAATTTCATGAAATACATGAAATTCAATGAAATTAAAAACAAACTCTCATGGGCCGCTTCTCTGTGTGGTGATGTTGTAAGTCTCATTTAACCAATCCAATCCTCCACTTTATAAGGACGTAAGTTGACAAGATTGGTTGCAAATTTAAGTGCTTAATCATGAAGAGAGTAATTTTATTTTATATTTCCATATGATTGTCAAAGGCCTTAATTGAGAAGTTTCATATTCAAAATTATAGACTCCCTATTTTAAGATGATAAATGTAAATGCAGGTTCTAGACATAGACTCGATCCTCTACTGACAGGCAAGTGGAGTTGACATGGTTTATGTCCCCAATAATGATTGAGGTGATTATAGATTTTAGTCAAAGAGGATTATTATTGTCTAAAATTTTAAAGTATTTATGTTAAATCACCTTAAATTCAAATTTATAAGGACAAATCGTAGATCCGATCCTCTATAAATAAAGTGGCAGAGTTGATAAGATCTACCATAACAATAGTTGTGTTGATTGCAACCAAAGTGGTCATCATTATTAAATATTTAAAACTTTAATGTTCATACATTCTAAATTCAAGCCTTCAAGATATAAATCTAAATTTGATCATCTGTTACTAGATTAATAGAGTTAACATGATATAGAATGATAAGTTAAATGATTAAGCAATCTTAAAAATCTTCTAATGAAACTCATCTTCTAAAAACTTAAAACATAAATCCACTCCATCCACCCATCCACAATCATTTATCGAGGTAACAAATTAATAAAATTATATCTCACAAAAGAGCCAATGTCAAGTCAAATGTATCTCTATGTTCATTTTCAAACAATCTCATGACAGTAAGGATGTGGCTCGTGATCTCTGTCCACATTGTTTGGCCAGTAGGCTCCACATATGATATAGTTATGACCAGAGCTCTCTGATCCGGTGGCTCGCCTTCAAATGACACCCTAATATTATGGACACAATTATAGCCCTATGTTTTCAAATGACTCTACCCCTTAATATGTGAATCATATGGTGCATTTGATAGTTCAAAAAAATCCTTTGTCAGCTAAGTTGAACTTAAATCTCCTTAGAAAAACATCGCCCATATTTTATAAGGTCTCCTTAGATGATGTAACCCATGGCTGTTGACAAAGATCTTTCGATCAGGTTGGGTTTACTACCTCCTCTGATTAAGTAAACTAATGATAACAACACTCCGGGATAATGACACCATGGGATCTTGATCGAGCGAGTCACCATTTCCCCTACAATCTGATTTATGTTAAAAGATGGTGAATCTCATAAATCTAAATTTAACACTTTATTTGCTACTACTATATGATAAGCAATTAGCGACCTAAAGACTAGCCTTTATAGAAAGTTCACTCTTAGCACTGGGAGGGGTAATTAACTATATGTGCTTGCACTTATAGGAAACTCAGAACCATATCTAAAGTCCTCATAAAATGAGGGCGAAATCTTTAGGTAGTGTCTTATTTATTGTTTCATCCACCTTCTAAAAATTTGACAAACATTATTCAAACTTTCTTCATCAAGAGGTCGGTGACAAATTTTTGGAGCCCACATTATTACTTCATGAGAATGACATGACCTTATTAATCTTAAAAAGCATATTTTATGGGGTCCTAAATATGCCCATTAATCATAAAGTTGGGAACTTATAGTGATATAAGCATGGTTAGATTGAAAAGAGATTGGATTCATTAGTATTAAAGATTTTTTAGTATAAAATATTTAATTTCATCACATATACTAATTTTTTAACAAAAAATGGTTGATAATCTCCTAGACTAGACAACTCTTCACAACCATAAGTGTATTTAAAATATTGATGTAAAGTTGAATTATCATTTCATAGTTATATAACTATAACCATTCTAACAATGCATAAAATGATGTTTTGGTATCACCAACATAGAATTTGGCTTGGATTTTAAAGTCACCAAATTATAAAGGTAAACCCAATTATTTGATCCATGTAACATTAATTTGTCCAACTTCTTTGTGTTCAAAAATAATAATTTCAATGGTTGAATACCACAATGTTATTAAGGACCCAGTTCTATAATAATACGATTCAAAGTGCTACAATAAACTAAAGTTATGACATTTGAAATTAAATTTTTGGGAGATCTAAAAAATGAATCATCTTCTAAAGTGGTTGATATGTTTATCTCTAAAGATGCTTATTTTGGAATTCACTTGCATTTAACAAAGGCTTATATATGAAGAGTGCTATCTTCTTTCATGATAAGAGATGTCCACTAAATGTTTAGATAAAATAGATAAAAAAAAAGATAAACAAAACTTTCTTCCCTTTATTATTACAAATCAAAAGTATATATGTGGTGGTATTTTTGTGTGACAAGATTATGGGGGAGAAGTAGGGATTAAGACTAACAATTTAATGAATCTTCACATAGTCCTAGGGTTTATGCCTTGATACTTCATGAGATAAGAGCAATATGTCCACTCTTGCAAGACTTAACGACTAATAGAAGTGATATGTGTGACTAATTGTTATCCAATAATTGGTCCTTTGTTGAATATTAATGAAGTCACTTTTTTAATTCATTTTGCCAGAGCACAACAAGTTTATTTGGTGATAAAAAAAATAAAGCATATGGTATTTAACACATCTCTTTTTGGTGGAGTAAATCCCATAATTTTATATATATGGCTTTTTAGCCATTAAAATTTTCAAGGAAATAAATCAATTAGTTGGCATTGGGATATTAGAAATTAGAACACAAGATTAATTCTATTATCATTATTATTGTTGTCGTTGTTCATAAGGATATCAATTTTTAGTACACCTAGCTCTCATACCTAACTATAACGTAAAAAAACACCTTAAATTGATTAAAAATAAGTGTTAGAATGACTTTCAATAGCAATTATACTAGCAAAAGAATCAACAAGCTAGGCTTAGAAAAGACTACCTAAAACTTTATAAGGAGTATGATTAGAAAATCATGAAAACATGAAAGGAATACCAAATAATTTTATGTTTAATATTATGAAGTTCATTTGATATTGGCCTCTTCCTTTAGGAGGTGGACATTAGTATTTGTTCTTATACGACGGACACAAAATAGACTCTACAATAGTTGGATTTTTGTGTGACAAGATTATGACAAATCAGAAGTATATATGTGGTGATATTTTTGTGTGACAAGATCATGGGAAGTAGTAGGGATTAAGACTAACTATTTAATGAATGTTCACATAGTCCTAGGGTTTATTCCTTGATACTTCATGAGATAAGAGCAATCTGTCCACTATTGCAAGACTTAACGACTAATAGAAGTGATATGTGTGACTAATTGTTATCCAATAATAGGTCCTTTGTTGAATATTGATGAAGTCACTTTTTTAATTCATTTTGCCAGAGCACAGCAAGTTTATTGGGTGATAAAAACAATAAAGCATATGGGATATAACACATCTCTTTTTGGTGGAGTAAATCCCATAATTTTATATGGCTTTTTAGCCATTGAATTTTTCAAGCCAATAAATCAATTAGTTGGCATTGGGATATTAGAAATTAGAACAAAAGATTAATTCTATTATCATTATTATTGTTGTTGTTCATAAGGATATCAATTTTTAATACGCCTAGCTCTCATACCTAACTATAACATAAGAAAACACCTTAAATTGATTAAAATAAGTGTTAGAATGACTTTCAATAGCAATTATACTAGCAAAAGAATCAACAAGCTAGGCTTAGAAAAGACTACCTAAAACTTTATAAGGAGTATGATTAGAAAATCATTAAAACATGAAAGGAATACCAAATAATCTTATGTTTAATATTTTAAAGTTCATTTGATACTGGCCTGTTCCTTTGGGAGGTGGACATTAGTATTTGTTCTTATAAGGACACAAAATAGACTCCACAATAGTTGGATTGTCTATAATAACTTTAGTATTTTTGTAGGAATCACTAAAACTATATATGATAATTTTAGCATGAAATGCCACTTAGGTAGAATTATTTTTGCTTAGGTAGAAATTTCGATCATGATGTTTTTATCCATCATCTACATATAAAAATATCACTATAAAGAGTTAAAGACTAATGAATTGTTATAAGAGAAAAAATGAGTTAAAAATATAAACAAATAAGATTTACAAATGAGATATCAATATTTTTACAAGTGGTTCTAAGAAGTAAAATGTTAAGAAAGAATTAAATAAAGTGTCCTTTTCATATAGAAGATTTTATCGAAGGAGATAAGAAAAGAGATCGAATGAGTTAGCCCCTTAGCTAAACTTGTGTAAAATAGACATGAGAAGTCATATGATTGAGATCAAGTTAAGTACAAGATTTCGTTTTATTAGTCTACCAAATGGATTAGGCTACTTAAGATTAATTACATTCAATGATTACTCTAAGATATACTATTGATAATTAAAATAAGCATGTATCTTAATTTTCTCAAGTTAACATTAAGGAAGATTAGCATTCAAATATTATTATTCTAATATGATAATCTATATTTTAAAAACTAGTCATCTATAAAAAAAAGAGAGTGAATCACCACAACCAAGTGAGATAACTATTTCTGATATACATAACCTACATAGTAAAGTTGTCAAAGACTCAAAAAAATGAGTGCAATGAGTTCAAAAGATAATTTATTAGATTCATTATTCTAAGTTATTAAGTTTGAGATCACTTAGCCATGAAGATAATTAACCTAACTCGATTGTGAGATGCTCTATCAATCAACACAAATTGCATCATCTAGATTTAGCCTCATAATCCTAAGCTAAGAAAAAGGATTTCTAAATAGGTGATTTATAAGTAATAAACTAGAAAGATATAAACTTAAGATCCTTATCAGTATAAATAATTGTTTATCAAATGAGGGGAATGAGATAATTTAGTTATATGCAACCATAGCTATGTAACTAGATTCACATACTTTCAATCATTTTTGGGTTAAGACTTCCACTACCTAACATACTAAGACTCTTATAAGTGTTAAAAATTCATTCCTACATATAAAGCTTTATTATAAGGATTATGATAAGTGATGAAATTTATTTGCCTTTAAGTGTGGAAGATTTCCATATATATGTAGACTTAGCTATGTCATAAATGTGCTTTGGCACTTGGGAATTTTAATCTTTGATTAGCTTTATTATGTATCTTATTTAAGAGAGAAAAAAATAAATTTTTTTCTATTTCTAAAGTGTCTAATGATAGCCTTAACTTTATACAAAAAAATTAATTAATTTTAAGTTAATTATTCATTTATTAAATTAAAATATATATTTTTTAAAGATTCGATGTAAAGTTTTCTACCATCCAAACAAATGCATAATATTAAATAGATACAAAAGTATCACTTAATACTAAAAATAGATGTGAAAAGTAAATTAGGTAGTGTGTTGTGATGACTGTTAAGGAATAATTAATAAGCAAGTGTAGCTAAATAATCTACATATGTATGTATAAATTTTTTTTAGAAACAATCATTTTTTAAATATTTATACACAAAAACTATTAATTCTAAATAAAAAATAAAACAGGAAAAAAGACACAAGCATTAGACTCCCTCTACATTTGGTCTTTCATCTAATTTTAATGAAGAGGTAGGCCAAAAAAGCCGAGTGGCCACAATAATGCTGGGTACTTTAGGGCTGTAAAGTAACACCAATAATTCTTGACAGCAATAATATTGGGTAATGGGCACTTTAGGGCTGTAAAGTGGCACCAATAATTTGGGCAGCCATAATGGAAAAGTAACTACATTATTGGTCGAGATGCTTGATAGTGCTTCAAATAATAGAACCCACTAATTTTTGCCAGTGGATTTGATGTCGACATCTTCCGAAGATTTGCTACTGTCACAAATGTAGATTGGATGTTTGAATACTTTTGCGAGTTGGTCTTCATATAATTTTCGTAGAAAATCCTTATGTTGGATTTCGTCTTCATGAGGATATCTCCTTTTGATACTATCAAGAACTTCTTCAACTGATAGTTTAAAATTTGTATTTTTTTGAGGGATAGATAATTCCATATGAGATTTGATGATAGACTTGACCTGTTTGAGCTTGCCCTCAATACTGATTTGGTTCCACTATTTAAGTATAAATTATCTTTGGAGGACCAATTGATTAAAGGGGTCCTTTTCAAGTGTGATATTTCATGTCCAGATCTAAGGGATTTGGCAATCGGTAAAAAAGTGGGCAAGATTTTGCCCTTGAATCATTTTTTGAGGATTAATGAACCTCATTTTAAGAGCGACTTCCATCCATTCATTAAAGACCTCTTTGATTGGGTCTGGCAATATAGTGAGCTCATCTCCAAAGTAGTTCCACCAACGAAAGAACTAAGTCGGAGGATCTTTATTAATAATATCTCTATTCATGATGAACATCCAAGAATGTTTTTTCTTATCATTGATAAGGAAGAAGACTTTCATCATAGCCTGAACATAATACCAATAATTTACCCCAATCTTGTGTTATAAATTAGTTGATGAAAAAATTATTTTTTCTTGGAATGTAGTTAACCTTCATTCACTTTGATGCAAAATTTTATGTACAACGCATTTGTTGTACATAATCATATGGTTCTTTTGATCACGAACTTGAGAAATCTCAACACATTTTAATTATGTTAAGATTTTCTCGTAAGATTCTTGAGAGAGATTGCTCTCATAAGAGAAAAGGGTTGTTTCTCATATATCTTAAAAAAAAGGTCCCACAGATTATTGATAGAATAATCTGAGGGGTCAATCTCAATAATATTCTACTTAATTTCCTTGGAAAAATAAACAGGTTCCTGAGCAACGACATCTTTGAGGGATGAAGGTGCCGCTTTTGATGATTCACCATTTTCAACCGTAGTTGAAGAAAATCCATATAGATATGTTTTTAAATTGATCATGCTAACCAAGAGCTGGCCGGATCTTTGCCATTGCCTCTTCCACGACCGCGACCTCCTCGAAAGGAGGGACTGCCTCGGTTAGGAGGGGCCATCCTCCCGTGAGGGGTGATTCACCCCTGGTCATCCCTGCAAGAATTCACAGGTTAGGAAATCAGAAAAAGAATTTTCAAAACCCTTAATGAATTTAATAGTGAAATCAAAAATAGAAATCTGGGCTTTCCAAGAAGCAAAAATTTATTTGGAAATCAAATTTTTGACATCTTTGTCAATGAAGAAGAAAATATTAATTAAGTAAATCATCTTGAAATTTAAAAATACATTTAACAACAGAAAATATTTCTCATTTAATGATGGAGTAATTTTGTTGAGTGGGGGTCCATCTACCCGAAGTAAAGCGAACCAATTCCTCTTTGAAATTTTTTTGCTGTTTTAATATGCCCCCATAACCAAGATTAGAGGCATCTGTTTCAACAATTTTGAAGCTATCCAGATTAGCTAAGTTAAGGCAGGGAAGATTCTTAATTCGTTTCTTAATTTTGATAACGACCATGGTATGCAAATCAGACTATGGTGGTGAAGATTTTTTTAATCAGTCAAAAAGGGAGTGACGACTTGTGTCAAATTCTGATAAAAATCAGCTACGCAATTTAAAACTCCTAAGAATCTTTGCAGCTGAGTTTTAGCAAGAATAACATTAGAAAATTTATCCACAAATTCAATACGTCTATTAATTGGAATAATAGAGGCATTAGAAATATTGTGTCCAAAAATCATATTTTTGTTTGAAATAACTTGATTTTGGGTGTGGAGAGAACAAGATCATTTTTTTGAATGAGCCATTTAAGAGTTTTTAAATGAGAGAAATGCTCATCAATAGTACTAGAAAAAATCAGGACATCATCAATATAAATAATAATATATTTAAAATAATCTTTAAATATATTATTCATGATGTGCTGAAATTTAGATGGAGTATTTTTGAGACCGAAGGACATCACATTCCATTCATAATGCCCAAAAGGAATAGTTAAGGCTGTTTTATAGCGATCAGATTCTTTAATCTAGATCTGTTAATAGCCCGATTTTAAATCAAATTTAGAAAAAATTTTGACATTATGAAGCCTATTAAGATGTCTTTTGTTTGGGAGAGGATACTGGATCCACTTAAGAACTTAATTAAGTGGCTTGTAATTAATTACAAGTCTAGGTTTTCCTCTTTCTTTTTTGTGCAACATTCATTACATAGAATGCGGTGCAGCTCCAAGGAGAATAGGATTGTCGGATTATCTATTTGGACAATAATTCAACAATTTCATTTTTACATAAAGAAAGATAATGCTCGTTCATTTGATAAGGATGAGCTTTAGTGAAAATATTTCATTCATTGAAATTATTAATGTACGGAAGTTCCACCGAATGATTTTTTTCTATCCCAAAAAGCAATTGGGCTTTCACCACAAACGTCTTTTTGAAAATCTTGTAAACAAAATTGAATTTGTTTTTTAGGTGAGGAGAAGAAATTTTTTGTTTAATAGTTAAATCTACAATTTCTTCTTAAGATAGTTTAAATGTATAGACTTATTATTAAGTCTATTCATTTCATTTATAATAATCTCTTTGGGGTTGGTGATAAAATGAAATGTAATTTCTTTGTTCTAGAGAACACATTGAATTCTGATATCATCAATCATTGTTATGGGCATTATTTTGAGAAGAAAAGGAGTTCCCAAAATAATATGTTGGGTTAAATTTTTAACTAAAATAAATGACATTTGTAGACAAATATCATCTTGACAAATAACAACAGATGATAGTTTGTAATTGATTCATAAAGATTCTCCATCAACAGCTTTAAGCCTTTAAGTAATTTTTTCAAAATAATTTGAAAGAACGAGTCATTCTTGCGTGCAATTTAAGTCTGCTCCATTGTCAACAAGAGCAGTTAAATTAGGCAGAACAAATTCTTTATTAATCATTATTTTAATAGAGATGCACTTTTTGTATACTTTATAAGAAGAGATAGACTAGAAGAGGCTTCAGAATCATCGTTAGAATAGGCCGTCTTTTGGCTTAATTCTAAATCCATAAGGCATCCATTTATATGATCTTGTTCAACCTTTAGATGTTGAACTTCTTGTTGAAGTTACTTTAACTCAGATTTTAAATCAGTTAAAGAAACTATCGTAGATAATGAACTGGGTTCAGTTCTTCTGTTAAAAACTTCTTTCATAGAATATATAGGAGGTTTAAAGGAGAATTTTTTAGTCTTCTTCTCATTGAGAAGACTTATAATCTTATTTCGAGTTGAAGTATCTTCAACTTGAGCTAAGATTTGAATGAGCTGGTCCTTTTGCTCAATAGTGAGAGTATAAAGGCTAGTCATATTGATTATATTTTTATAATAATCTATTTGCTCGTAAGAATTACAGCAATCAGATTGATTATCGGTATAGGATGAAGAAAATGTATCTTCTTCGAAGAATTTTTTTTTCAGAATCAGAGGAAGTAAGAAGGATTTTCATTAGGGTTTGTTTTAATCCTTCATCCATCTATAATTTATTTAATCTTTTCTTAATAGTACATCTATTAGCATAATGACCCATACGACCACACTTATAACATTTGATTTCGCCTTTCCCTTTAGGTTTAGACCTAGAGGGTTTAGGATTTTTTGGTTTTTGTTTGGTTTTATCATGTTTAGGGAAGATTCTTGATTTAATCTTTCCTTTATGCTTGGTAGAAGAAGAGTGTACCTGAGGTTCACAGGTGAACTGTTCACAAAATTCTTCGAGTTGGCGTCTTTCAAGAAGGCGTTCTCTTTTCATTTGTTCTTTAAGTTTAATATCAGAACAAATTGTTAGTCCTGTCTTAATGCAGGCAGAGATGAGGTTTCCATATATAAGAGTTTCATAAGGAATAGTATCATCAAATAAACGAAGGTTAGTTTTAACCTTTTCAGTAAAAAGATTAGGAAGACCTTCAATGAATTTTTGCTTCCAATGAAGGCCATTAGCGCCATAGAGAGTCATGGCTCTAGTAAAAAAAATCTTTATATCATCTAAAATGGGTTAAGGATGGACAGCGTAACTTTTGGAGTAAGGAGCGAGTCTTTTCTCCTTGATCTCCCACAGATCCAGCAAAATGGTCTATGATAGCCTGAAGAAGATTATAGACACAGCTATCATTAGGTTTTTGCTAGTCTTAAGGTAAATTCTTAGTGCTAAGGTCAATTTCACTAAGAAGATCCTCACGCTGAGGTAAGGTGAGATAATGATCCCACCAACCTTTCAGGACTCCAGAAAATCCAGCAACAATTACTCTGGCGGAATCAAAGGATTGAGCTGTACGATGACGAGACTGTATGACTCAAGCAAACATGAGCATGCGATGGAGCATATGATAGATTTGATGTTCAGAAAGACCATCAATATTTCATTTATAGAGAGAATCGCCATCATAAGAGTTGCCTGTGAAGTTTGTGTTTTCTTCAAAGAGTAAATCTGGAGGTGTAGGTCGCTTATAGTAGTATTTATCTAAGTTCTTCTTTTAAAATTTGAGGGTCAGAATTAATTTTTCCAAAAGCTGTTATATCTAATGGTTTATCATCAACCATTTTAGCAACTGGTGGTGGATAGGAAGTTTCAATTACTTTCACATGCTTAGTTAGCCATTTCTTATTAGATAAGACAACAATATGGGCGGATTGAGTATAGTGTTGGCAAAACCAGACAATAAAGGGAATTGTTGCTTTACTTTTCCCATTTCTTTCAATTATTTTCTCGAAATATATATTAGATATTTTGATTCGTTGTTCATCTGAAGTGATATTTCGATACCAAGTTCGAAAGTTATCATATTTTGGTTGAAAATATTCTCTCAAGACGGCTTCTCTAGCTTTAGATCCTATTTTGTAATTCATTAAAGTTCATCTCAGAAGGAGTGAGAGATTTATTTTCTCTCACTGGATGATAAATATGATTTCGATTCAATTGAAGTGCCTCGATAGATGGTTCATCTACCAAAATAAGAGAACCAACAGATCTAGCCCTTTTTGAAGTTTCAGAAGGAAAAGAAACTCTAGGAAGGGTTATAAATCTTTGAGGATTAAATCTAACTTCAACATCACCGTCATATGTTTGAATAATCTGATCAATATCTTGATTAATGGAGGATCTTGGGGTGACTGCAGATGTTATAGTCCAAAAGTCTGGAAATACCATCTCATTCCATTTGATAACTTTGTTAGTTGCAATGTAAAAGGCTAACAGATTTGTTTTTATTAGGGTTGTTCATTCGGCTGGTTGAATCACCCTTTTAACCCTAAGATTCAAAGTATTCAAAACACGAAAATGGATTATGAAGATTAAAACAATAGTTTCAGATCCAGGAAGAAAATCATACCCATGAAGTTGTAATTGAAGTTTAACAACTTCAAATAGGTTTATGTCAGATAAGGATAAACTCAAATTAGGAAAAGCATTAAAGTAAACTGGTCCGTGACAGAGACTGGTTTCAATAACACTCATAAGAGATTGTGCCCAATAGAGGCATCTTCTATCTCTTAGACTAGCTAAAATGGAGGCATTTAATCCTTTTGAAGTTAAAGGCTTAAATGCCTACCTATGAGTAGATAGGTACATATGAATCTAAATCTATACTTGATCATGAACTTTTACTTGTAGTTTATTACACATATAAAATCTTGTAATTAAAATAAAGTATACTAAACAAAAGTGCTAAATGGATCCATCACAACATAGTAAAAAGTGCGAGAGAAAGAAAATATACTACATCATATATAAGTATTTGCCAATAGATGCATAAACTAGTGTTTTAATATATTTGATGCATTGCCAATACTTACAGAAATAAAAATGAAACTAACATCACTAATTGTACATCAGGCATCTATAATCGATAAAGAAAATATCTTTATCCACCTATAAAAAATATCCACAACAAATGCATACCAAAAATTCATCATAAATAAGCACATAAAGCCATATGTCATGCACCAAAAGGAGCCTTTAACAAAATATCAACCTAACTACACTATAGCCCTAAGTTAGATGACTAAGAGGTTGTGATCTATTATATCACCTAGATGTATATAAAAGTCTCAATGTAGCAAGGGTCAACTCATACAATTATAATGAACTATCAAGCTAGCTCATCTTAAAGGATCTACACAAGTTGAGGCATATCTTTTAATATTAAAATTTTAAGTTAAATTTTTTTAAAAAATGTGGCATACTTTAGGTTGATTAGATTTCTTAAATATTCATGAAATATCTATTTATAAAAGAATTATTTTTATTTATCAAATAAAGAATATTTAATAATGGAAAAGAATTTGTTATGAAAAGGTAAAACCCTAAAATTAAACAAATAATTTTAATTAATTGATGCTAACTGGCCTCAAGTATATAAGTAGAAGACTCGAGCGTACGAATAAAATATAAATACTTGAGAGATAAAAAAAATGAAGGGCAAAAAGCTTCAAATATTCAAAGTGCATGATAAGTCCAAATAAAGACAATTCAATTCAAGAGAAAAATAATGATTTGAGTATAAGTTTCTACTCAAAGCTACAATGTTCAACTAAAAGGTGTAGTCAAACGCTAGTGACCTAGTCAAATAGGTATGATCAAGTCAAGATAGGATTCGACTCAATATGATATAATTGAATTCAATATGGTTCTTAAAGGGAAGGATAGTAAAAGAAAATTAAGGGGAAAATGTTATGACATTACTAGAGATTGTTTTGATTAATGCAGCATAGCTAAAATCAAATGGTGTTGCTCAGAGAGTATAACCATATTGAGAATGGACTTAATCAAAAGATCATGTTAGATTAGTAAGCATTATAATCAATATAACATAATTATCTAAAAATAAACTAAGTCAAAAACCATGACTAATTTAAGAAAATTCTCAATTAAGGGGTTGTTTGGTTGCCTACATTTGGAATGCATGTAAAGGAATGTAAAAAAGAAATCGTAAAAGGATTACTTTATAGTTGTTTGGTTGAGACTTTACAAATACATGACTTTCTTTTTTTTTTTTTGGTTGACAAAATGTAATGAAAAGAAAGGTTTTGACATCTACGGCGGTATACCGCGGACCGGCGGACGACGGCTGCGCGGGCGGCGCAGTACCGGCTGGCGTTACGGCCGATGAGTGGCGGCAGCGAGGCCGACTACGCATGACGGCGGCAATGGCGACGGCGTGGTCACGCCATATCACTTTATATATTTGTATTTGGAATCCAATCGACAATTCCAAATACACGAAAGACTTTGGTATATTTGAAATACATTGGAATTTTACTTTACTTGCAACCAAACACTTGAAATGTTCAAAAGCGTGCATTTGGAATGCAGTGCATTCTAAATGCAGACAACCAAATAGCCCCTAAAAGAATATGATAAAGGAAAAATGTAAAGCACAGTTAAAAGAGCATGATTGTACTAAACAATCATATAACCAATGCATGCTAGCTATGTTTTAAGGAAATCCTAGCCAACATGCATAATCCCTTACCAAATAAAATCAAGTCGAGGTAAACAAATTTATATGAGAACCATGTCATGTTAAATTGGTCAAGATTAAATCAACTTAAACTAGATATCAAATCAAATCAAACAAACATAAGATGATCTCAATCTAGGTCAAAATAAAATATCAATCAAGTTAAATAAAATGCATGCTAATAATACAAGCAAGAAAATTAGTTAAAATTGCTAGGGGATTAATTTAAGGTTTTATATATCGAATAAAATTGATTAGCCTAATTAATTCAAGTGTTTAATAGGCTTTAAGCCCCCTTTCTATTGGTAAAAAAGAATCATATTAATCCATTTGGCCAAATATGATCAAATCAATGGGTTAAAGATATTGATTTGAGTTAAGCTTCTTTATAACATCTTAAGCAAGATTCACACCTAAGTATTTAACTTAATTTGATGATTTAGATTAGTTAAATCTCATTGAATAGTTCATGTTATGTTACTTTAATTGATGAAATTAACCTATATAAATATGGTAAAACCAATGATTAAAATTAATTGCTAAGATTGAGTCATGTAAATAACATCATTTAGAAGCTCTAAACTTATTTAATTGAACAATTTGATACTTTCGATATATTTAGCTCAATCTTTTAGGGTTGCAGAGGAACAGAACTGAGCATATGCTCATTTATCAATATCGAGTTCAAGCTTAGTCAAACTTTTAAAATTATGTTCGAACTCATTTTTTTTTAAAAAAAAATTATTATTTGTGCTAAACTTGAATTTATTCATGAGCTCAAACCTACTAACAAACAACTAAGCTAATAGAATAAATAAACTTTAATTAAATCTAATTCAAATTTATTGATAAATAACTTGTTGAAAAAAAAAAACAATTTACGTTAAAAAATAAAAAAAATTCAAATGATGCTCACAAACAAATCTTAATCAAATAATAATCAAACCTTAATTGAGCTCATTAATGAATTTATTCATGAACTTTAAATGATAATACTCATAAACATAAATAAACAAAATAATAAATTATTTAAACTTATTTATTTAACAATCAAATATCTACAAAATCAGTAAATTCATTTGATTAATTAATCAAATGATTATGAACAAGCTCTAACCAATTCGAGTCACAAATAATTTCTCAGATGATCGGTTCATATATATATATATATATATATATATATATATATATAAAGAGAGAGAGAGGAAAAATAAAAAAGATGAATATTATTTATGGTGGCAGAGACTTTCGATTACAGCCACAAAATTGAAATTAAGAACAAAGGAATAGATCTATGCAGGCCTAAAACAAAATCTAGGGTTTCAACATTCTGCTCATAAGAAATAAATAATACACAGCTTCAGAACACAATTTAAACAAAAGTGTTGCCCAAACTAACTTTTATGTAAAACAGAGAGATGAGTAATACGACGAGCATATATTGAATGTGGCAACAGTTAATATTCAACGTTCCTGCAATAGAGAGAAATCCAAGAAAGAAAAAATCATGAATGACTGAATGATTAATAAGAGCACAAAAATGTTCTGAAGATGATGTAAAATTGAAGTAATAAAAAAGGGGCATTTACATACATAGTACACAATTCTTATATACTTATATATCTAACATCCAAACATAAATATTTATATATATACACCTAAATCTTCATTATCACAACAAAAACAACACTTATCTTAATTTTTTGAAATAAAATTCACCTTTTGAAGCATAAAAAAGATGCTATGTTTATAAATATCAAACTTTAAGTGTTAGATATGTAAATGCATAAAAATTGTGTGCTGTATATAAATTTCCCTAAAAAATATCAGGAGGATTTACATATAAATCACACAATTCTCATGTATTTACATAACACTTAAATTTTAATATATATATACATACATATATATATATATATATATATATATATATATATATATATATATATATATATATATATATATATATATATATATATATATAACACCACAATATTTAATATCACATTAAAAATATCATCACCATTCACTATTTAAAATAAAATAAAATGCATTTTTTCAGGCATAAAAAAAAATGTTAGATGAATAAATATGTAATTTCAAGTGTTAAATATGTAAATGCATAAGAATTGTGTGGTATGTATGTAAATTTTGCAAGTCTGATGAGTGTTACATCAAATGAAAATCTGTGATTGTTTATCATCTGGAGCGACCAGCTGCCACAGTGACCTATAGGTTGAGATATCAGCTGCTCTGACTCCGAGTGAAGAAAGGTTACGGCCATACTCCTGTTGAATGGCATGAGAATTAAGAAAAAAAATTCATTTGCAGCAAATCATTTCATATAGTATAAGACATTTTGTAAGAAAGGATTAAAAATATATAAAGATAAGTTTGCTCTGATAAGAACTCAGTAAATTTCAGTAATAAAGAAACTAAAAAAATCATTGATAGAGCGTGTGAAGGTGGTTGAAAAGTTGCCTTGGGTTTACTTTGTTCAGAGTGAATCAAGAATTCACTGAACTGATAGGTCTTTTGTCAAGTTTCAAATGTAAATTTCTTTTCAAAAAAGAGAATGATGGGAAGATTATATAACTACATGAGGTTGATCCTGTTGGATCTAATGGCTGCAAGAATGCCTTTTCAAGAAAAATAAAGGTTTCTAAGTTCCTTTTTTTTTTTTTTTCTAACTAGGATTTTATTGCAAAAAGATTCATTAGTAAAAAGTATTTCTTATAACAATAAATAGGGTTCAAGTGTACTTGATAGACAACTCAATACTTGTTTGTATGAGACTCATTTATGTTCATTTATTTATATAATTGAACAAATTTGACCAAAATTTTAAAAACTCATCATATAAATGAGTAAGCTTGAACACTTGTTCATTTATATTTGTAAATATGATTGTTTGTTATTAATAAGTAATTTGGTAAAAACATAATAAATTGCTCATGGAATGATACTTTAATTTTCGTATTTGATGACTTGCTCAAAGTTTTTATATCATTTTTTTATACTTAATACACTTTAAAAATTATGAATTTTGTTAGATGCATATGCATGATAAAAATATTAAATAAATAACCAGATAGGGAAATTTAAATTTCTTTTATTAATTTTTAAACTTCAATATACAATTTAAATAGAATCTAATGAATTATGACAATTTTTATTAAACTCTATAAATCCAATTATGTCTAATAATTAAGTTATATATTTAGATTTTCATCATTAAACACATAATTAGTTAGTTTTAATTAAAGCTCCTCTCTGACTCAAACTCAAGTAGAAAATTGATAAACAAATTTGAACAAGATTTTAAAATATAAATTATGTTCAAACTCAACACAAACTCAATAATAAAATAAATGACTAAGCACGAAGAATGCTTTCACAGCCCTACAAATAAAACAATGGAATGTTGGGAAATTAAAAATGGCTTAAACCTTTCACAAGAAAATATCCAAGCAATTCAATTTTTTAATGATCTTTACAAAACAACTACTACTAGTACAAGCCTTTATCCCACTATGTGCCGTCGGCTAGATGAATCATTCTTCTCCATTGTGTCCTATTATGTGTCAAATTTTCATTTAATTCTAATAAACTAAACTCATTTTTGTACATCCTAATAAAGTCTTTTTAGGTTTACCTCTACTTTTCTTAATATAAGACAAATTTAATTTATCTACTCTCCTAACCGGGACATCAGACAACCGACGTTTTATGTGACCAAACCATCTAAGACAACTCTCTCTAATCTTATTTGTCATTCGAGCTACTCCAACATATTCCTGAACATATTTATTTCACATTTTATCTCTAAGTGTAAAGCCACTCATCCACCTGAACATCCTCATCTCTACAACACTTAACTTAGTTTTATGCTTCTCTTTAACTAGGCAACATTCCACACCATAAATCATTGCAGATCTTACCACCATTTTAAAAAATTTTCCTTTAAGTCTAAGCGATACTTTCTAGCACACAACAGGCCAGATGCATTCCTCCACTTCAACCATCAAACTTGAATTCTACTAATAACATCCCCATCTATCTCACCGTCATTTTGAACAATCGACTCGAGATATCTGAAATGCTCACTCTTTTTAATTACATGATTACCCAATGTCACAACACCACAACTGAAACTTCTACAACTAAAATTACACTCCATATATTCAATTTTAGATCTACTCAAATTAAAACCTTTAGACTCTAACGTTCACCTCCATAATTCAAGTTTCTCTTGGACTCCATATATTCAGTTTTAGATCTACTCAAACTAAAACCTTTAGACTCTAAGGTTCACCTCCATAATTTAAGTTTCTCTTGGACTCCCTCTCTAATCTTGTCTGTCATCATCATCCTCATATAACAGTAAGAACATCCATATGGGGACTTAAAGAATATAATCCAACTTAAATAGAAAAATATTTTGTCAATCATCCTTGTGTTTGGACACAAGAAACAACTCTAGTACACATATTCTTAATGACTTGAATATAACCAATATTAACTTTTTTTTTTTAGAACTCCCCAAAGAACTTCTCTTGGAACTTTATCATATGCTTTCTCTAAATCAACAAATATCATATGCAGATCCTCCTTACTTTCTTTATATTTTTTCATCAAACCTCTCAACAAATATATAGCATCCATAGTATATCTACTGAGCATGAAACCAAATTAATTTTGAGAAACTTTTGTATCTTATTGTAACTTACGCTCAATTACTCTCTCCCATTATTTTAATGTTTGACACATTAACTTAATTCCTCTATAATTTGCACACTCATGTGCATCACCTTTATTCTTAAATATAGGAACCAACAAACTCTTCCTCCACTTATCCGACATCATTTTAATCTTTAAAATAACATTAAAAAGATTCGTAGGCCAAGAAATTCCTTGATCTCCTAAGTATTTCCACACTTCTACTGGAATATCATCAAGTTCTATTGATTTTTCACATTTCATTTTTTTAAAGCTTTTTAAATTTCAAATTTACTAATACGATGATAAACACAAAATTTCTTATTTTTATTTAGGGTACTAATATTACTAAAATCAATAACATTCATAAATCCTTCATTGAAAAGTTTATCAAAATAAATCATCCACCTATTATCAATATCCTTTTCTAAAAAAAATACTTTAAGATTTTTATCCTTAATGCACCTTACTTGAACTAAATCTTTACTTCTTCTATCTCTTTGTTTGACTAACTTGTACATATATCTTTCACTTTTTTTAATATCAAATCTATTATATAAATCACTAAAAACTAAATTTTTTACATCACATATTGTTTTCTTAGAATCTCTATAAATTATTTTATATCTTTCTCAATTCTCTGAGTTTTACATCTAAACCAAATTTATAACAAAACTTCTTATTTCTTATCCTTTTTTACACATTTTGACTCCACCGCCAACTATTTTTACTAAAAGAAATTTTTTTATTTTTCAAGCACATTTTTTATAACTTGCTTAATTTCATTTGCTACTTTTTTCCACATAATATTAGCTCCTTTATGAACATCACAAAATCTAATCCCTTATAACATGCTCTTAAAAATATTTTTATTGATTTTCTTGACGTACCTCCATCTAATCCTAGAATAATAATTCAATTTATTTTTCATCTTATAATCCTCATCTTAAAATCTAAAACTAATAGTTGATGCTGGGTACTAAATATCTAACTCAAAATGACTAATCTCAACATGTCCATCTCAAGGAATTCCATAGAAGGAGACTTACTAATTCATATAATTACCATGCAATCAAAAGATTTATTTATTTATTATTATTATTTTTCAATAAAACCTTTCCACAAAAGTAAATAAATAGTGTAACAAAAATTTTGGCATCTACAAAACAAGATCAAGATCAATAATGCATAAATAAGTTATATATATATATATATATAATAATAATAATAAAATATATTTTAAAAAGTTTCTGCGATCATTTAATACTGCCCAAATAAGTAAATGATATTTTCTATTTTACATATAACTTAATTTTCCTTGAAATATATGATATATAACACTAATTTGTCTATCATAATTTATGTTTGATCACAAATTAAATAATAATTTTATACCTTCACTATAATCGACAATTTGATTTCTTAGATTCACTTGTTTGATAGGATTCAGATTTCACGTTACATCCAATGAATAGAATTTTATACATAAGATAATTTGGCTTGTAACAAATCATATCTAGAGTTCAAAAAAGAGCTCATATATTTATATCTACAGAGAATTATTGAAAAGGAGAAAGCTAACTAAACCAGAGCTTGATGTAATGACATGCAACTAGATGGGAGATCTGGTATCCCACATGCACTCTGCCATAATATATCTGCTAACTCAATCATTCAATCACCAGTAAAATAAACCTAGCCATTAAATGTTGCTTTAGCTCTAGCGGAACACATAAATTTTAGAAACAAACTAAAAACACAAGGTCACTAGTAACCTACACTTCTCTTTTGGGAATTCCATCCATTCACTTGATATTGTGATCATGATCTAGTGGTCTTCCTTAGAAAAAAAATCTAAAAACACAAGTTAAATGGTAGCCTACAGTTCTCTTTTGGGAATTCCATCCATTTGCTCAATATTGTGATTTTGAATTAGCGGTCAGCCTTAGATGTGTGACACTGCATTACAGTAATAAAAAATAAAAAAGAGATATTGAATAACTTGAAATTTCACATAGCCAACAAAATAGTCCCTATCCGTGCAATCAACTAAACAGTACCAATTGTGGGTCAATTAGTTCAATTGGTAACGTCTTGAAAGCTATTGTTAAACTTCTAAATTTGAATCCTGTCTATACTTATAATGAAATTTCATCTTATAAACTTTGACAAAAAAAAATAATTTAACAAAAAACAACCAATAACAAATTCAATGTTTCGCTTGAAGCTGCCGGTAAGTTAAATGATTATCTTGAGAATAGAATAATATACATTTGAGATCATATGGGCATTAAAAACAAGCAACCACGCCCATAGATGTCATAAACAAGAACGCAAAAATGGTCAAATTGTAATCCTTAAAAGAGCTCAGAATATTTACAAAGCACCAAAATGGTAAAATTCAAGACTTATGATCAACATGAAAATTTGGATTTTAAATGCACAGTGATGTTTTACCTTATCAGAGAATTACACTTCCGGCAGCAAATATAAGGTCACGCTTTGGTGTATGAATTGCTAATAATGAGGTAAATAACTACCTACATAAGAGCTTAAAAACTGTAGGTATGGATTATAGATTTATTGCCTTCTTCAGCATTTTTTCAAGCTTATAGTTGGCAACCACTACTAAGTGAATGCCATAGTAAAGGCCAAAATCAAACAAGCAATATAAATACCTGAATGTCTAGGAACAACTGCATGCAGATTTTCTCAGTGTTTGATATGTTGTTGTCCAAGGCATCTGAACTTGCTCCTGCTCGCCTTTGCGCACCTTGGCGTAATCTCAGTAGTGAAGATTCCGTCTTCCTCGCCTGTCAAAAACATTTCAGTATATGTAGATAAGATGGCATTTCTTAGTCATCAGTAGAAACACAGGCCTGCTAACTTACCAAATTGACAACATCAGCTGCCATTTCATAATATCGTCCTGTAATTCGTTCAGTGATACTGTAGAGCAGTTCATTTAACAGTTCCTTACTTAAATATATGACACTATCACCATCAAGAAAAGCCTGCATAAACAGAAAAATAAGTCAATGGGAAGTAGTGTACCAATTTTTTTTTCTATAAGCTCTTAAAAGCATTGAAAAAGATCCACCATTGATATATCAAAGAAATACATAATTCTCAGCTTTATAACTTACAAGTTCCAATAACATCTCAACAAAATAGATATTAGAAAGGAAGAACAGAATATCAATTGAGGCTGCCCGAGCTAAGTTAAAAATGGGAAGTACCCAGATATTTTTAGCAGAGGTCGTAAATACATGTTTTGCATTAAACAATGAAAATAATCAGCCAGCATTAAATAAAATGCTATATGAACTACTAGTATGTGGAGATTTGACTTTAAATGTATTAATAAAGTCACAGCGTACTTAAATTCAGAAAGGCTTTCAACATGAACCTTTTAAGAAAATAAATTTGAGAAAGACATGAGCATTTTTCGTAGTGCATTGAAACAAACACTTATAAATTAAAAGTTCTAAGAAATTATGGCATTAATTAACTTTTAATGGGTCTTAGTGTCTTACTCAGCCTTATCTCATGAGCATGTTGTCAATTCCTTATATTCTTTCCTTTTTTTTTCCCTACTTCGTAAATCTGCATCAAATTCGTTATCAGATGATCCCATACAACTTATTCATGTGACCATTTTGAATGATGAAATTGTGCTCATTACTAAAACTAAATTCAAGAGATATATTACTTATTGGAGAGAAAATTGTCCGTGATAACTCACGGATAATAATTTGTACCCTCATATGATTGATATAAATACCAAATGTTAAATTCATTGAACTGAGCAGATTGATGAGGCATGCAGTTATCCCATGGAGGAGACTATAACAATAGCCTTTAATTTTATTATAATCCATCAAACGTGTGTGAATTTAAAACCTTTTTTGTAAAGAATTAGTAACGCATAACTTCTTACTATTAAGTTGAGTCTACCCAAGAAATGCTAAAAAAATGTAAATTACCTAATTTTTTTGGGGTAGAGGTTCTAAATACAACATGCTATGTAACAAATAGTGTAAATATTCAACCTAAATTAAATAAATGGTATGTGAACAACTAGTATGTGGAAAGTAGAGTTCAAACTTGTTAAACAAATCACATTGTGTTTAAATTCAGGAAGTTTCCAGCCTGAACCTTTAAGAAAACAAATGTGAGAAAGACGTGGTCATTTAAAATATTGTAGTGCATTGAAACTAACGCCTATAAATTGGGAGTTATAAAAAATTATGTCATTAATCACGCTTTAAAATGTCTTACTCAACCATATTTCATGAGAATATTGTCAATTCCTTATACTCTTCCCTCTTTTCACCTCCTTATAAATATGTATCTAATTCATTGCCATATAATCCTTAGAACTTATTCTTGAGACCATTCCGGATGATGAAATTGTGCCCACTATTGATAATAGATTCTATGATATCTTATTCACTGGCAAGAAAAACCTATTTGTGATGACTAATGGATAATTTTGTTGGAAGCATATGATCTTATGCCATGATGTGCTTTATATAAATACCAATGTTAAAGTGGTCAGAGCCAAACACTTCAAGCTAAGTAGATTGATGAGGGACTGCAATTATCCCATTGCAGAGACTATAGCAATAGCCTCTAGTTTTGTTCTTATCCACTCAACACATGCAACTACTTGTGAATTTCTTTGTTGTAGATTTTGATTTATGCAAGCCTAGTTATAACATTCATGATGACACCTAAATATTACAACAATGCTATTTCACTAACTTTATCATGCACCAACAAGTTTTATTCATGAGATTTAAAGTTGAGATTCAAAATTCCCAATTTTTTTATGTGATCTACGTATAAACTTCAAGGTTATATGGAATCCGATTAGATTGATTTAATGTCAAACATATCCATTAGCCTTGGGATAAGGAGTACATAAATAGATGATCTATGACGTGTAAATAATGACTTTAATTGAACAAAAATACCTTCAAAATTTCAATTTTGCATGCAAGTTAATACATGATTCTACTGAGCATAGGACATGTGCAACTACCTAATTCCAAATTTCCAAAAAAGAGGATTTACATATATATACTACACAATTTCTATATATTTACATATTTAACATCTATAGTTTAATATTTACATTTCTAACACTTATGCATAAAAAGGTATATTCACTTTTAAAAAGGTAATAATAGTATTATTTTTATGTAATGTTAAAGATTTGAGTGTTATACATGTAAATAATAAAATTTAGTTATTAAACATGGAAATATAAAAGAATTATGCGGAATGCATGTAAATGTCCCTTCCATAAAAAGGCCATCTTGTCATGATGTCAGGTTAGGTTAATTGTTTTTGTAGAATCTTTTTTGATCCAATTGCATTTACAAAATTTAGTACTAGTTTGTTAATTCTCTTAATTTTGTTCAAATTTAACACAATTGAAATTCTAATTGTAGTGATTAAATTACAATTATTCATTGATTTTATATGGTACAAATTTATTGTTAATTTCTTCAAATTTAAATAATTATTACATAAGCATTTGAGTTCTAATTCTTGTGTTTCCTATTTGCACTTAAAGAATAAAGGCATTGGCTTATTTAGTGATTTGTGATATGTAAATTCTTAAGTTAAATCACATTGCATCATTCTAGTTGTATTAGAAAAAAAAAATTAAACCAACCGATGTGGTTAGGATGATAAAACCTCAACCCTCACAAGAGCAGCTAATGTAGCATTTAAAGGCTTATAAATTTACACATGTATTAAAGACTGACGAATCATATGCTAAAGAAAATGCTCGAACAAATTTAAATGGCTTGATTACTCATAGAAAACTTCATATTTATTACTATGGATGAATTAAAAGCCATAATATCTGCATATATCTGTGTGCATATTGAAGCAACCTATATACTAAAAGGTCTACAAAAATGAAGATGCAAAAGAATAAAACAATTTCACCATCACAAAAGGCAATGTTGCTCCAAACCAACAACCACAATTTGAAAGAACAGAAATTAAGGCTGAAAAGATAAAACACTAACCTTCAACGGCCGCAAAATTCCTGATACATAAGGTGAATGCCTCACAGGAAGTTTATCAGTCATCCTGTATGTTGCCGTGATTCCTTTCAGCTGCTTCAAATCCTATGAAAATTTTCCAAAATAAAAAGGTGAATGCCAATCAATGCGCAACCACTGAGTGATGCTTTTCGAAAATAAATAATCATTAAATCATCTGATTACAAAACAAAGGAATTTACAAGGGTGTGCAAAGTGAATATAGGTAATAAAGGCTAGGTAAGTCCACCATTTAGTATGAACAGTATACAAATCAGCTCAAGATGCACCTTTATGTACTTTCATCAGTTTAATAGAATTAGAAGTTCCATCTTTTTAGCAAGCATCTATGTTTTGAATTTGATAATCAACAATAGTATATGGTGGTACTTAATATAATGCAATTGATCTCCAAATATAAGTGATAACAACCTACATGTTCTTCCTGCCAAAATCATTGCCTGTGTCATAGGTCATAGACTTTCAGGGATGAAATTGATTGACATACCAACATGAATGCTTTCCAAAATAAATTTCATGTAAATGATTATGCCTGTGGTATATAAAAAATGCTTCAATAAATGGTTTAATAACTATGTCAAATCCGTTTATATAATTATAATAGTGGTGACAGTCACTTTAAGGACTGAACAGTAAATTAGTTCTTCAGGGTACACGTACAATTTAATGAGTACAAATGACATGTTCAGCATATCTAAAAATCGTTCATGCTTTGTTTCACTATTAATGCAAAATCCACACGGATGGAGATCAGAACCCAACTATCTTGCATTTGGCAGTTTCTCATCTTCTACCAATGCTCTGCGTACACATTTTCCTTGATTTTCTATTTAACAAAATATATTCGATAAAGTTCCCAAAATTAAAAAATTTTGTTTTCTTTTAAAGCCTTAAATTTACATAAATTCAAATATTAAAGAGAATGTTTGGAATCTATTACAATACAGCAATCATTAAAACCAAAGACCCACTTGATAAAAAAGGAGACAAAATAAGCATCCACCTTCATATCCAATATACTCACCTCAAAAGATCTCTCAGCTATTCCTTCAGCCATCTTATCCTTCACAATAGGTAAGGTGTCGTTCAAAGATGTTGCAGCTTGTAAAATGCTGCGTCTTACACGATCAAGCACTTCAGTAGAACAAGACTCAAGGAGTTGCAATACATGCCTAAGATAATTTCCATTAAGCTCAGCAACAAGATATCCTACATCATGCATCACCTGTGCATAATATTTCAAAATGAATAAAAAGTTAACATATTCAACCAGTAACAATTAATTACAAGATGTGAAGTACTTGATGATCAAAAGATGGACGTAAATTGACTACATAGAAGCATGGATCACAAACAACATCAACTTTGTTATAAATGAATCATATCATCAATATATATAAGCTTAGATCTACATTGGCAAAAGCCTAATGCAAGCATGCTAATTTTCACTGACCCTAAATAGTTGGGACAAGGCTACGTAAGATGATGATGATGATTACTAAAGTAGATATTCATAATGCAATGATATATATACAAAGAATCAACTGATATGTACAGAAAGGAGAAATAATCAGAGATTAATTAATGCCTACAGCAAGACACTTACAAAGTTAGGTACCGTTATTAATATTCTTTTATAAGAAATATTTCATACAAAAAATTTAAGATGTTTTCAGAAATATTACCGAATTTCATAACACCAGCTTCCATATCTATTATAAGTTCACTTAAATTTAATGACGTTTGGAATTTTCTCCTTAATTCACATGGACCTAATCCTGCTTTATTAATGGGAGAATCTATTTCAAGACAGTCATAATTGTATCTCTCTCAAGGCTTCAATATTTTGAATCATTATTGATATGCATTATTATGGTTGTTAGAAAGAAATTAAGCGCTCTATTAATTGTATCATTAATGATGCAAACTTTCAAACTTTTACGAATTCCTTATTGCTCTGAAGTTATAAAGGCTATTTTAGCTTGAATTGGTTGTACTTTATTCCATATGCTATTTTTTGAATTCCTACTTTATGAGAATGATTATATGTTGTTCAGTTGATATAATACTTATTAACATGATATTAATACATTTCACCCAATTTTTTATATAGGATACTAACAATTAAACATCTTTCTACTTCCAGATGGAACACAACTTGTTTATAATTTTAATCATTGTAATTTTGCAATATAGACTTCATTTTTTTGATTAAGTCATCCCAAACTACAAATCTTGAAATGTATTATCAACTTCGTAAACTATGGCAAGCATAAGAAGTTGTGTGTGCTATGCTAAAAAAGATTTTGATAGTTTGGCTCCACCTAGCATTTATTTAATATCATCCATGAATTTCCCTTTTTATAGAATGCACATTTAATCAAGCTTTTACAGCTCTAAACAATTTCAAAATCGTTAGGTATGAATGATATCACATCATTTACATTACTAAATTTTTAATCTTTCCGCTTACCTCATCAAAATTAATTGTCCTTTTCTTTCTCAGCCCAACATTCCACAAATTAACATAATAATTTTAGATACTCACATCGCAAGGCCATGTGACTAGTAATCATAGATGAGGATATAAATCATAGGCACAAGCTAAATGATTAAAATGAACACAACACTTCTATGTTATCGTGTGATTAGAGAATATCTCTAAAACTTCCAATGAATATTCTATGCACTGTTTAAAATTGTGCAATACAAAATACACCTCAAGGTGGGCCTCATTGCTTTTTCAAACAATTAGCCACAAGGCACACACAATATGAAGCCTGTTTTTTTAGCAAACATTAGTAAATTGAATTAATAAACCCTTTTATCAAGTAAGCCTCATGCCTACCCATCATGTTTCAAGTCTTACAACTTTTGTTCATGATAGACTTGAACACAAGTCAATTGCCTCTATTACGCATTCCCTTCTCTGGTCCTCATGCACGCTGTTGCACCCTTCCTTCATACCTTTGTCACCTCCTCCTCCTTTCCAAGTTCTCTTCCTCTACAAGAAACTCCTCTTCCTCCATTATATATCATCTTGTGGTGATAATCCATAGCCCTATTTTTTTCTTTCATTACTCTAATTTCTTTTTCATTTAGCATGTTTAAAAAAAAAAATTAAACAAAGTTTCTAATTTAATTGAAATTCTAGGGCTTCCTAAAACATGGTTAGAGCTACAGAGAAAATCAAAAGCAGAAAAAACCCAACATTAGTGTCCAAGTTGATATTTGAATTTCGCTTATTGTGAAGAATTTTCAAGTTCATCCACTTCAAAGAAAAAAAAAAGAAAGAAAAAATGTAAACCATAAGAGAAAATATTGACCAATGCTAAGACAGCTTTATGACTTAGACGAGATAAAGATGGTCAAAAATAAAAAACAAAGTAAAATTTTATAGAAGTCTGTTTGTATTATCTCATATTTATGTTTTTCTAAACACATGAATCCAGATGTGAAGAATTTTCAAGTTTATCCACTTCAAAGAAAAAAAAAATGTAAACCATAAAAGAAAATATTGACCAATGCTAAGACAGCTTTATGACTTAGACGAGATAAAGATGGTCAAAAATAAAAAAAACAAAGTAAAATTTTATAGAAGTCTGTTTGTATTATCTCATATTTATGTTTTTCTAACACACATGAATCCAGAATGCAGGAGCCTTGCTGAATGTTTATCATGCCCCCAATAGCTAGCATGCCATCAAATTGCCAAAAATATAAGGTGAATTATCAAATGGGAATAATAGCTTTTATCACGATTTTGCAGGATAGAGATACCTTTTATCCTGCAATATCACGAACTGAACAGCACAAAAAATCAAAATCATCAAATGAGAACACTATAAAAGATGCTGAATAAAGAAGATTAAAGATGCAAGCATACATATATAAAATCTTCTGCAGCTGCATTATGGGCAAGTAGACCAGAAGACAACCAAGTAAAATACCTGTACGCATAGCCAAGGTACAAAAGCATCTTTCAATTGTCAAAACATTCAGAAATTCCAGGAAAACATTTACAGATTCACAAATATGTGAAAAAAAAAAAAAATTCCAAACCTGACCTTGAAATTAGCTGCAATGAAAGTCGTAAGAACTTGTCTGAGCAGGAAATAACAAGAACATCATCACTCCAGCATGATCTCAAACTTTCCAATAGCATGACACTTTGTTTCAACGTCAAGCTTTGGGATTTTCCATGATTGCTAGACAAATTATCAACTGGAGTAACAGCACCAGGCATAAGAGTAGAATCCAGGGCCCCTGCAATTTCCTGGAATCTGTATAATTGTAGCACTGGCTTCAAAATCATCAGATAGCATTATAAACATCAGTAATATAGAGGCCATTGTCTCAATGTGTCAAACCTACCTTAGAGAGAAATAAACCCCAATATTCCACAGCCGCATGAAGTCTACGTAGGCTGCCTGTAATCTGAATTTAGACACAGCAGATTTGGAAGAACAGAAACCTTGCAAGAACATGGAATTTGTTAAATAATGGACCTTAGTAAATTCTTAACGGGGGACAGAATATATGCTTAAAATGCTACAAAAACAATACAACGTACGAAAGCAAGGACCCAAAGAATATGGTGGTGTTGCAACATGATTGACGCTGATGAAAACCACAGAGGAAAATGCAGTAAAAAAAAGATTTGCGTGGCTTTCTATCCACTTCCTGCAATTCTCCAACTTACCAATATAATGAAAGCCATCGCACAGGACCCTTAGTGGTTTTACTTTTGTCTCATCCTTTGGTTATATCTACTATACAAATTGGAAAATGATTTCCCAGATTATTCATCTTAAATGGACAAAAAAGTCTTGTACTTACATCTCTGCGCCTAGTCTCACTGCTTCCCTGAATAGCAGTTCAACTTTCTATTGCACGCTCAGGCTTAAGGAATTAAATAGGGGAAGAGCACAACCGAAACAATCAGAGTTAAGATGCCGACCAACAGAAACAAGCAGAGTTAAGATGCCAATCAACAGAAACAAGCAGAGTTAAGACGCAAACCAAGAAAAAGTGTATACTTGCTTCTTTTTTATCCATAGCATAGAGCAGTACAAAACCAGCTCAATCCAAAGACAAGAAAATTTAGTTCACTTAGGTTGACTCATCCCTTTGGCATATTAGTATCATGAAATCTGTAGTGTTTCCCTTCTTCCATCAACACCAGCAACCTATCCCAACTGACCAACCCAAACCACACCCCACAGCAAACTTTAGTTGTGCATGTGGGGTGCACACAAGCTCATAATGCATTTATATAATTCATCTTCAATGAAACAATTTTCCAAGAGAACTATTTATAGACTAGCACAAAATTTGACATCCAAGGCTAAGACAATTATACCTTCAAGATAGTCCAAAAATCCTAAGCTTGACTTGTAATTTTTCAGAAATTCTGTAGGTTTTCCAGGAGAGAATGCACCCGGTTTCCCCTTTTGAATGGCAAAAAGGATTTCTTTAAGGATCGAATTGGCCAGGAAATCAAACACATGCAAACCTGAGTTCTCTGGATAGAGCAAAGAGATTCATAAATCAGACGACACAAGAGAAAAAAGTGGCTACAAATGAATAAAAGAACAGAAGATGTAATAACCTATTGAAGAAATGTCCAATATAAGCTTGCAGTCACTCTTAATAAACTGCTTTATATTTTGATAGTACTCATCAAGTTCATCCGAGGAACTCCCATCGATCATCTGAGACTGGTTGTAGGGAATAACTTTCTGAATCAAAGGGGTCACAATAACTGTTCGAAAGATCTCTTCAGCTGCTGCTGTGTTATCAATAGCAGCATAAGCACGTAAGCAATTGTATATTGCATCCTCATCATGATGCTCAAGGCCATCTTTGAAACAGTTTCCTAAGCTATGATCCAGCAGTTCAGTAGCACTTTGAATTCTCTTCTCCAAGTTCACAATAAAAGGAAGATCCTGCACTGCCAGAATTTAGAGCAGAAATTAAAGTCAAAGGCATATGATCTAAAGAAATCATGTTAATCATCAATATGCTTACTAAGGATAAAAAATAAAAATAAAAACAGAGAACAATAGTCGAAGGTAAAATTTAATGTGATAGCTCAAAATGCAGGGAATGAAAATAGAACAAGTTAACATAAGCATGTGCACAATGTAGATTGCTTGAAATTTTGTTAATAAATATATGTTGAGAAAAATCTATCTTTCAAGAGAATATAAACAAAATCAAATAATCACCATGTGGGGTGGCATGATTTTAACTAAAAAATATTACTCATTGGATTAGTGACAGCTATGATAGACTCCTAGATTAATCTTTTTTTTTTCTAAAAGTCATCTTGTCAGTGATAAATTTAAGCTAAACATGGCAAGATTCATCAATGGCTTCAAAAAGCAGAGATCTTGCTCAACATTCTCATGGTGATGAATTGCAAAATTATGATTTGTGCAATTCCTATTTTACACTCTTAAATGATTTCCTTGATTTTTAAAATAAAAAGTTTCTATCATCTGTAGCAGAGGTCAACGGGCATTCGCAGATATAGTATAACACTACGAACAAGACTCAAAGCTCAAAATTAAGTTGCCAATCAATGAAGTAATATTGGATAACAACATCTAAGTTTAAAGAAACAAGGATAAAAATCAAGATGTTTCCAACTAGATGGTACAGTGCATAATGTTATCAAAGTGAAAGGAAATATAAGGGAAGTGCTTTATTGGCATCTTCACCTTCTTGCAAAGAGTAATATATCAGAAATCATTCAATGTTAATTTTCTTCATCTCTGCAACTTCTTTCTAGATAATTAAAATTGCTTTAGAGTTAAGCAGTAAAGTAATTCAGACTTTGAAGATAACATCTGCACTTGAAAGGGATATAAAAATATTTAATGGTCACATATTCTTTTATTTTTATTTTTTTAATATTTAATGGTAATATTTAGCAAGTGAAGTTAAAATGCAATTTTCAGCAAAAGAAAGAGACCTTTGCATTACTGATAGAAAATTTTATCCGATTCATTTCACTAGCAATTCTTTCCAGAAGGATGCTTTGGGTCAGTCTGGTTCCATTTTCTGCAGACAGCAATGAATTCTCATTACCGAGACTTCCCTTTTCCATGTGAACTAGATCTCCACTTGGTCCAACAAACACTGTGTTGGGTAACTCCTTGATGAGCTTCTCAACCTATTAAAAATACACCTTTTCAATGTTCAAATATGGAGATAAATCACATGGTGAAAAGGTTCTCAAACTATCAAACAGCCAAAATATATTAGCATAAGACAAAGCACCGATAAGAACAAACCAATATCAACATAAAGGACTAAAGAATTTTCAGCAGGATGATTCAAGAAACTCATACTATGAAGCTTTCCAAAAAATTTCAAGTAGCAAAAGCTATACAGAATCTGCTTAGATTTATACTGCTGATATAGTTTTTATTAATGCAGTATAGGCGTTCAAATCTACTTTGATGTATAATTGAATTTTTATTGTTTGATGATAATCAAAATCTGATTATATGCAAGGTCGATTGAGTGTTCATAAGGTCCAAGTTGTGTTCACAGAGTTATTTCTCATTCTCTTTTCATCATCTATCATAATCCAAAAGCACAATTCTTGATCTTCCATTATTGCAAAGAGCCATCATCTAATGAATACATTTAAAGAAGCACAATGAATACAAGATGAAGTTTAATTCAATGAAATCTAATAAAAAATATGATAAAAGGGGTCTCGGATAACTAAGAGCCATCATCTTTGCTTCGAATTTTTTAATATAAACTTCTTCAAAATTCAAGTTTTTTGTTTATCCTTCCTGAGCCACAATGTGCAATCCATATTTTATAGAACAAAAGATAATACCAAATCTACTGAATCATAGTAAGTTAAAAAGGAGAAAGGAAAGGCTGAAGATAGCAGACGGCAACTAAATTTTGACTTCTTAGAATGGGAATATGCTGAGAAGATATGAGATTTAGTCATCAATAGCCTGAGGCAGCACCTAATATGCAACTTACATGCGCATATTCTAGCGGGGCTAAGCATGGATATCATGGGATTTTGTTGGTAGAATCGCCTATCAAAGGCCATGCCAGTAAAAGTGCAAAATGGTTGGCCACACAACCATCTCCAAACCAGATCCATAAGCATAAGCATTGATCCATGAGTTGTCCTTAAAATCTAGAAACTGCACGCTCGTCAAAGGGCAAGAAAAATATTAGGGTTACCTTGGAAACAACGTGGAAGGTATCAAGCAACCTTTCGAGAATCTCCCGAGCAGCCGACGCCTCCGCTCGCTGGCGGAGCCCGCCGCGGAGGGAAGAGAGGGAATTGTCAACGGCGATGCGAAATGCTCCCACCTTCTCCCGGAAATCGGCAAGTGGAGCTCGCATGCGGGCAACGGAGGAGTCAACATCCACAAGACGAGTACTTAGGCTAACGAAGTCGGTGTAATCACGGTTAATAAGCTCGACTAGCTCGGACTTCAGAGTGGCAAGGTGAGAGCGGAGCTCGGCCCCGAGACTTTCTAGGGGAACAAAGGTACGGAGGTCGGCAATGTAGGACTCGGGATCGAAGTCTGCGCTAAGGAATGACGATTTTTTGAACCATAGGGGCTCGGGATCGCCGGAGGGGTCGCCGAAAAGCTCGACCGCAGAGCGTGATGGCAGGGGCGACGAGTGGAGATCCACCATTTCTGTACCCAATTTCTTTTCGCAATTGTCGCAGGAGGAGCTGATTTTAAAGCAGGCAGATTTGTAGGTGTTATTAGGAAGAAGCTATTCTTCGTTTTTGTACGGGGATACCTAAAATTATTTTAATTTAAATATTTATCGAAATATTTTAAAATAATCATATAAATAATTTAAAAATATTTACCTACATAGCACATGATTATTACATATTCTCATAACTAATATTTAAATTTTAATATTTATATAAATGACACTTAAATCTTTATAATTGTATTAAAAATATTATCATCTTTAATTTTCTTAAAGTGAAATATATATTTTCATTTATAAAAAAATATATTATATTTATAAATATAAAAATTTAGGTATTAAATATGTAAATTCATAAAAATTGTGGGCTATGTGCATAAATATTTGACTTGTTTGGACTTAACAAGATGTTAATTATGAAAAATTTAGCTTCATAAGGGATATAATAGACATTTTTATTCATATTTCTCTTATATTTTTTAGTCAAAGATGCCCAAAAGTTATTTTTAGACAAAATTATTCTTAAAAGGACAGTATGTAATTTTGATAACTACACTTTGATAATTCAGTCAATATTTTCAAAATATTTCATTGGACAGTATATATTAAATTCATTAATCATAGATTATTTTTTTAGCATATAAGTGCTCTGATGATCTCATAATTGAGTTATCTTAGGCTCATTAGATATCTTTTATCGAGCCACACAATTTGATTATAAATGTGTGGAGATGGTTTAACCCTTCAATTGATAACTTGAAGCTTCACATATAGTTTAAAAACTTAAATTTTGCTTATTTAGACTCAGATTAAATAACTTTTGGCATTATTAGATTTGTCTCATTTAGACATTCAGTTTAATTATAAATCTTTTAAAATCAGTTGATGAACCATCTTTATTATTTTTCTTTTGAAAATTCTCAAAATAATTTCATCAAATCATGCTTTATTTGATGAAATTTTTAATGGTGTATCATCTATAATATCTGCACCCTTATGTTTTATCTTATAGACATTGTAGATTTCTTACTCTCACTATATACATTCTTCCTACAACAAATAAGAAGATCATGATTGTACACCGATGATCTGTAGGAATCAATTCAAGCCAAGTGACCTAATCAATGCACATAACTAATATCAAATGGATATATGAAATGACTTCTCAATCAACATGATCTTCCCAAATTCATTACAAACTTGCTTAGTCTAGTTTGAACTCTCTTTAACATGAATTCATCAGAATTGATTGTATACTCGTCTAATCCAACTTGAAACTAGCATTGTTTGATATGAACTTGGCAAAACTTGACAAAACTAGCTTAATGTATCAAGAGCCACATGGAAGTTTCAAAGAGTCTTATGAACTTACCTAGGCTTAATAGCAGTTCATCAACACTCAACAAACCAAGTTATTGACTTCATTCAAGCCATAATTCCAACTAATTATTTATTAGTAGCTTCATGTATTTTGGCTACATGTCACACCTATTTTACGACAAGTATTTCTAAGCCTGGTTATCTATTTTTTATTTTGTAGGACATTTTAAATATTGATAAATGTGGCCTTACTCTATAAATAGAGAGAAGTTTTGAAAAAAAAAAATTATTTGTATACAAATATTATATTTTAAACCAATTTAGTAAGATCATAGCATATCTCTCTTGACATTCCCTAAATTTTTTATTTTTCTCTTTTTATCTCTACTTTTTATTCCTTCAACCTTGTTATACATAATAAGATTTTGGTGTTACCCCACTAGATAAATTTTGATCAAACATCAGTAAAAATGAGGTGAGAGTAGATTGATGCTAAACATTAGAAACCAAACACTGTGATCATTAGAGTAGCAAAATAGTGATGTCTTAATAAATATGGATAGCCTTGACTTTATGACATGAAAATAATTTATGGAGATGAAAAAAAAAAGCTAGCCCTAAAAATTCAATAAGTACTTGAGTATGTTCTCAGAAGCACTACAAGTGTGAAGAAGCCAAAATAATCCTAAGATTGATTTCAAAGATAAAGCTTCCAACAAAGTTCAAAATTCCTTACATTAATTTTTATAAAGAGAAAATATATTTTATTAATTACATGGCTTATTTTGAGTCAATCAACTCTTCACTACATAGCAATGGTGCTTTAAAGTGCTAACTATTTTTATCACATTCTCATATGATTCTCTTGCCTTTAATTTGGGTTAATTACTTCATTCATCGGGTTTAAAAAGTTGTTCATCACTTATTTTATCGATCGTAGAAGTCGTGAAGAATTCATGTCATATTGAAAATGAGACAAGAGCCAAGTAAATTATTAAGAACTTCATTATGAGATTTCAAAAATAAATGTTGGAAGTTAAGAATTTAGAGCCCAAAGTATCTCAAGAAACTCTTATTTAATATCTTTAGGAGGCCTTTTTCATATATGTTCTTAGTTAGCAATAGCTCTGACTGAGCTGTATGAATCTATCAGCAACCATATTAATGCCAAAAAGTACAGCATCTGACTAATTGCATCATCCTCCAATCATCGAGAGATTTTAACTCAAGGAGGAAATTATTGGCAATTTCATAAAATAGATAAAAGTCACACAAATAATCTAAGGTTGAAGAAGAAGCCAAATTTTCAATAATAACACTAATTTCTTCATAAGTGGTTACAACAACTTAAAGGGTGAGTAAGAAACACATATCACTTAAATCTCAAAATATGATAGAAGTCTCCTTGAACTCATCAATACCTAGTGTAACTTCATCAAGAGTTTTGATCATTAAACTTGTGGAAGTCATTCAACATAAAGAGTACTTCAAGGGGCCTACAACTTAAGGGTTGAAGCTCCCGTTAGAGATCCTCAAATATAGGGCGTTGCATAAATACCCTGAGTAAAACATAGATGTTTTTGGCAGCTATCTAACTTAGTGAAAAAAATTGACTAATAAATGATGTTGAATAAATTTATTTTGATAGGCCAAGGAAGAATAGAAGCAAAAACATATGTAGAAAGTAGTAGAATGAATTACCCTTAGTATATGCCATACACACAATTGGTATTGTGTA
Source organism: Cymbidium sinense (assembly GCA_021442155.1). NCBI lineage: Eukaryota > Viridiplantae > Streptophyta > Magnoliopsida > Asparagales > Orchidaceae > Cymbidium > Cymbidium sinense. The sequence goes on from CM038215.1 coordinate 35,239,120, forward strand.
GACTATTCTTAAAAGAGTAAAAGCAGAGACTTCTTAAATTAGCATCAAACTTTATTTAAGAGAGGTTGTGGTGGAAAATTTTATAATCCTGCCTTCATCTATCCTCTCTTTTTTTTTTGGAAATAAGATAAATGAAAATAAGAATATAACGCTTTGGTCAGGCGCCACGCAGATCCATAGATATACTTATTAGGGTAATCGGATACGACATTGAGGAGAGGTGTACTATCTCGAAAGATAGAAATCACCACCCTATAATGGACCTAATCACCAAAATAAGGACTCCTAAGGACGTTGGGTCTTCGAGGTGTACCAAAAATTCTTCCCCTACTTTACACGGAAAAGTAAAGCAAAGTTTATTTTAAACTGGGTTCGTTAAGTTCCCTACAGGGGCAAGCCCCCATAGTTAATTACATCATAAGGAATGGAGATTCCTTAGGAAAACTCTCGATTAAGGTAAATGGTCATTGTCTCTAAAGATTTTAATAAGGCTAAGACTATCAATTGATTAATTCATTTTTTGAAGATCAAATGAGATTAATCAAAGAGAGAGTTATTATCAAAGGCAAATGAAGAAAAATAGCAGAAGCTCACGATGCTAGGAAACTCAACAAGCATCTCAAACTATTTTATGATTGAGCTTTATATTTTTAAAATTAATTTAATTTGTTTGAGTTGAATTTTTCATTAGAAATTTAGAGCTTATGATTCCATAACGCAAGATTATGAAAATGTCTAAGATGTGAGGATTTATGCTTATAGCTCAGAAAGGGGAGAAGCAACCTCAGAATCTAAATCTATGGAGCTTTGGCGAAGGCCAAAACACAACCTAAATCTAAGAAAAAAATGGGTATTCGGTTTGCCTCCACAAGAGAGGACAAACCACCCGACTGCTTGGATATACAACTGTCTAGGGGTGGCCGCCAACTAACTCCTCCTGCAAATTTAAATTCATGTGGGCCAGTCATACGCTTTATGCAAGATAGCTCGACTGTTATTTATTTAGAAAGAGACTATGTCCTTAAACTCACTCCCTAAGAGGCTATATCATGTATGGGCATGAGTAATGACCTAAATCTAATGCAATTTATATTATATTTTATTTTCATTTTTTAGACAATCATTTTAACTCTGGGTAATAGGATTCATATACCTAATCAAGCCAAGTTTCTCTGGCAAAGGTGAAAACCCTCTAATCAAGAGTGAAGCAAAATACATTTATGCATGATGTTATAAAAGAAATATTCATCCAGCTAAGGAGTTGTTAATTCTTTTATTTTGATTTTAAGCCTAAGCTTTAGGTAAGGTTATGAGTTCTTTATTTTAATTTTGAACTATTAAATTTGATAGATGATTTATTTTTTTCTAAGAGCCTAATCATCATCGAGGCCATACATCAAGAAAGGAAGAAAATCAAAAATTGATGCCATTTTAATGCACAAGCTAAATAAAACATCATACATTTCATAAAGCTAACACAAAAAGATAAGATGCCATTTGTGGTCGTGCACCACCGCACAAATTGGGTGATAGTGTTCAAATAGTCTATGAACGGTTGCCTCCAATCCAGCTCCTCATCTTTTTTGGCAATGACAACCTCCCTTTCAAGAGAAAGTCTCTTGATGAGTTCAACATTAATACGGGATAGGACTTGTCTATTTTAGACCCTTATTGAAATAGACTCATCTTCCAGACATGCCAGTTCCTTGACAAATTTGGCCAAAATATTTGTTACTGTGTTCTCTGCTCAGAGAACCTTGTTGATGGTGACTACGAGAATTTGGGCCAACAACTTCATGGTATACTCGTGGTAATGATGAAGCTTGGGTTTGAGAACCTTGTAGGACCTGACAATCTGATTGATGACTAATTGAGAATCCCCAAAGATGTTGATGCTCTTGACATTGATTGTGATGACTAACTTTATAGCGATAATCAAATCCTCATACACGACTTCATTATTGGTGCAGGGGTTGGATAGTTAGTATGAGAATCTCATCACATTGCGATCTGGAGTTCGGAGAACTATTCCTACCCTTGCCTTTCCTGGGAGAATAGATCGTGGTGCTTCCCCTTTGTGAAAAGAAGTTGCACCATCAAAATATATCTTCCACCGAATGTTACCGGCCTCCCCTAAGTTCATGATTTGTTCATCAGGGAGATCATCACTAAGCGGAAAATCAGTAGGAAGTGGGTGTGCTGCTAAGAAATTTGCTAGTGATTATCCTATTATTGCACAGAGGGGTACAAATATAATGTCAAACTGTGAAAGTATCATGGACCAGCATGCCAAACGTCCGGATAGCGTTACCCGTGTCATGAGATATTGTAGTGGATTTGTTCTGGAGATCAAGTTCACCTTATGAGAAAGCATATAATGTCGTAGCTTTTGAGACGCAAAGATTAAAGCTAGACAATATTTCTCAATAGGTATGTAGTTCACTTCAGCAGGAATCAGACGACGGCTGAGGTAGTAGAGAGCGCTCTCCTTTCCTTCATTGTTGGCTTGGGCCAACATAGTGCCGAGAGAGTCATCCAATGCAGCAGTGTAGAGGATGAGTGGCCTGCCCGAGATAGGGGCTGCTAGAACTGGCGGCTTCACCAAATACTGCTTAATATCTTCAAAGGCATGCTGACACTTATCATCCCACTTAAACTTAGTGCCTTTTTTGACAAGTGCTAAAAATGCCTTGCATCTCCCTGATAGGTTGGAGATAAAGCATCTCAGATTTGCCAACCATCCTTGGAACGATTTGAGTTGTGTTAAGCTTTTAGGAGGTGACATTTTTAAGATAGTTTTGTTCTTTTCAGGATCTATCTCTATTTCTTAGTGTCGGATAACAAACCCAAGGAATTTCCCTGAAGCTACTTCGAATGCACACTTCAGAGGATTCATTTTAAGGTTGTATTATCTTAACAGTTCGAAAACTAATCTCAAGTCAAAGAGATGGTATTCCTTTTCTCTGCTCTTGACTACTAGATCATCAACATAACACTCAACCTGATGATGGATGAGTTTGTTGAAGATCTGACTCATGGCCTGTTGGTATGTAGCACCAGCATTTTTAAGGCCGAAAGACATGACCTTATAACAAAAGATTGTGATCGGGGTTCAAAAAATAGTGTTTCTTTCATCTTCAAGAGACATCTTGATTTGGTTGTAGCTAGATGACTCATCCATGAAAGAGAACACTGCATGAGATGAAGCGATATCCACCATTAATTCTAGTAAAGGAAGATGAAACTCTTCCTTAGGACATGTCTTATTTAAGTCTTTGAAATCTACACAAATGTGAATTTGGTCATTCTTCTTCTTAACTGGTACGACACCGGCTAACCAAGAAGGGTATTTTTCTTCCCTGATGAAACCAGCATCGATCAGTTTCTTGACTTCAGAAATGACTTATTGTTCGATATCTAATCGCATGCATCTAGGAGCTTGTTTGATAGGGGTAGCGTTAGGATCTGTTACTAGCTTGTGGACTATTACATCAGGAGATAATCTGGGCATCTCTTCAAAACTCTATGCGAAGTAGTCTTTAAACTCAGTCAATAGCCTAACTAATTCATTAGTTTCTTTTTCATTCAGCAACGAACTGATGTACGTCGGGCATGGATTTTTTTTATCCCGAGGTTGATTTCTTTGAGCTTATCTATTATTGAATGAATCTCCTCTTCAAATTCCAAAGGTGCATCCTTGATCTAAAGATCATCTGGATCATTTAAGATTTCTAAACACACATTCTCATAAGAGTTGGTGTTGTGTGAAAAGAATCTATCAGACTCCAAATGATTAGTAACAACTAAGCAGTAATCGTCGTCATCGACCGGACTCACTATATCAAATTCTAGTCGTGCTCTTGATTGTGCTTCTCTACCTGTATTGTTCCATAGCTTCTTAAAATACTCTGATCTGTGCTTGGACCATGTATGAGGAACCAAACTTCTCTGTATAAGATTATGAACACAAGGTGAGTAAAAGTCAAGTGGTAATTCAATTAATTCTTTAAATAAATCCTCCTCAAGTTTTACATCAACTTCAGGACTTGAGGATGATGATCCCAAAAAGAATCTCTTCCGCTTCACATCCATAGAAGACTTAGGGGCTTCCTTAACTACTAATCCTTCAACTTTTTGAGATAAAAGTGAGGTTAGAGCTAAGGTTCCCATCTACTGCCTAATAGTTTTACATAAACCTAATTCAAATACTTTGCTTTGTCTGCAGGCCTGGTCTTCGTCACTATCTAGATCAAAAGTCACCTCTAATGAAACCAGCTGAGAGGGGCTGACTGGTATGCTAATTACATTAGACTCATCATCCAAGCTAGATTCCAAGTCTATGTTAATAGTAGGGGTACTCCTACGAACTGGAACATAACCCTTGTTGGCTGATGGCCAACCAAGAGGTCTTCCACCTCTAGAACCGCCTCTATTTCTATCTCTGCCTCTGTCTAATGGAGGTTGAGTCATTCTATCAATACGTTCATATGATGGAATGGACTGTGGGTGGAAAGTGATATGCGACTCTATTTTTTCTTTAATTCCCTTTTTTGTACACTTGGATTTTCATTTTTCTTTTCTTTTGCTCTTTCTTTTTCTTCATTTTCTTTTTCTTTTGTGTTTGAATTTTATTCAAGTTCACGAGAAAGGATTTGTTGAGGAAGATAAAAGGCCACATCCTCATAAATCTTAACCTCTCTAACTGAAAATGGCTTTTTATCATCATTAACACGTTATTCAATCACATCTTTTATGAACTTGATGCACTGATAGAGGGAAGATAGAATTATCTTGTTCTGATGTATCCAAGATCTATTGAGTAAAGCAGTGAACAAAGTATTCAAATCAATTATGTAAAACTTGGCTTTAGTCTTCCAGCCACCTATCTGCAAGGGTAACACTATGAAACCTAAAGCCCTCTCGCCTTGTTCATTGAATCTTCTCAACATCATTTGATCTCCTCGAAGTATGGAGATGTCGATCCTCAAATAGGCAAGAGTCTTTAGACTCATAATATTTGTCGATGCACCTAGATCGACGAGAACTCTGGCCAGTCTGAATCTGACCATGTCAATTATGATTTAGAGGGGACAGTTGATCTCCAAGTCCTTCAGAAGAAGGTCTTCATTTGTAAAAGTGAGCCCCTGGGCTTCTTTTGCATAATGTTCCTCTTCACCAATAGTAGTCAGCTGAGCCAATCATATTTCAGGATCTAGGAGAGCCTTGATTTATGACTCTCTCATCTCTTTGGTAAGACGAGGGCATCGTATATGCTTAACTTAGATGACAACTTTCTTAGATGAGAGAGGACATTGTAGTCCACCTTGGGTTGATCCTCCATAAGCATATCCAAGGGTGAAGCATCCAATGGAGAGGCTTCTCGATCCTCTGCACCAATGACTTGTTTCCCTCTATCTTGAGGTGCTACCTTAGAAGGTAGAACCTTTCCACTATGGAGGTTGACTTCGGTGATCTCTTATGGCAGGGTAATAGAAGGTTCTACCTGCACATTAGGCTCACCTGCAATTTCTCCTATAGGACCCTCAGAATCAGATTATTCCAAGTCTATCTCAAGAGGAAAACCCGTAGTATTCAGAGTAGAAAAGTCCAACTCTAAATTAGAAATAGGAAGATTAAAGTTGTTATAATTATTTTGAATTGAAGAGTTATCATTAGGAATAGAAGTAGACAACCCATCAGAAGTGACATAGATGTAATTCAAGCTAGCTTTATTCTTCAATTTCTTAGATTTGATAGAAGATACAAAGTAGAAATCAAGTAAAGTAAGAGGGGTAAGGGATTTGATGTCATTATCTGCCAATACAAGAGTTCTACTAGTAGAAGAAGAATAGCTAGCTGAAGTAGGAGAAGTCTCTGATGTGGTAGCTGCAATAGTAGACTGGAGGCTGAACTCAGTCGGTGGTTGCGCTACTATACTATCCCGGGCTGGCACAAGCTGATGCTGCTGAGCTCCCCTTTCCTTGAGTTGGTACTGACAACTTGCAAACCTTCCTTGATGTTGGAGGTTTGACCTGACTCAAGCACCTACAAGGAAAGTTTCTTGATCTTCTAAATGATCTTTTTAGAGATTTTGGATAAGGAGATATCCCAACCTTCTTTAGTTTTGGAAAGATTATAAGTATCCCCAAGGATTACCTTGATGGAACTAGATGGTTGTTCTATAAGGTATTCCTTCAGGATAACTATAGCACCGGTCTTGAAGTTATATTCAAGCCAGTCCTTGAAGGTGAAGCAATCTTTCAAAACATGACCTAGCATACGGTGAAAGGGGCAAAAGTTATGATCATGGCTTTTGCCTACTTCCTCCGGTCTCCTAGGTTCGGGTAGTTGAAAATTAGGCTTCTTTAGAAGGTTCTTAAAGATCTTCCTGATTACCTCTCTCTTAAATGAATAAGGCTTATTAAGCTTATCTAAAAGAGTAGGTGGACCATAGCTATCTGACGGTGAATATGTATATCGTTGCTGCTGGTGATGTGGCTGAGGCAGCGACGGTACTGGCCATGGAGGCTGCTGTGGAGGTTAGTAGGGTTGCCTCGGTGGTGGTAGAAGAGGTGGAAGCGAAGGCTGCTAAGGTCGTGGTCTCTCGGACTGATCTCTAGCTGGTTACTTCCCCTTATTTACCTTTGTCACTATTCATGGCTTCTTCTTATAGACCTTCTGCAATTTTGGCTTAGGCAACTGATCTTGAAAAGGCAACTGTTTGGCCTCTCCATGTAGACTAGCCGTCTTGTTGATTAGTTTCTCAAAAGTTTTGATAGTGAAGCCCTTAAGCATGAAGGCGATCAGGCCATGGATATTCTTTAGATGAATCTCAATGAGATGCTCTTCAGATTGTTGTGGTTCATATTTCATACTTAAGTTATGCCATCTAAGAATATAGTCAACAAGGGACTCACCTGGGTATTATTGTGCTACAACAAGATCGCTCACAGTAGCCTTTTATTGAGCTATAGTAAATCTTTTAATGAAGAGTTGCTCCAACTCAGCAAATATTTTTACTGTATTATTGGGAAGTTCAACATACTAGTCAAAAGCTATCCCTGCTAAGATACTAATGAAGAGATGGAAAAGTAAAGCATCACTGCCATCGGCGTTGCAACAACTGGCTCTAAAATGGGCGATATGCTGCCTCGGGTTTCCACTGTCATCAAAAATCTTGAAGGAAGGTGGCACGAAACCCTTGGGATATTAGATTGTATCAAATTCTATCAAGTAGGGTTTACCCTTTGGAACTGATGATCCTCCCCGGGCTTGATCCAACGCTTCCTTCACTTGTTGCTCAACCATGGACTTTATGTCTTTTTCTTATATGAAGGTACTTTCCACTACCTTCTTATAAATGCCAGTGCTACCTTGCTTGACGAGAGGTAAGATCTTGGCTAGGTCTAAGACATGCACTAACTCTGACTAACTGATCTTAGTTGTCGTAGGATGAACTGCTGGTGCTTGTTTTTGAAGTACTGAGACTGATACTAATAAGTCCTTAAGCTACTTTGCCATCCTATCTATCTTTTACTCTTTCTGTTTTAATTATGCTAGGAGGTGTTGATGCGGTGGGTCTTCTTCGCCGGCATCACCTTCCATACCCTACTCTAAGGAAGGATCCTCTGATATCTACCATGCACACTCCTGCTGAGTCTCCCAACAAATCATCTTTATTGAGATCAAAGCTGATCTTCTCCTCATCAGACTAATCATACCACAAAATTTCTTTCTTTTTCATAAGATAATGTGCCGCTATGTCCTCTAAAGAATGATCAATTTGAATAGGCACAAATGTTTTTTTTGGTGTGATCACGCCATGTATGAGAGGCGCCTCCCTCAGTTGGAGAATCAATCCTATGAGAGGCATGCTAGAAGAGACACACTCCTGACTGCCATTGACTTTGAAATGGGTGACACTCCTAGGAGGCTCTACTATCATGGGTGCAACAGGGCTATCATCTGCTCCCTCTGCAACAACTGTAATCATCTCTACATCATGCTGAACTAATGGTGTTGGTGAAGGGACGACCACTATGCTTTGGGGTCGCCATTCCTTCTGCACCACCACTGGGGTAGAAGGTTGAGCAGGAGATCTTGGCCTCACCACAGTAGGCAGTGTAGATGGAGTAGGATCCCTTGGCCATAGCCAGATCACCAATGGGGTACATTTCTCCTCGGATGTGGCCTTCATGGATTTTGACAGAACTGGAGATGCTACGACATGAACGGGTGATGGTGGATAGGGTGTAGAGCAGTGCGGTAGAGACACCGCTAACTCTCTCAGAACAGAGACCCTCCTCCTATGATGGGTCATCCCGATGCGTAATGATGTCCGTGATCGGCGAGTGTAGATCGGAAAATCAATGAGTCAAGGCTCCGATGACTAAACCTTTGCCTCTCTCATTGCTCTGTAGTGGGCCTCCCCAGCCTCTCCTCAGATGTTTACCCACGCCTGGGGATGATAGATCTCAAATCAAATTGAGCTATGGACTCGAGCGTTAGCTCTCGTGCGTGCGAGCGGAGGAGGCATCGACCTCCCCACTGGGCATTTGGCTAGTATTGAGCCACTGGTGGAGGTGAAGCACGGATCCTCCTAGCGTCCTCTCAGTCAGACCCAGAGAGGATGAAATGGGTTTGCTATAACCAGTAGGGAAGTCAAAATAGACAACTCCTCAACAACTGAATGGGTGGCTGCCTCCATCTGCCTCACAATTCTAGTATGGTATTGCTTAATCATGCAGTTTTTGTTCCTCCTCTGTGTCCTGGTTGGGTGAGTGGAGTAAGAGTTAGAACCATACTCAAAAGTAGGGGAGGTAATCCCTGGGATCAAAAGAGCCATAAACTTAGAGGGTACTGATGAGTGGGTGCCAACTCTCACTGGAGCAGCACGATAAACCATAGGGAGCGTAGGCGCTATCACTATCACTGGCACTGAGACTGCTGGAACTGATGGAACTACCATTGCTTTCCTCTTTAGTGAGGGGATGTCAGAATCTGATGACAAATCGGTCTGAATGATTGGCTTACGACCAGCCGCTTGCTATTGTGAGGGAGTGCCCTCACGGTGATCCTCACCCCTGAAACCTCACCAAATGGATGAGATGGGTGTGATCACTGGGGATTGGCCGATCCAAGGCCAAGTCCATGCCGTAGGGAAAGTAAACACAAACTTACGTAAAAGCTATTTATAGTCAACCAAAACTAAAGAACTGAATGCATCAGACTAATCGAGAATTTGTAATGTCGGAAACAAACATGGATCAGATTTTTGTTTTGTTGACTTATGGATTTGAATAAAATTTGAACCCACATCCAACATCTTGGAAGTGTTAAGTGTGGTTCAAATGGATTTAGAGAAGATTTAGAGATTTGATTGGAAAGAGGAATTTTTGAATATAAATCCACTTTCAATAAATTTGGATATGTTGAAAATGGGTTCAAATATTTTTTAGAAAGATGCTTCCATAGATTTATGTTTGAAATTAGATTTTTATTTGAGGAATCTTTCCTTTAACAAATTTGGGTATGTTAAAGTAAGGGTCAATTGGTTTTGATTTTGATTTGATATTTTGGAATCCACTCACTTAGCAAATTTGGGTATGCTAAGTGAGGTGTTTGAAACCAATTATTTCTTTTTCTTTTAGTTTATTTTTGTCTTGTGAATCTTTTGTGATTTTGAAATTTGAAATTCTCACTTAACAAATTTAGATATGCTAAGTGAAGAGCTCAATTGCGTTTTATTTTTTGAAAGATTTTTGAAAATAGGATTCTTAGCAAATTTGAGTATGCTAAAAAAAAAAATCCTAAAGTGTTTCATTTCTTTTGGATATTTTGATTTTTTTGAAAAATAGGATCCTTAGAAAATTTGGGTATGCTAAAGAGTGAAGTTTCAAAAGTATTTTTTTATAGAAATTTTGTGAAATGGAAATTTCATTTAGCAAATTTGAGTATGCAAAATAAAATTCCAAAGGTGTTTCAAATTTTTATTCTTTGGATCTTGTAAAGGGAGACTTCATTTTAGCGAATGGGGTATGCTAAAAAGTGAAGTTCCAAATGTGTTTCAAATTTTTGTTTTGGAAAGTGAAGGTTTCAATTTAGCAGATGTGGTATGCTAAGATGAAATTCCAATTGTGTTTTGAAATTTTGTTTTAAAAAGTGGAGACTTCACTTTAGCAAATGTGGTATGCTAAAATGAAGTTCCAAATGTGTTTTGGATTTTTTTTTTATTTTCAAATTTAGAGACTTCACTTAGAAAATTTGAGTGTGCCAAATGAAGTTCCAAATGCATTTAAAATTTTGTTTTTTAAAAGGTGGCGATTTCACTTTAGCAAATGTGGTATGCTAAAATGAAGTTCCAAATGTGCTTTTGAAATTTTTTGGTTTTTGAATTTGGAGACTTCACTTAGCAAATTTGAGTGTGCGTTTTGATTTTTTGAAAAGAAGACTTCCATCTAACAAATTTGGGTATGAGGAATGGAAGTCAGTCTTATTTTTGAAATGTGAAAATTTTATTTTGTGTGTGATTATTACTTTTTGAAAGAGGGAATTTCAACTTAATCATATATGAAATATGTTTAAGTGGGATTTCCAAGTGATGTTATTTTTATTTGGGAATGAAACCTCCATTCAATAAATGTGGGTATATTGAATGGAAAGATTTTATATGTGCTTTTTGAAAGTTTTATTTTTGATTTTGATTTTGATTTTTGGAAAGATGATTGTTCATTTTATTTTTGAAAATGAAATCTTCATCAAAGTGAATTGAGGGAAGATGTTCATTTGTGATTTTGGAAAAGATTGTTAGTTTTATTTTTGAAGATTCCAATATGTAACAATTATGAGAATTGTTAGATGAGGGTGATTTAAGAAAAATTTTGTGAAAAATATTTTATTATGTACATTTTTGAAAGAGTGTTTTTTTTTAAAAGCAAGATTTATATGAAAAATTTATTTTGTCTTTATTATTTAGAATGAACATTTCCTTATCAAAAAAATGACAAGGAGAATGTTGGCTTAATGAGCCTCATGTTCAATTTGATCAATTTTGATGATAACAAATGAATGCTTGGATGTTCTAATGAATGTTTTTATATGTTTCAAATATATAAATTGCTAATTACATATTCAATATATCTCACAATATGTTTGAGGAAATTACAAGAGTAGAAGAATGAAAGATAGATCAAAATGGATAATGTGAAGATCAAGATACAATATTTTAGGTTATATGCATTTATAACTATCTTAGAAATTCATATGAGTTCATTGCAATGAATCAATTTGCTCACAACTTAACATATTATTTTAATGAGGTTAATTTATATAAATCTCTATCTAATTAACATACATAGCATTTGAATTGTCAAAATAATAAATGATAATAAATTATGACTATTAAGTGTAATTATTTTATTTACTTAATATAATTAAATATTTTAATTTAATTTGAAGGTTATATGATAACTAACATATTTATTATTATATATAAATTATATCATAATATTTTAATGTCATATTTCAAAATTAACAAAAATATGTGAAATTTTGTATTTTAGTCGAAGTCATTTTATAATCAAGGAATCTATATCTGATTTCATCTCCAACGGATTCCTTGAATTTTATCCTTTAATTTGATAGGTTACATGACCCACATTTGATTAAAATTGAATTTATTATGACTTTTCAATAATTTTAATAATAAATGCATGCTATATGCTTTGAATATATTAAGAGCCATATTTGATTATTTTTGACTTGCCCATATGAATAGCCAAATTTTTGCTGCTTGAATTTGATATATATTTAATATAAATTATAATTGTATTGAATATTAAATTATTAGATGATAACATGCTGTTAGAATAATATATTATTTTGAAATAATTCAAAATGACATTCTTGCCTATAAATAGCTCTCATTCTCTTCATGAAAGCATTCCTCATTCAAAATTCAAAATCCTGCTAACAAATTTAAGAGAAAATTTCTTAGATTTTCCTTCCAAGTGTTCTCCAAATATTGCAAGATCAAATCCTTGATTTGAAAGCTTCAACATCTTCAACTAAGCAAGCTTTCTCAAATTACTTGAGTTTATTTTCTTGATCTTAATTCTTTTTTTGTTGTTCATGCTATTTTCACCATCTATTTATTCTTTCCAATTTATACTTTTTGGTGGATTAGTCTTTGGACATTATTTTTCACATCAAAGTTTCTAAATCATTTTTTTATAAAAAAACTCTTGTGATAGTTTGTAGGATCTATTTCAACTTGTTGAAAATTTTAACTTCCTACAAATTTCTTTTGGTTTCTTGAAATATTTCTTCATTAGTCTTATTTTAAAAGATCATTTATTCTTAGATCTATTTTAGAATTATATTTTAAGAATTTTAAATTAAATTATTATGCTAAAATTATTTTCATATTTGCTAAATCTCTCTTTTTAACTAAAAACTTACTAGCCTACTTAGATTTATCATATACTCATTTTATTTAAGTATTTTGTGATCATTAGCATTAATTAAAAGAATCTTTTTGGTTAAAATAAAATAAATTATTCCTTACTGAAATTTATTTTATTATGCAAAAGAATATTGTGAATTTATTTTGAAATTATTTTTTATTAGTGTACAAATTGTAATAACATAAACATCTTAGTAAGATCACTTTAAGATATTTATTTTAATATTTCTTATCAATATTAACTGAGCATTTTATCTTTCCAAATTTTAATGTTGTCAAGTGATCATTTATAAGTTGTGAGATCATTTTTTTTGAATTGGATAGCTTGGTATATTTGTGAGAGATTTATTTTATCAAAATATATTATTTTATATTTTTCTTTTTTATGTTGTAAAATTTATACTAGGGTTGTACTCGCCCCTTTGTAAGAGAGAGTATGGGGTTGTACTTACCTGTTATAGAAGAGTATTTATAAGCTATTTTTTTTGCATTTAGTGGATTCAGCCGTGGTAGTGACGAGGTGATTTTGGGGTTTTAAACCACGTAAAATTGTGTGTCTACTCTTTACTTCTTGTACTTTTATTTTTTTTTTTAAGAATTATATTTTGTCATTATAAAATCAAAAATTAATTTTCTACTAAAACTTAAGATTTAAGATTTAACTTTGAAATTTTAATCCCTCTCTCTTTGGTGCTATAGTGACTCCATTGGTATCGAGCCAGCTCTTTATTGGCTTAACATCCAAGAGTAGATCTTTTTACTATGGCACAAAGTTTCTCAAAGGGCTCACTACCAGAGGGATAATCCACTCATAGACCTCCACTTTTAGATAGTGTACCATTTGGTTATTGGAAAAATAGAATTAGTATATTTTTAAGAGGTCAAGATGCATGCATGTGGTATATGTTGACACATCAATATCATACACCCACAGTAGAAGTAAATGACATTAAAGTAGAAAAACTTTTTGAGGAATGGTCTGTAATTGAAAGAGAACTTGATGAATTAAATGCTAGGGCTTGTAATACTTTACATTGTGCCTTATTACTTGATGATTACATAAAAATTTCTATGTTAAGTATAATAAAAGAAATATGGGATAAACTCATTATAACTAATGAAGGAACTTGTGAAGTTAGAGATGCTCGCATAAACATACTTGTTTATGAATATGAGTTATTTTATATGTCTCCTTCTGAATCTATTTCTGATATGCATACCAGATTCATGAAAATAATTAGCACATTGCATTCTCTTGGAAAAATATATAGGAATCAAGACTTAGTCTATAAGTTTCTTAGATGTCTTCCAAAAGAATGGGAAGCTAAAGTAACAATTATTAGTGAAGCTAAGGATTTATTTACTTATCCACTTGATCAGCTTTTGGGTTCTTTGATAACACATGAACAGGTTATTGCTCAAAGGGATAAGATGGATAACTAAACAAAAAGGGAGAAGGAGAAAGGAAAAGCCATTGCATTACAAGTTAATGATAGTGATGAGCATAACACCTCAAGCTCGAATGATGATAGTGATGAGGTGGTCATGCTATCCAAATGGCTTGGGAACTTGCTAAGGAAGAAGAATCAAAGGTATAAAAAAAATCTAAAAACTATAAATTTCAAACTAAGAAATTTTCTACAGGTGAAAGGATCATTTGCTACCATTGTAAAAAGCCTGGACACATAAGAGGTGATTGTCCGAACTTGTCAAAGAAAGAGATTGATGTGAAAAGAAGAAAAATATGAAGGAGAAAAAGTACCATAAGAAGAAGAAGACGCTTTATGGGCCAATTCATATTCAATCAAGTACTTGCTCATCGATGAAGAGGTCAACATATGTCTTATGGAAAATGGAGAATATGACTTAGATTCTCAAGAGGTATGTAATGATATATCTTATGATGAATTAGATGATGCTTTTAATGATTTAGTTATTGAATATAAAAAATAAAAAAGAAAATACAAAACCTTAGAAAAAGAACATAAAAATTTAGATATGCATTTTTGTGATTTAAAAAATGAATGTGATAATTTAAAAAGTAAAATTACTTCTTTATTAAACTGTTCCTTAGTTGTTTGTAAACTTGAAAGAGAGAATATCTTATTAAAAGCAAGATTAGGATTATGTTTGAAATCACAAGTTCATTATAATACTTCATCAAGAAAAATATTTAATAAAAATTATTTGCATCATACACATCCCACTCATATACCTTATAATTATTGTGCTAAGTCATGTGCAAACACTAATGTTTGGTGCAACTATTGTGATAGAAAAGAACATATTTCATTTGATTGTTATGCACGTAAATTACAAAATACTAAGCAATCATCGTATGTATGGGTACCAAAAGGTACAAGCACTACACAAATCATGCATACTAGATATCTTGCTTCAAATTTAGAATGTGGACCCAAACAAGTTTGGGTTCCAAAAGTTAACATGTGAGTTTCTTTTGTAGGAATGCCTTCAAAGCAAAATCAAAGATGGCATGTGATACTTGGATAGTGGATGTTCAAGACATATGACAAGAGATAAAGATAAATTCACAACTTTAGAATCAAGTGATGGAGGATTTGTTACATATAGAGATAATGTAAAGGGAAAGATCATTGGCATTGGATCTATTTGTAAGAATTCTAACACTTTAGATAAAGTTTTTCTAGTAGAAGGATTAAAACATTATTTAATTTCTATTAGTCAATTATGTGATAAAGGTTTGAATGTAGTATTCCATGCATCATATTGCATTATAAAAAATAATGAAAATGTTTTGTTAGTAAGACAAAGATACAAAAATATTTATGTCATTGATTTGGATAGCTTTCATGATGTGAATTTAAATTTACTTTGTTTTAAAAGCACTCATGATGATATATGGTTATGGCATAGGAGACTATGTCATATTAACATGCACACACTTAATAAAATTGTCAAACTTGATTTAGTAGTTGGATTGCCTAAATTAAATTTTCATTTAATCTATGTTTGTAATGCATGTATTCATGGTAAGCATTCTAAAAACTCATTTAAAAGTAAAAAATATTATTTCTACTTCTAGACCTCTAGAATTATTGCACATGGATTTATTTGGTCCAATTAACACGACTAGCTTAGGTGGAAAAAATTATGATTTTGTGATTGTTGATGATTTCTCTAGATATACTTGGGTTTTATTTGTAACTTCCAAGGATGATGTTTTTGGTGAGTTTAGAAAGTTTTTAAATATATTCAAAGAGAACAAGACCTTTTGATTAATAGGGTTCCGATCATGGTGGCTTTGAAAATAAATTATTTGAGGATTATTGTGATGAACATAGGATTAGACATAATTTTTCTACACCTAGAACTCTCCAATAAAATGGAGTAGTAAAGAGAAAAAAATAAAATATTAATTGAATTAAGTAGATCTATGCTTGATGAGTATAAATTGCTAAAATATTTTTGGGCAGAAGCAGTAAATACTGCATGTTATGTGATGAATATGATTTATTTTAGACCAATTTTGAAGAAGACATCCTATGAATCATTTTTTGGAAAGAAGACTAAGATTGAATACTTTCATGTATTTGGATGTAAATGCTTTATTTTGAATAATGGAAAAGAGCATTTAGGTAAGTTTGATTGCAAATCAAATAATGGTATTTTCTTAGGATATTCTCTTTCTAGTAGAGCTTATAGAGTTTTCAATAAGAGAAAAATGATTGTAGAAGAATCAATACATGTTATTTTTGATGAAAATTTAATTGATCCTATTATAAATGAAGTGATTGATAAGGAGATTGATAATTTTAAGAAAATATTTTTAGAAGATAATGTGGATGATTCATTGCCTAAAGAATGAAAATATAATAAAAATCATCCAAAGGAACTAATTATAGGAGATCCTTCAAAAGGAGTTATGATTTAGGTAAGTTTGATTGCAAATCAAATAATGGTATTTTCTTAGGATACTCTCTTTCTAGTAGAGCTTATAGAGTTTTCAATAAGAGAAAAATGATTGTAGAAGAATCAATACATGTTATTTTTGATGAAAATTTAATTGATCCTATTATAAATGAAGTGATTGATAAGGAGATTGATAATTTTAAGAAAATATTTTTAGAAGATAATGTGGATGATTCATTGCCTAAAGAATGAAAATATAATAAAAATCATCCAAAGGAACTAATTATAGGAGATCCTTCAAAAGGAGTTATGACCGTAAGACATAGTAGAGGTTGTAGATCATTCAACATTTTTATCGAGGTTGAACCTAAAAATTTAGAAGAAGCATTAAAAGATAATTTTTGGATTATTGCTATGGAAGAGGAGTTGAATCAATTTGTAAGAAATAATGTTTGAGAATTAGTCCCAAGACCCCAAGATTAAAATATCATTGGAACAAAATGGGTCTTCAGGAATAATCTAGATGATTCAGGTTGTATTATTGGAAATAAAGTTAGGTTAGTTGCACAAGGGTACACACAAGTTGAGGGTATAGATTTTGAAGGATCTTTTGTACCCTTAGCAAGACTAAAAGCTATTAGGTTACTCCTTGCTTATGCTTGTTTTAGGGATTTTAAACTTTTTGAAACAGATGTTAAGAGTGCATTTTGAATGGATTTATTGACCAAGATGTATTTGTAGAGCAACCACCTGGATTTGAGAGCCTTGATTGTCCAAATCATGTGTATAAATTAAAGAAAGCCTTATATGATTTAAAACAGGCTCCTCGTGCTTGGTATGATAGGTTAAGTAACTTTTTGATAGATCATGGATTTAAAAGGGGTAGAGTAGATACCACTTTATTCCATAAGAGCGTAGATGATGATTTTGATAATGATACAAGTGTATGTAGATGATATATTATTTGGAAGTATAAATGAATCTTTGTGTCATGAGTTCTCATCTTTGATGTCTAAAGAGTTTGAAATGAGTATGGTGGGAGAACTTAATTTTTTCTTAGGTCTTCAAGTGAAGCAACAAGAAAATGGCACATTCATATATCAAACTAAGTACACAAATGAATTGCTTGAGAGGTTTGACTTGAAAAGGTTTAAATCTAGTAAAACTCCTATAAGCCCATATACAAAATTGGATTTAGATGAATTAGGAAAATCCTTAATCAAAAACTTTATAGAAGTATGATAGGTTCACTTTTATATCTTGTTGCTAGTAGGCCTGATATTATGTTTGCTGTTTATTTGTGTGCTCGTTTTCAGGCCAACCCAAAAGAATCTCATTTAATAGCAATCAAGCATATCTTTCAGTATCTGATAGGCACTACTAGATTAGGTTTATCATATGCTAAAAATTCTTTATCATGTGATTTAGTTGCTTATTATGATGCTAATTTTGCGGGATGCAAAATAGATAGAAAAAGCACATCAGGCACATGTCATTTTTTAGGATCATCACTTGTGTCTTGGTCATCTAGGAAATAAAATTTTGTAGCTTTATCCACGAGTGAGTACATATTTGTCGGTTGTTGCTCAGTCCTTTGGTTAAAGCAACAATTAGAAGATTTTGGTATTAAGTAAGATCACATTCTAGCTCGGTGTGATATCTAGTCTTATTGACCAAAAATCCTATCTAGCACTCACGAACAAGCATATAGAAATTATACATCATTTTATTAGGGATCATGCTTTGAAAGGTGATGTTAATATTAATTTCATTAGTAATTTATAAATTACGATATTTTACAAAACCATTACCAAGAACATTTTTTACTTTAAGACGCTTGGAATGTTAGATCCTAATATTTAAAATTATATGTAGTTTGTTCTCACTTTTTGATGTTGTCAAAAGGTGGAGAAGAGTAAAATGTTGGTCAATATTAAGTTTATTTCATGCATACATTTAGGGGGAGCAACATTATTCATCTATTGTGCAAAAATTATTTTAGAAGAGAATTTTTTTTTTCAAAAACTATGATGAAAGGTCAATTTGCACCTTCATCAAAATCAATACCCAACATTAGTTTGTCATCATCAAAAAGGGGGAGATTGTTGGCTTAATGAGCCTCATGTTTAATTCGATCAATTTTGATGATAATAAATGAATGCTTGGATGCTCTAATGAATATTTTTATATGTTTCAGATATATCAATTGCTAATTACATATCTAATACATCTCACAATATATTTGAGTAAATTGCAAGAGCAGAAGAATGAAAGATATATCAAAATGGATAATGTAAAGACCAAGATATAATATTTCAGGTTATATGCATTTATAACTATCTTAGAAATTCATATGAGTTCATTGGCATGAATCAATTTGCTCACAACTTAACATATTATTTTAATAAGGTTAATTTATATAAATCTCTATCTAATTAACATACATAGCATTTGAATTGTCAAAATAATAAATGATAATAAATTATGACTATTAAGTGTAATTATTTTATTTACTTAATATAATTAAATATTTTAATTTAATTTGAAGGTTATGTGATAACTAGCATATGTATGATTATATATAAATTATATCATAATATTTAAATGTCATATTTCAAAATTAACAAAAATATGTGAAATTTTGTATTTTAGTTAAAGTCATTTTATAATCAAGGAATTTATATCTGATTTCATCTCCAATGAATTTCTTGGATTTTTTTTCTTTTAATTTGATAGGTTACATGACCCACATTTGATTAAAATTGAATTTATTATGACTTTTCAAACATTAACTGATTTTAATAATGAATGCATGCTACATGCTTTGAATATATTAAGAACTATATTTGATTATTTTTGACTTGCCCATGTGAATAGCTAAATTTTGGCTGCTTTAATTTAATATTTATTTAATACAAATTATAATTTTATTGAATATTAAATTATTAGATGATTACATGATGTTAGAATAATATATTATTTTGAAATAATTCAAAATGACCGTCTTGCCTATAAATAACCCTCATTCTCTTCATGAAAGCATTCCTTATTCAAAATTCAAAATCCCTTGAGCAAATCTAAGAGAAAATTTATTAAATTTTTCTTCCAAGTGTTCTCCAAATATTGCAAGATCAAATCCTATTTTTGGATGCTTCAACATCTTCAACTAAGCAAGCATTCTCAAATTACTTGAGTTTATTTTCTTGATCTTAATCCTTTTTAGTTGTTCATGCTATTTTCACCATCTATTTATTATTTTCAATTTATACTTTTTTGTGGATTAGTCTTTAGACATTGTTTTTCACATCAATGTTTCTCAATCATTTTTTTGTGAAAAACTCTTGTGATAGTTTGTAGGATCTATTTCAACTTGTTGAAATTTTTAACTTCCTATAAATTTCTTTTGGTTTCTTGAAATATTTCTTCATTAGTCTTATTTTAAAAGATCATTTATTCTTAGATTTATTTTAGAAGTATATTTTAAGCATTTTAAATTAAATTATTATGCTAAAATTATTTTCATATATGCTACATCTCTCTTTTTAATTAAAAGCTTACTAGCCTACTTAGATTTATCATGTACTCATTTTATTTAAGTATTTTGTGATCATTAGCATTAATTGAAAGAATCTTTTTGGTTAAAAATAAATAAATTATTCCTTACTGAAATTTATTTTATTATGCAAAAGAATATTGTGAATTTATTTTAAAATTATTTTTTATTAGTCTACAAATTGTAATAACATAAACATCTTAGTAAGATCACTTTAAAATGATTATTTTATTATTTCTTATCAATATTAACTGAGCATTTTATCTTGCCAAATTTTTAAGTTGTTAAGTGATCATTTATAAGTTGCGAGATCATTTTTTTTGAATTGGATAGCTTGGTATATTTGTGAGAGATTTATTTTATCAAAATTTATTATTTTGTATTTTTCTTTTGTGCTATAAAATTTATACTTGGGGTTAGCCTTTGTAAGAGTACATATTATTGTAGGGTTGTACTCTCCCGTTATAGGAGAACTATTTGTAAGCTATTTTTTTGCATTTAGTAGATTCCTAGCCAAGGGTGGCTAGTATTGATTTTGGGGTTTGGTGAACCACATAAAATTGTTGTTGTATTGTCTCTCTTTACTTTACTGTACTTTTATTTTTGCTGCATTAAGAATTATATTTTGTCATTATAAAATCAAAAAATAATTTTCTACTAAAACTTAAGATTTAAGATTTAACTTTTAAAATTTTTAATATCGATTCCCTCTTGGGTGCTATAGTGACTTAGAGATTCTTTAAATGTTTTATTTTATTTACCCATTGGAGAACTCAACGGGAGTTTTAAGACCAACATGGGGTGCTGTCCTAATACCTAAAGATGTTGGCTAGCTTGACTTAAGGATGAAATAAATTAAATGCCAACGGAAAGAAAGATAGTCTAGGATTCATACAAAAAGTACAAACCCACTATCGATACTTAGAGACAACAATCATTTACAAAAGATGAGAGAGGAACCATCCCTAGCTGAGTCGCCAGAAAAATCTATGGTGGAAAATTTTATATTCCTGCCTTCATCTATCCTATCTTTTTTTTTTGGAAAGAAGATAAATAAAAACATAAATATAATGCCTTGGTCGGACGCCACGTAAATCCATAGATGTTCTTATTAGGGTGATCGGGTACGACATTAAGGAGAGGTGTACTATCTCAAAAGATAAAAAATCACACCCTACAATGAACCTAATCACCAAAATAAGGATTCCTAAGGACATTGGGTCTTCGAGGTATACTAGAGATTCTTCCCGTACTTTACATAGAAAAATAAAGCAAAGTTTATTTTAAACCGAGTTCATTAAATTCCCTACAGGGGCAAGCCCTTACAGTTAATTACATCCTAAGGAATGCAGATTGCTTAGGAAAACTCTCGATTAGTTTATTTTTTAAAGATAAAATGGAATTAATAAAAGAGAGTTATTATCGAAACCAAATGAAGATAAATAAGAGATACCACCTTTTAAGCAGAAAAACAGATTCATAGCAATACGTAATGATTGGACTTTATATTTTGAAATTGATTTAATTTATTTGAGTTGAATTTATCATTAAAAATTTAGGGCTTATGATTCCACAACACAAGATTATAGAAATGTCTAAGAGATGAGGATTTATGCTTATGGCCTACAAAGGAGAGAAGCAACCTCAGAACCTAAATCTAGGTAGCTTTGACAAAGGCCAAAACACAACCTAAATCTAAGGTAAAAATGGGTATTCGATTTGCCTCCATAAGAGAGGATAAACCACCCTACTGCTTGGACTTACAACCTCCTTGGGGTGGCCTCCAACTAACTCCTCCTACGATTTTAAATTCATGTGGGCAAGTCATATGCTTTATGCAAGATACCTCGACTGTTATTTATTTATAAAGAGACTAAGTGCTTAAACTCACTCTCTAAGAGACTAGATCATGTACGGGCATGAGTAATGACCTAAATCTAATGCAATTCATATTATATTTATTTTTATTTTTTGGATAATCATTTTGACTCAGGCTAATAGGATTCATATGCCTAATGCATGAGAAATAAGATTATTGGCCAAAATCAGCGAGAAGGGATGAGGTGTATTTCCACCATGGCTCTCACAGGTTAAGCCAAGCTTCTCTAGAAAAGGTGGAAATCCTCCAATCAAGAGTGAAGCAAGATGCATTTATGCATGATATTATAAAAGAAATACTCATCCAGCTAAGGGGTTTCTAATTCATTTATCTTGATTTTAAGCCTAAGCTTTAGGTGAGGTTATGAGTTTTTTATTTTAATTTTGAACTGTTAATTTGGTAGAAGATTTATTTTTCCCTAAGAGCCTAATCGTCATCTAAGCCATACATTAAATAAGAAATAAACTAAGAAAATGATGTCATCTTAATGCACAAGCTAAACAAAACATCACACATTTTATAAAGCTAACACAAAAGAATAAGATGCCATTTATGGTGTGGCACCACCAGACAAATCCAAAAATAAATTAGGTAGCTGAGCTCTACCATTATACAACCTAGATTACAAATGAATTAATTTATAATTAAGCAATGAATTCATTGTTGTGGGGGTCTTCAAGCTTCATTTCTTCATTCTTTTTTTCTTCTTTCTTTTTCTTTTCTTCTTTCTTCTTTGGTTCCTTCTTTTGGATGGTTGAAAGATGTTTGCTCCCAATGCTTCACATGGTGCATAAGATGAGATCTTATGACTAATGCTCATCCTAATCCCCATAACAATCATTCCAAAATTTAATTACAAAAATTACATGAAAAGAGAAAAAAAGAAATCTAACTAACACCTGCAAAATAGAGATTAGCTAAAATAAGACATGCAACATGTATACCCTACATATAAGTGACTAAGTCCACTTGGCTTATTAGATTATGCTTAGGGATATAAGCATCTGCACAACAAAAGCATTTATATTTTCATTTATTACAGCGCCCCTTAAGCACAATCTCCTACAGAAGACAATGGTTAGACTAAGATCGCCCTACCATTTAGTCTACGCACATGCACTCTAACATCCAGTCTAAAATATTACATCACAAAGCAAAAATAAATATCAAATAATGCACCGTCCTAACCTAAAGCTATAAGTGATGACTTAGCCTACTGTGTGTGCTTTAGAGATTTGTGTGGTATGCTTAGCTATGGTTTTAATTTAGAGTTTTCTAAGTGTAAAGAGTGTTCAACTTAGAGAAGGGTTTCATTTAAGGTTTGTGTTGATTTTATTTTATGTTTTGATTATGTTCAAGTGAATCCTATAATTAATTACTAAGTTGTAAAGAGAGGGAAAGAGAAGAGAACTTCTCTTTCCTTCCCTAACCTAAGTAATTTTAAAAGTGGATTCATGTTTTAGTTTTATTTAGTGAATATTTTATTATGTGTTTTAATTAATCCTAATTTTAGATGAACTCTAAACAAACCTATTAAAAAAGAAAGCCATTTTAAGATTAAATAAAGTGAATTAAGATCACAAAACACACATCACTTCATTTCTTTCCCAACATGTACAACATGCACATGAATGAATCCTAAGCATATCTATACATACAAAATGAGAATGTTTAGCACACTTTATTATGCATGCTAAATAAGTTACTTAAGAAAATTTGAATGTTTATGATGCATGATTTTCATTAAGTAGAAAACGGGTTTCTTATCCAATTTTTACATGCACATGAATGTATAGAAGACATAAGTGAGTACGACACCATTGTCAGCACCAGGTGTGTAAGGTACAAGACCTACTTGAGGCTACTTAAAGCCTCACAATCCCAGGATTATCCAGACTAATATACAACTTTTCTTAAATACAAGCATGTGTATAAAAGAAATAAATGGAAAAGAAAGATGCAAAAATTTGTATTTATTTTATTTTGGTTTGTTTATGCAATTTATATGTATAAGTATAGGTGTACTTCTTAAGTCATAGCATAAGAATAAATAGGATATAGAATTAGGCAAGTGTTGTGTTCTTTTCAAATGAACTATACACTTTTCCAAATCCTATTCAAAACTATACCAAAAAGAGAGAAGAAGGAAAATTACACTATACACCTCTTTATGTTTTACTCACATGCATGCTTATAAATAAAGTATAAGTAGCACACTTTCTATTTTGGTAATTGATTCATATATTTTAAAAATAATTTGGAATTTAATAGTGATAATAGACACTCATATTTCTACTTTAGCCAAAACATGCAATTTTACATAAAGGAAATATTTTCATTTTGAATTTGATTTTTGAAAAGTATGAATCTATGAAATCATATGACACTCATATTTAACATGTTGGGAAAGAACTAAAGTAATGAAAGCATGTAAACACATTCACCTTAATTAATTCCTAAAGACGATCTTATGAAACAAGAAGGCTTAAAGCAAATCAGAGTTTATTTAATGTGATTTTTGTTTGATTTTGAGTTTGATTTAATTTGGAAAATGTGAGGTGAGTTTGTTGTTCCTAACCCATTCCCACATGTGTTTGCTATTTTTGTTCAATTTTTAGGTGATTAGATTTATTTTATATTTTGATTAAGTTAAGGTATGAATTAAGCATGTTAATTACCCCTTATCTATACCACCTTAGTATATTTAATCAAATAATTATGAGCCAATGAGATGACATAAAATCTCACAAGAAATTTAAATTTGCAATGCACCTAGAAAGAAAGGGCTTAATGCAATTTGGCTCATGATTAATGATTAATTAAACTAAGGGATTTTAACTTAAATAATTTCATAACCCCTCTCACACATGTGAGTTGGGTTTTGATTTTCTTAATGTACTTAGGCTCTTGAACACCTAAGCATCTATCCAAGATAGATTAATTAAGTTCTGGAAGATTTTAGAATTTTATGAAATTAATTAAGGGGGTAATTAGTGAATTAACTCTTAATTAAGGATTGATTAAGGAAGAAAAGAAAGTTTAGGGAATATCTCAAGGAAAGTATCCTAAAATTATTCCCTGAACCTCACATCCACTTAATCAAAACTTAATTGACTCAATCAGAAAGTTAAACCACTAATTATACCCTTAGTTAAGCTTAATTATATTGAGAGAGTAATTAAAGAATGAACTAGCAATTCCCTTAATTAAGCCACCAATAAATCTCAAGAAAATTAGGGGAGGTAGGAGTCATCCCACTAATTAAGCACAGAAAGTTTGGGATTAATCAGAGGAGTAATTAAAGGGTAATTAGCAAATTAACATTTCCAATAAAATCCAAATTCAGAGAAAAATACTATTTAAAATCCATTGAAATTAATTTTAGAAATTGTTTTGTTTAATTATCTTTCATATGCAATTTATTCCATATTTTTCTGATTTTTCTAGACTTAGATATGGATTTTAGAAGGTTTGGTGATTAATTGGGAATTATTTAAAGCTTAATTATATTATTAATCCTAGTGGGACCACGTATGCCGCTGAAGCGGCATGCGCTTTACACACGACATAGCCGAATTGGGTACTTATCCCATCACATCATAGTGCCACGTGGCAGTGGTGCTACGCGCTTTCTCCTCAGCCGTCCTATCAAGGATCGAATGACTGAGATTATAACCGCAGATCAGAGGGAGAAAAATAAGGATATTATGCATTTTAATCTCGGCCGTCCATCTAAAATGTTCAGATGGATGGCCAGAGATCCATCCCCGCTGCTCTTTGTGAACCATGGACACTGTCCATGTTTGAAGCCATGATCCGAGCTCAATTGAGCTCGGATTGGGATGAAACTCAACCCACACCATCAACATGCAACCAATATCACATCTAATGACTAAGATTCTATGGGATTAACATTCACTTCACAAAGCTCCAAACCATAGCTAGATTAAGCTCAAAAAAATGGCTAACCTCACTGAAGGTGATCACTAGTGCTTGTTTCCCTTGGAGAAGCTTTGTCTAGTTGAGACGAAGCTTTCCTGAGAGTTTGAGGGGTTGAGGTTGAGTAACTTCTCCTATGGACCAACTCCTCCTCCAATTGAGCTCAGCTTTGGTCTAGAACACTCCTCCTCTGCCTTTGGAGCTTGAGAAAGAGTTTGGGTGAGTTCGATTGAGCTCATTGATGGAGCTTGCAAAAGGGATTGCACTGATTTTGAGTGTGGAGTAAGTTGGCAATCAAGCTGAGCTGCCCTATTTTCAGTGTATGAAAATCGAGAAGATGAATGTTCAATCTCCCTCTAAGAAGCTTAGGGTCACTTGCAAATAACTCCTCTGGCTTCCTAACACTCAATCGTTAATGGCTCTCTTGGAATGATAGTGAATTAGGGGGAGTATATCTCCCCCTTTGGCAATCGGATGATCGAGCAAGGAGAAGCCATTTTTGATCAATTGCCTTGATTCAAAGGGTTTGTTAGGCTATTTTCAATTGCACATGGTTCAGTTTTGGTCAGAGAAGAAGTGGAGAAGCTTGCCATGTGAAAAACAAGGGAATGGGAAGGAATCCATGTGGCCATTTCCATGCACATGGTCGGATTGGCCATTGGGTCAGCCCAAACCCATTGGGTTGGTTGCACCACCCTTCCTAATATTCACTTGATCCACTAGGAGAGTGCCAAGTGGGTATGAAGAGGATTTGATGAAATTCCAAGTGAAATTGGCCAAGATTTACCCTATGGCCTAGGGGTAAATGGTCATTTGGCTGATTTTTGAATTTGGGTATGTTTGGTATATTGAGAAAATAGGTTTGGCCAAGTTTCATTAGATTTGGAGTTCATTTGGTATGGTTTGGCTCAAGTTGACCCATTTAGGTCAAAATGAGTCAACTTGGGTCAAGTTGAATAATTTGTTAAATTGGGTCAAACCAAGGGTTGGGCCAAGTTCATATGACCATTTGAAATATTTTGGTGGCTTTGGTTTGATTCAATTTGGTTTATATTTGGTTTTGGTTCAATTGAGTTCATTTAGGTCAAATGGGTGAAGTTGACCAATTTGATTTATTTGACCTATTTGAACTAGGTCATGGGTAGGTTTAGGTTTGGTTGGTCATATGAAGTGAATTGGTATCTTTGTTTCCAATCAATTTTGGTTAAGTTTGAATTTGGCTCAATATGACCTTTTAGGTCAAGTTGGGTTCAAGGTCAATTGGGCTAGTTAGGTCTAGTTGGCCAATTGAGGCTTTGGTCAAGTTCAACAGGTGATTTGGAATGAACTTGACTCATTGGCTTCAATCAATTTGGCTTAGATCAAGTTTTGACACATTTTAACTTTTTAGGTCAAGTTGGGTCAACTTGGGTCAAGTGGCCAATTGGGCTAAGTTAGGCTCAAATGTTGACTTGGTCAAGTTCAAACATTGATCATGAATGAGTCTTGATAAATGTTTTCAATCAATTTGGCCTATGGTAGATTTTAGCTATTTGAGTTTTATTTTGGCTAAGTGTTGACTTGATCAACCCTTTGGTTTGACTTGGTTTGACCTAATTTAATTGATTGATCATCTCATGATGATTGTTGATCATGATGAGAGGCTTAGATGTGCTTAGTTCAATTCAATTTGGTTATGATTAGAATTTGACTCATAAGGAGTACTTTGGGTCAAGTGAGTCTAAGTGGGTCAAATGGCTTGGCCAAAGCTTGATTTGAGTTTGATTGAACTTGTTTATGGACTTATGATTGAAATATAAATCAATTTTCAAGTGGTTTGAAGTCAAATGAGTTTTGATTCATTTGACAATTACAAGTTCAAAGGGTGAACATGAGTTTGATTTTGGCTTGATTTTTGAATTGAGTTTTTGTTAAGTGATTGAAGTTTGTATTTATATTTGGATTCATGATTGAATGATTGATTAAATCATGAAGGAAAATCAAGGGTTTGGCTTGATTTGAAATTGATTTGGCTAAGTTCAAGATTTTGACTTGAAAGGCTTAGGTTGGATTTTGAATGAGTTTGAGTTTGATTTTTGGAATTGATTTTGGTTGTTTGAATTTATATTTTATTTATATATGTGAATATAAATGAGAATATAAATGGGTTATGAGAAATTTTCAGGAATTTGAAGTGATTTGAAGTTGATTTGAGCTAAGTCTTTAAGAGGGAATTAAAGGACTTAGGAAATATTTGAAATTTTGGATTTGAATTTTAGATTTAGTTTGATTGATTTGAGTGTATATTTCATTTATATATGTAAATATAAATGAGAATATAAATGAGTTATGAGAAAATTTTATGAATTTGAATTGATTTGAATATGATTTAGGCTTAGTCCTTAAGAGGGAAATCAAAGGACTCAGGCAAGATTTTGACCTTGGAATTTGAATCATGGGTTTCAATCATGGGTTTCAATCATGGATTTCAATCATGGATTTCAATCATATGGTATTGATTTGAGTTTGGTGAAAATCAATTAAGCTGGAATCGACTTAGGTTTGATGCTGATTTAATTTGGAGTTTGACTTGAAGGAAGGAAATGAGAAATGGTTCAAGCTAAGGGTAGGCAAATTTTCCTAACACCCTTTGGGCATGACTTATTCCTATGGCTAACCCTTCTAAGTATCTAAGGCTTGGTTGAGTATCCACCTAATCACTAAATGTGTCTTAAGACTAAGGAACTCTTAGTGTCTAAGAGAAGCCCTATGTCTAAGATGGAGTGGTTGAGAGCTCATCCTAAAAATGAGGTAAATAGAGGTAAACTAGGTAAGCATATATAGACCCCATACATTGAAGTTGTACCCATTATATTCATAAAGTCAAATAGGGTGGTGAATAAGAATCCATAATTGATGCTATAATCATCACAACATTAACCATTAAGAATCAAATTAGTAATATTCTAATCAATGTACAGAGTTGTATCAACATCTTCTTCAGAAGTACTTTTGAAAACATGAACATGGAATCTTTTTTATTTGACACCAACAGGTGGCTTACTCTTGAGATGTATTGTAGAGAAAAGAGAAGTAGAAGAAATGTCTGTTTTGCCCATCACTTATGGAGAAGGATAGCATCATAGATCATAAGTATACCTTATGGTCGACTTCATTATATATATGCATTAACATATAATGTAAATTTTGGGTGATCACTTTTGAAACCATTTAAGATCATAATCTCCATCTACCATGTTTTTGTAAAAACCTCAATTTGAAAACAAGTAATTATAGTAAGGGGAGACTTACTGCAACTAAGGGTCTACTATTTAAAGACCATTAAAATATAAAAGAGGAACCTTTAGTTAGAGCTTAAGAGGTGAGCAAGGTTAGATACTTCTTAAGTAGTATAATAAATACTAATCAGTAAACATATTTAAAATCAAACCCTCCATATTAGTATTTCTTTTAGCAAAAAGCAATGGAAAGACCAATATTCTTTAAGTGAATATTATAGTATTTCCTTACTTAGTAACTAAAATGTCAGGATTAAACATCAATATTGCATGTTATAGACCCAATGTTGAAAAGGATGCAATATTGATCAAACAAAATATTTTTTTTAAAATTTATTATTATTTTAGCCAAATTTATAAGATATGAAATCCAAAACTTTTTGAAGTTGGATTTAAAAAAAAAAAATCAATATTTTAGTTGGATTTCAAAAATGTTGATAATGCAAAAAAAAAAAAAAAAAAAAAGAAGAAGAGAGAAGAACTTATACATGATAATGTGCATATATTTTATCAACATAAATTTAGATTACCCAAAAGATGATCATCCACTTTCAAAAATTAATGGATTGCTCAATTTGCTAGTTAACTTCTCTATCATAAGCTTTCTTGACACTTTCTATGGGTATCATCTAACCAAAACACTCCCGTCTATCATAAAAATAGCTTTTATTATTGGTGATATGTTATACTGTTGGAATGCAATGCCATTTAATCTGGAAAAAAATGTGGACACAACTTATTAACTAATAATGGATCATGTGTTTAAATAATAGAACGAGAATAGTATTAAAGTTTATGCAAATGATTTGTTTATTAAAAGCAAAACTCTAGAATAGCTTATCATGACTTTAAAAGAGAGTTTCACCACTCTGAAGAGATTCGATATCCTTCTGAATCTCTTTAAATATACTTTTGGAGCTAGATCTAAAAAATTCATGATTTTTGCCCGACCACAAAAGGGATAAAGATAAACCTAGATATGGTGAAAGTAATTATCGAAGTACTTTATCAAAAATTGCAAATAGTAACGATAACTAAATGAATTATTTGATCATGTTTCTTCATCTCAAAATTGAAAGATAAATGCTTACATTTTTTTTTTAAATTTTGAGAAGTGCAAAATATTTTTCATGAATTAAAGAATGTAAAAATGTTTTTCACCAATTATAGTCCCTTTTCTCTTTATCAACTTTAGTATAAAGTCTAGAATTACATATGATTTGTTTTTATATCATGAAGTAAGCGAGAAAGCTATAGTTCAATTTTAATGAAAGTAGATGCTAGAAACTAATGGCTCATTTAATATGTGAGTCAAATTTTTGAGTTTAAGGTACTCAATCATGGAGACCTTAGCATGGGCACTTTGTTCATATTTTTAGAAATCTTTAATTTAATTTGTTATTGATTACCCATTAAAGACTGTATTAGTGAGATTTGATCATTAAAGAAGTTCAATGACATTGGCAGTTAAACTAAGTGAATTTTATATTTCATACACATTAAAGATTACTATTAAAGCACATGAGTTAACTAATTTTCTAGCTGATTTCACTTCCCAAGAAGAAAAAAAGAGATTATAAATAAATAAAATATGATTTAGACTCTATATGTTGATGGAGCTTTTAGATTACAAAGGGTTAGAATTAGAATGTCCTTGAAGAGTCCAAAGCTAATCATGCTAACATATGTTGTAAATATTTATTTTTTAAATTACTAATAACTAGTAAAGTATGAAGCACTAATTATTAGATTATATTTTATAGTTGTAGTCAAAGCAAATCATTTGAATTTTTTTCTATTCATGAGTTATGGAGAATCAAGAGAAAGAGTAATATAAAGTCTAAGAAGACATCCTATAGCGATATTTCTTTAAAGGAGAGACAAAAACTAGAAATTTTTCATACTTTAAAATCAATCAAATTCCAAGGGAAAAGAAACATCTTGCTGATTTTCTTTCTAAAATTAAAAAAATCATATGGAAAATCAACTTTGAGATTATCTCATCTCAATATGAAAGAAGAAAAAGCTATGAAAGTTGAAAGACAAACTTTGACAAATTAGGTTCATCTATCTATACAATATTTGAAGACTAATTGATATGACACTTAAAATACCGCTAGTCGAAGTACGAATCTTGATGTCAAAAGCAAGTTGATCCTAAGTTGAAATTGGTTGAGATCAAGCACTTAAAAGAACATTGGAAACTTTGGGATATCAATTAAATCCCTAGATAGCTCTTAAACATGGAGTGTTTATAGTTAAATCCAGCGTCTCGACGAGCCGGATCTAACAAGCCCAAGATCTCATAATTCTGACTTTATTTGAGCATTCAAATGCTTAAAATATATAAAATGATCAAATGAATCATTTTGAGTCATCTGATGGAGAGGAGTGGTTCGGATTTTGCATGTATTTACAGAGACGCCACTCCTCTAAGCTATAAATAGCCCCTCATTCTTCATATGAGGGGAGGCCGAAGCAAGTGAGAGAAGAGAGCTCTAAAGCTTGAAAATCCTCCAAGACAATCAGATCACCACGACCAGAATACCACTCGTTGGTTGCAACCACATTGCCGGCCACACCGCCATCTCACGTCGTTAATCTCCGGCCGGTCTCGTCGCAACTATCGTTGCGTTTCATCATCCACCACCGACGCCATATCGCCGGCCACACCACTGCTAACCGCCACCGCTGATCTCACTGGTTAATCTTATCGCTGGTCGCCACCGACCGTTTCCGGTTGCGGTCATCACATATCAACCATGCCGGTCATCATCGCTAACCACTGCGTCGGCTACCGCTGGCTGACTATATTATAATTATTGCTGGCATTGCTCCGGTCCGCTGCTGATTATTATCGTTTGCCACCCACCATCGTCTACCTCACTGTTACCATCACGATGACCTTCATCGTCAGTCGCTGATCCTCACTATTCACCATCAACTACTAGCAACTGTTACACTCTAAGCATGGCTATATAGCTGTTGTTGCCTGATCCTGGGATTCCTATTGTCAGCCCTTCTCATATACAATTCTATAATCCCGTATCGGGAAAACTTGTACTCCAAAATAAATACATAATGAAAAATTTTTACTGGGCTAGGCCCTGTGGTTTTTCCCTCTTATCGAGATTTTTCACGTAAAAATTCTGGAGTTTTATTATTAATTCTTCAAACATCTGTGTGTGTGCTGGACTCCACAATAAAGCTAAGGCATAAATTTTTACTCTACCGCAATTGGTTTTCTAGCACACAACAGTTTGGCGCCATCTATGAGAAACTGATTCCCATTATTTCATCTTGTATGGCGACAAAACCACCATCGAGGTGGAGCATTTTAAGCTTTTAAGAAGCGCAAGCAAAGAATAAAGATTCATCAAACTTCGTTCCTTCAGATTTTGTCAAAAACTGGGGGGCAACTCTTAATCTCAGAAGATCACCCATGTTAATATGTTAAGCATCTAATCGATTACCATCCTAAGAAACAAGTCAAAGTTGGAGGATATTTCAACATTGAGAAAAGATATAGCTTTACAAATTATGATTTTCCAATCATACTCATGGAAAACAAGACCAAGGTTAAGGAGCAACTTTGGCTACAACCACAACGGACGTTTTGATTTGACCTCTTCCATACAGGTTAACGTCATCGGGTAATACTCTGGCAAACAACCTCGGATAGGTCAAAAATCCTCAGCGGATTCAATTCGACCTCTTCTACACAGGCTAACGTCATCGAGCAAAGACTCTGACAAACAACCTCAGATAGGTCAAAACTTCGCACCTACTCCACACATGTAAGAAGTCAAATAACACTTTGGCTAATACCTAGGATAGGTCAAAAGGTCCTTGGTGGACTTCCTACGACATCTTCCATACAGGTTAACGTCATCGTGTAACACTCTAACAAACAACCTCGGATAGGTCAAAAATCCTCAGCGGATTCAATTCGATCTCTTCCATACAGGTTAACGTCATCGAGTAACACTTTGACAAACAACCTCAGATAGGTCAAAAATCCTCAGCGGATTCAATTCGATCTCTTCCATACAGGTTAATGTCATCGAGTAACACTCTGACAAACAATCTCGGATAAGTCAAAAATCCTCAGCTGATTCAATTCGACCTCTTCCATACGTTAACGCCATCGGTAACACTCGACAAACAACCTCGATAGGTCCTCGTGATTCAATTGACCTCTTTCTTAATGTCAAGTCACACTCGACAAACAACCTCGGATGGGTCAAAATCCTTGGATTCAATTCAACCTCTTCAGACGCCATCGTAACACTCGACAAACAATCGGATAGGTCAAAATCCTCGGATTCAATGACCTCTTCTATACATTAACATCGAAGTCAAACTTTGACAAATAATTTGATAGGTCAAAGATCCTGCCGTCCACTGGTTGCCGGCCATTACTGCCGATCACTACTGCTACCGGCCATTGCCGCTGCTCGCCAACCACCATGTGCCGGCCATCGCTGACCACCGTTGCCGACAACTATCGCTGAATCGCTGAGAATCTCGGTCACACCATCCGTCTCGGTTACCGACGCGGCCACTGCTGATTGACAACATCGCATCGAAACCGGGCCGCTAACTATCATTACTGACATCGCTGCGCCATTGGCTGCTCCGAATTGGCTCGCTGCCATTATCGCTGCATCTCTTTTACCACCATCGTTGCATTATCCGTCGATTACTGAGCCGGCAGCTACATCGATCATTGCATTACTACGTTGCGGTTGCCATTGTTGAATACCCACCTCAACCACGTTGCTGATTATCGCGACCACTATCGCTGTAATCTCTGGTCTCATTTATTCATTGGTCATCTCATCTACTGACACTCAGCCATACTACTGCCAACTGCCGCTTAATTTCTTACCACTACCCTTGCTAACCACCATTGTCGGTCACCGCCGCTGACCACCGTTGCCGATCACCACCGCCGACCACCGCCGCCGACCATCACCGGCCATATCCGTCGGTTGCCACCATCATCGCTGGTTATCCTCGCCGACCACCGTCGCTGGTCACCGCCGCCGACCACCGACGCCGGCCACCATCATCGAGCATCGCCGTCAACCCCCATCTCCGATTATCATTGCCAATGTTCGCTTCCGAACCCGGTTGGTCCGACGAGTATAGTTGATGCCTTTTTCGAGGGAAAATTGTAGACACGCCGTATGTACCGCGGGCATTGATCGCCTCCGAACTCGGTTGGTCCGACGAGTACATTTGACGCCTCTTTTGAGGGAAAATCAGGTAGGTATACCGCGAAGTCTTGATCGCCTCAACTCGGTCTCGAAATGATTGATGCCTCTTTCGAGGGAAAACTATAGACATGACGTATAGCGGCCTTGATCACCTCCAAGACCGACGAGGCTGACACTTCTTCAAGAAAAAAATTGGAACCACGATGTATGTACTGTGGGCCTTGATCGCCTCCGAACTTGGTCGGTCCGACGAGTACAGTTGACGCCTCTTTCGAGGGAAAACTGTAGACACACCGTATGTATCACAGGCGTTGATCGCCTCTGAACCCGGTCGGTTCGACGAGTACAGTTGACGCCTCTTTTGAGAAAAAACTGTAGACATGACGTATGTACCGCAGGCCTTGATCGTCTCCAAACCTGGTCGGTCCGATGAGGCCAGTTGACACCTCTTTTGAGGGAAAACAGGAACCATGACGTATGTATCGCGGGCCTTGACCGCCTCCGAATGACCTCTTCTTAAGAAGAAGAGGGACACTCCAGCATATGAGGAGTGTGCCTTCTCTCTTGGCCCTAGGGGGTTTTTATAGACCTTATATAGGGACAAAAAGATAAAAAATCAAAGAAAAATTGCAAAACCTGAAAACAAAAGCGGCAAAACCGACAAAACTCTCATGAGCCGCTTCTCATGGCCATGGCCGCCAGGTATGTCTTCATCCATGCGCATGCTGCCGATCGTCGACATTCAGCACTAACTCCCTCAGAATCAGGACCCGCCGTCCAGGATCACAGATCGCTACCATTGACTGTTGACTCCCCCCATTCACTGTTCAGCCACTCAAACCCTCGACCGAGCCGCAGGCACACGTGTATCATGAAGCGCAGCGCCATAACTCATAATCTTAGAATCTCGTTCGGCGATTAACATATCGTCGTGCCCCGCGCTCGCCGCGTGATCTCCCATAAAGATCTGTTCTCTCAAAATGTATGGTTGATGGACCCACAAATTTCACTGAAGAATTTGCTATTTTTAAGTAATTGACATATATATATTTTTGGATGATTGAGATAATGTCATCCAAAATGAGAATATGACACTTAAAATACCACTAGTCGAAGTGCGAATCTTGATGTCAAAAGCAAGTTGATCCTAAGTTGAAACTGGTCGAGATCAAGCACTTAAAATATCATTGGAAACTTTAGGATATCAATTAAATCCCTATATAGCTCTTAAACATGGAGTGTTTATTGTTAAATTGAGCGTCTCGACAAGCTGGATCTAACAAGCCCAAGATCTCATAATTCTGACTTCATTTGAGCATTCAAATACTTAAAATACATCAAATGATCAAATGAATCATTTTGAGCCGTCCGATGGAGAGGAGTGGTTCGGATTTTGCATGTATTTACAGAGACGTCACTCCTTTAATCTATAAATTGCCTCTCATTCTTCATATGAGGGGAGGCCGAAGCAAGAGAGAGGAGAGAGCTCTAAAGCTTGAAAATCCTCTAAGCAATCACTTTCAATTGCCGCCACACCTATTTTGCAATTGCATCGCTCTTTGCCACCGCCAATCTCAGTAGTCAATTCTGGTGTCGCACGCGACCACTATCGCTGACAATCTACCGGTCATCCATCAACCATCGCTGCCAATTATCGAGCGGTCATCGCGACTATTTCGCTGGTCGCCGCTTACCGCTGCTGCCACCGCACTGCTGATTTCACATTGGTTCATTATTCATTACCGCTGACCACTATCGTCGGCTGGTTTATCGTTGCCAACCATCGGATCATCGCTGACCATCGACGCGGCTAGGCACGCCATTTATCCGGTACCGCCTTACGCGCACGCGCCGCCGTACCGCCGCCGACCATCACCGGCCACCATCGGTCACCATCACGATGACATTCATCGTCGATTCGCCGTTTCATTCCATCATCTACTAACAACCGCTTTCTAACCATGGCTATATAGTTGTTGTCGATTCGATATTCTGTATTTTCTCATATATATTCGTAATCCCATCGGAAAACTTGTACTCCAAACAGATACATAGTAAAGATTTTCTTGGGCTAGTGATTTTTCCCTCTTTTCGAGATTTTCCATGTAAAAATTCTAGAGTTTTATTATTAATTCTTCAAACATCTGTGTGTGTGTTGGACTCCACAACAAAGCTAAAGCGTAAACTTTTACTCTACCATAACTGATTTTCTAGCACGCAACACTAATAAAGTTATAACTATTAATGATAATTCAGAGAAGTTTCACAATTAAAACTGCTCACTAATGAAAAGTTGTTTTAAAAGTTAGTTATTTCAATAAATATAAGACATGTAAAAGAAGGCGAAGTAAAAAAAAAATTGTAACACAGTTTGTTTAAGTGAATATAAAATTCATTAAGAAAGAAGAACGATTACACATCAAGTTTCAATACAAAGGTGTTTTTAGCTTAATCTCAAGCAAAATGTATAAGAATTCTTCAAATAATGTGTAGCACTAAAAATTTGCTACAATACAACTTTAGCCTTCTAATGAGCTACAATTAATTTCTATCTTATAACAACTCATTATTTAGTGGATGGATTTGGTTAATCCTATTTTATAATGAGTAGTAAAGAAAAGTTTATTTAAGTGATAATTTATTATTTTGTCAAAAGATCAACTAATTTTTAATCTTTGGCCATTCATTATTGAGGTATAAAAAATATTTCTTCTTCAATATTTTATGTTATTTTTTTAATAGTTAAATATCTCATGACACTCACATGATAATTATTACTGTCTTATTTCTAATTATCATACGATAGAGTAACATACATAATCTCCCCTAAGTTCTTATTCATTCAATCATCTTTATCCTCTAAAAATAATAATTAGACTTTGCATTGGAGTTGTGTATGCCCATTTTTGTGGCATGTAAAACATGTTATTTTCTTATAATTTATAAAGGCAAACTAATAATAATTTAAGTGCTTTGAGTACTAATTAAAAGAGGGTTAGGGTTAGACCTTTGGGGTAGAAAATATGGTAGATTAAGTTTGAGTGCTAGTGATAGTTGTAAAATTATTATATTTCACAATAAGTAAAGCATGTTGAAGTACATTCTTAAGGGCTTGAAGATAATACAAGCCTACTATATTCATAATCTTCATCCTAAGGTCAGTAACAAAATTATTTATAAGGTATCAATCATTGTCATTATAATCAGTCATACCTAATAGATCTCTGAAAGTGTTCTAGTTAAAACTTTTTATTTTGAAGACATAGTTGATATTTCAATCTCTAAATCTCTTACACTTTTACCTAGATTACACATAGTTTCTCAAACCTTTTTTCTTTTGCAAACTATTTAATTAATAAGTTTTTGCATTGGCAATCAATTTCATTTTAAAATAAGTTACTCTTTCATAATTATCCATCTAATAGCAATTCAATAAGTAATCTAAGCTAATCTTGAGATCATTGAAGTCCTCCCTACTCCTTTTGTGAGTTTTGTCTTTAAATACAGTCTTATACCCCTAAGGTGTTCTAATAAGATGATTTGATTCTGCTCTAAAGAATTATTTTTAAGAGGGATGGGTTGGGTAGGGGTTGAAGGTATAACTTGCAACCTAAGATTGATCTAGCTAAAATTGCCTTAACATTTATGTCTTCTACCACATTTGCTAAACTGTTAAATTATTCCAAAGTTGTTGATTTTGGTGGCATATAGTTATAGTGTGTATGTAGTGTACACACTACAAAATCATGCAAGTAATTATAATAAGTTTTAATCAAAGTGATTTGAATCTACTAATTTGCAATGATGTTATAACACATAAAATATAAGAAATTTCTAACATTAAGTGGTTGGTGAACACAAAATTAACAAGTAACAAATTGGACTAATTAACACTAATATTTATAAAATCAAATAAATGTTGCAAGTATTACAAATGATATAAGTTGACTTAAATTTTAAAGCAAAAGCATTTAAATTTTATTGTGGAACTCACTATATCACATAAATTGGATCCATAAAAAATATTAGTAAGGATAAATTGCAGCAAAATATCGAGGCTTTTATGTAGATCACAAAATTACCATTAAGTATTACAAATTACCATCCAAGCATGATAAAGATTAAAAATGAAATAATCATAAAAAAAGAAAAATTATCCATTGCACATAAAAAAAAAACTTTCATTTCTATGAATGCACTAACCAAGATGGATAGGTGGGAATTTATAAGAAAATATCATAACTTATAGCACCCCTATAGTATTCCATTAGAAATCCAACTTTACAAACTTCACAAATGCAAAAAATATATGTTGCTATGCTCTCCATTAGAAGTATTAGTAGGGCTTGTCAAAGTCATTTATGAGTATTGAATGTTGAAAAATTGATAAAATTCACTTAATACATGGAAAATATGATAATTCATTTTTTAATATTTTTTTAAAATAATTTTATGAGATTTGCTGTGGACATAATTCCTCACATATTAATCATGAAAAGAGAAAGATGAATAAAGAAAAAAAATAGGCAAACATTTATAAAGTAGCATAAATTGTAGAGAGGTTGCTCACTTAAATAAGGGTAAATTAAATTTAGAATAAAAATTGTGATAAGAGAATATAAACTTGGCATTGGTGTGTTTATCTCTTTTCAATACTTTCACCATAAAAAATGACCTATTTTTCTCAAAAATTTATGTTAGAAAGCCGCAAATTTTCATCAGTAAAGAGGGTTAGCGAAGGATTATTAACATATTTTTTCTATTAGAAAATCATTAGTTGGTAATGCATTTGAATAACAAAACAATCCATCAAAAATTGTTTTTGGGTGATTTTTGATCAAATTTTTTGTCAGAATTTGCTTAGATGAACAACTGACATAAACGTGGGAAGCACCATCATTGGAATTTACATACATACCACACAATTCTTATGTATTTGCATATCAAACATCTAAACTTCAATTTTTACATATATAATACCACAATCTTCAATATCACATCAAAAATATCATTATCACTTACTTTTTAAAATTGAAATGCACCTTTTTAAGCATAGAAAAGTGTTAGATAAGTAAATATCTAACTTTAGGTGTTAGATATGTAAATACATAAGAATTGTGTGGTATGTATGTAAATCTTCCAAAATTTTATGATAAAAAATTACAACAAATTTTTTGATAGAAAAATCAGTCAAAATTTTTTGATGAAATTTTGACAAATTTTTTGTCAAAAATTTTGTTATAAAATTTATGACTAGTTTTTTATTGAAATAATTATTGTATTGATCTAAGTGATGAAAAGTCCACTAAAATCTTGCATATAGAAAAAGGAGCTTTATATACATTCCATTTTTTTACTTATGCAAGTGCAATATACAACAAATAAATTTGATATTTTATGGAAAATTTTAAATTGACTATCAAAGGATCACAATAATCATACTAAGGATATATACACTTATAAAAAGTAAATTCCAATCAAAATAACATATAGTAGTTCAAAAAATAGTGACATTATGTATAATTATTTAAAAAATCTAGTAGTATATAACACAATAAACTGATACAAATAAAAACTAACTCTAGAGCGACATGCCTTTTAATCAGCTTGGTGATCAAATCAGTGCTTTATTTAAAAAAAGAATGATATGCATCATATGCCAAATCTTGTGAACCTAAGTCATATATTCTTTCTTTTTTTCTTAAAACAACATCCGTCTATATATCAAACTTTGACTTCTTAGATTGTCTATTAGAACTTCTTGCAAAAAAAAAAAAAAAAACTTTGACTCTATATCTTTTTCAACCTCATGTACAGAGTCTACAAAATGTTATAATGTTATTAAAACACAATACATTTTCAACAAGATTATAATTATGAAAATATTTTACTTATATAAGCTCTCTAAGACTTGATGTCAACTCATTGTTGGTCCACATAATAATGATGTATTGTATTATGCAACTCTACAGCTGCTTGTTCTTTTTCCAAATACTTGTTCATGTAAACATATTAATAATGCTAGTAAATAGTGTTTATAAAATTTCTTAACATATGTTACTTATGACTTACCCATAGTCAGATGCCCTATTTTGTTTTGCTTGCTCCATTTTATGAACATAGTCAAGTGAGGCTCAAGCTCTGCATAGATCAATCCACACTTACTCTTGAATTGAAAGAGGCTTCGACCCAGACTTGCGAATGTCTATGAATATATCATGTAAATGACCAATGTCTCTTGTTTCAAAATTCCTTATAATATTCTTGCTTAGCCCAAGCAAACACCAAAATTCTTTATGTTGCATAAAACATATTAATGAGAATTATTAGACCTAGAACTCCATGTGTTGTATAAGTATAGATAGCTTAGTTAATGCCATAAATTTTCTGAATCACATGTCACACAATTCTATTGTTATCTTTTTTCCATGATACATATGGATCATCATACTTGATCCTTTTGTCTCTGATTATATATGTTACTTGTCTAGATGGATTAAACTTATGAAAAAAAAACTTTAGTTAGTATTATATAAATGAGAAAATAAAAATTAATGCATAAAAACTTATAAATCTCATTCAGGCTCAATAAAAGTGCATGCAGTAGGTGTCTTAACTCCATCCTGCTCAGTAGGAGTTGATGGACTAGCTTAATACGGTGGTAATGGATGGATCGGCTTAATATAATGGTGGTGGTGACAATAATAGCTAGGTTGATAATGACTTGTGTGGGACTAATTCTCATTTGGGACGATAGCGCTGATGCAGTGCGGTTCGTTCCACATCACAATGTCGTTTGGGGCATTGTAGTATGACTATATTTTAGCTACATTTTGAGACATCTATGGTGGGACAGCTACATTTTTCAGCCTTACATGACTATTTGTAGTGATGATCAAAAAGCTATGATTAAACTTTTATAAAATTAAAAAAAATTGTATACCCACCATAAGTTCTTCAAATAGTAGCTTTTTCGCAGTACCTCCACCACTACCTTTTCATATAACTGCAACTATCTCATACATATCCTTAAAAGGGTAAATAGAGTAATGTCAACTAGCTCTGAAGAATAATAGGCTAGTGATATGCAATTGGAGTGATTAGAGGTGGTGAGACCAGTGATGAGATCATGGTGGATAGAGTGATAGTGGTAATGGTCTAAAAGTTGGGACAAGAAATAGTCTTCTTTCTCTTGAAAATACTAGTGATTGATCTATAAGGAATGTTGTCATTGGCTTCAAAAATAAATTAAATGATTAGATCAGCAAAAAATATTATAGATATTAAACTTAAAAATGATAGTGCATAATTATAATATGGATAAGTAAATATTGTAATTATAATCCATATGCCATATAGTTTCCTCAAATGAATTACTAGAAGTTGAATTTAAAATTTCTTTCTCCTCATCATCACAATGCTCGTTGGCAACCAAACTAATTCTTTATAATCCTCAGTGATATCTTCTAAGCTTATCGTTGGCCCAACATCACCAATTAGAAGTCTAATACCTAACATCTTCTCTTCCTAATGAGCACCATTAATTGTATTTTGAATTTCAACTTTTGCTTTAGGTTTAATCTTAATTATAACTGCTTATTTTTTCTTTTATTTTTCTAGGATATTTAAGATAATACACTTGACTACCTTGAGGCACAAAAAAGATTAAATTTAGCATATCTTTTGTTAAATTTAACTTCAATGAAGCATATGATTTATGTGTTCTTGTTCTACAATTAGGAATATGATCAAAGTAATCACAGTTGAATAGACTCACATTTCTCTCATTTGAATCAAGATATTTAAATTACACAATCTCTTGTGAAATTTTATGATAATCTATCTCATCATCTGAATCTATATTACCTCTAATGCACACACTCTTTCTAACTAAGAATTAGTGCGAAATCTATAGCCATTCACATAAAAAATTGGTCATGTATTCACAACACGCATAAGTCGCCAAGCATGATCATGTAAATCTTTATTCATCACTCCATTATTTTGATCATAAACCTATTAAGTTAAATTACAAGAAAGTGTAGCTAGTAAGTTTAATAAATAAACAGATATAGAATGAGGATAACTTACATGTAATCTAAACAAAGTTGAAAATTCAACTTTAATCTTTTTTATTAATTGCTAGTAGTATCATCTGAGTGTCAAGACCTTATAAAGAATTTGAACTTAATATTAAAATTTTTACAATAAAATAAAAATCATATTTGAGTAGCACAAAAAATCTTCAAATGCTAGATAAACTATCTTACTCAAGAAAAGTCGAACTTCATCACAAATGAAAAGAATATAGATTATTGTCGCCTTAAGTTATTTATCATTTAAATATCTTGAAGTACTTCTACATAATGCTTTCTAGATTATTAAAAAAATAAAAAGAATATTTTGCAAAGAACTTAAACCTTCGACATTATTCTTGTG
Organism: Cymbidium sinense; assembly: GCA_021442155.1. NCBI lineage: Eukaryota > Viridiplantae > Streptophyta > Magnoliopsida > Asparagales > Orchidaceae > Cymbidium > Cymbidium sinense. The sequence goes on from CM038215.1 coordinate 35,281,784, forward strand.
TGAATGTGGCTCAAAGTAATAAGAACTAAAATCAGTAGTTTCTTAAGCAAGATATGTTTCACATACTAAGCTTTCAGGGCATGCTTTATTTTTCACAATTCTATTGAGCTTATTCAATAATCTGCAATAGTTTCAAAAATTAAATGTGATTGAAAATATAGTGTATTTAAATTGTTAGCATTTAGCATTATTACCTCTCAAATGGATACATCCATTGATGCTACATTGGACCTCCAACATAGCCTTATATAATAAATGTATTAGCAGGTGCTCAAAAGAGAGAAATATTCTAATGTTCATTTTAAGTTGTCTTAAAGCATCGACATTCAAATGAGCTAAACATAATTCATTGAAGAATAGAATGGGCACAATCAACATATTTAGTATTTGTTCCAATAAAATACTAAATTCAAATGACAACAAGCACTATATGAAAATATGATCCTCATGGCTTTTCATTTCAAATATATATATTTTTATTTTCAAGTCAATGCATCTACTCAAATTAGATGCATACCCATTGGATAACTTCAGTGATTACACCCGCTCACAAATTATTCTTCTTTGATCTAACGTAAGATAATACTTGACTTCAAGCTTCAAAACTTTATCACATATGATCTCTTAAAGCTCTAATCCTCCCTTTTTTGTAGTACTCCTTTAAGTCTAAATTGGCCATTATGTTATCTTTACTTTTCTGCTTGACATCCATCATAATGTTGAATGTATTATCAAAGATTTTTTTTTCTCTATATGCATAACATCAAGATTATGATTAATCAAATTAATCTTCTAATATAATAGTTCTCAAAAAAATATTTTTCTATGTCCAATTATGATTTACACCATAACCTAGAATGTGATTATCAAATAATATTAGTGGATCAATAATCTTTGGAATTGTCCTAATAATTTATCAGAACTCACCCTTACTTAATCTTAGTGGAAGCTTGAACTTTTTAACTCTATTTAGATAAATGCATCCTTTGTTCTTCTAAATGAATGATCAACGAGCAGAAGCATGTGATGATAATCAAATCATGAATTTTTTTTTTTATTTTTAAAGTAAATGACTTTGATAGATTAATGTAATATGGATAGGTTAACTTCTAGTAATACTCCACTCTGATAACATTTCATACATAGGAAAGTCACTGATAGTCCACATAAATGTTACTTTTATCTTAAAGTTCTACTTCACAGTGATATTATATGTGAGCACACTTTTGTCTCATAAAATTTTTATTTCATCTATTAGTCACTACAAAAACACATCAATTTTTTTATGGCTATGTAATTGAGGTATAATTAGTTTAAGAAACATGACTGATATGATCATGCACATCTCTGGTGATAAATTGTAGGGGTTACTATCACAAGCTAGTAAGAATAAGGAGATGCAAACTAACTCTATTACGGAAACTATTAACACATAAACAAAGCCTAATGTTACATGGATTATTAGCGAAGTTAGGATAAGTATTGTTGAAATAATTCCATGCAGATGACTTAAAATTTTGCTTCACTTCTTCTCATGGTGTCATCTCGTATGTTTAGTAGAACGCAAAAATGCATATAGTCTTAAAAATGTGAAATAAGTGACAAGTATAATAAATGATTATATGAAACTTCATTCTACTTATATTATTTTCTACATTATGGCCAAAATCTACATTTAGCGTCCATTATATTATATTTATAGTATAGCATACAATCATTAACACAATAATTTAGTTTTTGAGAGGTTAATTCTAGTTTGAACACTAATTTCTTTGTTCTATATAAGTCCTTAAGAACTAAGTTTTTTCTAGGTTATTCTCTTTTAAGAATCCCGCAAACTAACTAAAATATTTTCATGACATGTCGTATTCAGTTTTGATGGTTGACATTCTAATAGCGATAGATAGATTGAATCGATTTATGTAACCTTTTTATAACGATCATTTTATTGCACTTAGTAGTTCATAGAAATTTTAAGTTTCTAAAATTAGTGGCTCCTCTTTCATTACTTTTACAAACTGAGCTCTTATTGTAATAAATATAATTACTTTATATCTTTTATAATTATAATTATTTGAAGGTGCATAGCTTGTCAAAAACTAATGTGAGCATCGATATATGATTTATACTCGCCATGTGAAATCCAAAACTAATAATTTGGTTGAAACTCCTTACAATATAAATCCAATCTAATTTCATTTGGTGTTAAGTACGCTTGACTCTTGTTTCTTGTGTATGTAAATCAAACAATTTTCTAAAAGATAAATAGAAAGTTGAGATGCCACATACACAAAGTGCTCAACTCCATTCAAGAATTTATCAATTAATCCTTTTCTATTTTAATGCAATTTATTAAACAGCCATGATCTTTCATTACGAATATCCACATATTCTATGAGGATAAAGAATGTTTTAGGTTTAATGTCCTCATACTAAGAACTATAAAAAAGGCATCACACAAACTACCCAGTTAATGATAATCAAATGAAAAGAAATCACATTTCTAAATTTTTTGATTATTTCTAATATTGCTATAATAAAACCAATATCTTATTATGAAATTGATCAAATTGCGTAGACAATAGGTGAAAAATGTTGAAATTAATTTAATCATCAAATTTCTAAGAAATGGCATGATAACTTAAACCTAGTAATTCTTTATTTTGCAAGATCATCTTTAGATAAAAAAACCTTCATTATCATATGCTTGCTCATTACCTTCTTCCCTTAAATATTTTTTTATCTCCTCACTTTAAACCATTTGTGCAACCTAGAAGAGGATAATCATCTTTAACTAGAAGGGGAATGAATTTTTTATAACCATCTTAGAGAGAGAGAGAGAGAGATAGAGAGAGAGAGAGAGAGAGATTAATTAGTAAATTTAAGCTAAAGAATTAGAGATCTAACTCCAAACTATAAAAATAGTGTGAGATACATATATTCAAAACAAGTTTTAAGCTATATATTGAAAAAACATTCAATAATGTTAAATCTATAAGACACAAATTTTGCGAGATGAAGTGATAAATAAAGAGTACTAGAAGCTAGTGGAAGAGTTTTACCTTTGATTTCATAGATGAATAAAAGAAATATGATCATTTCTTGAAAATTTGGAAGGATTAAGGCATGTTTTCTGTGTTGGGTCGAGAGGAAATCAAAGGAAGAAAAAGGGAATTGTCGAAAGAGGGCTTCCATTCGCTCAATAAATAACAAAATTTTGATGAAATTTCTGACAGTTGTTGTTAAATTTATCGACATAATTTTTATTAAAAATTCCATTAGAGATAAGATTTCAACAAACCGATAGAATTTCTAAAGAAAATTTTGTCAAAATTTTTTTTTGATAAAAATTTCATATGTAATTCTAATGGGGATTTGCAATGGATGATTTCATCATAAATTATGTTGACTATAGTCACATTTTTTGTAGTGTTAAAAAAATGCTTCAACAAATTTAGCTATTAAATCCGATGAGCTCTTACTCTTTATACATTACTTTGTTGCAGAAACTATTTGAGTATTTTAAGATTAAACTAATGTAATCATATAGAATGGAATAGTTGAAGAAAATTATATTGCAATTTAACATTTCATAAATTGTAAAAAGAAAAGAAAAAATTTATTAATTAGTATCAATGCTAATAATTGATCAGACATGATTATCCAACACAGACCTAAATTTTAAAAAAAAAGTGAGTTTAGGTAGACCAAAAACAAAATCCAATTTAAGATCTCAAATTCTCACCCATTTGGTTTTTGAGCTAAGTTCAATTGACCCAAAAATCTGCTTTTAATCAAAATTTTACTATATATATATATATATATAATCAGCCAAAACAAGTCAGTCTTCTCACCATACGTAAAAAATATTTTACAGAGTAATGAGTCTGAAGCAAGAAAATGTCATGTACCAACAAGGATCAACATCCATGAGTTTTATGTGTTCGATAAGTCATCCAGTTCATTCATACTTGAATAGAACTATTGCAGTTGCATATGTAGACAACTCTAATTGTATCACATGCCCTGCCCACATGTGATAGCTGCATTAGAACAAATACATTTAAGTTGTGTCTAATATATCTCTTGTTATTACACTTTATAATTCTATCATAAGACATACGAGGCAGAGCTTCATGTTATACCCAATCAAAGTGAGTGCCTAGATCATATGTGTGATCAGATTATAATTGAGTTGGCGCCACCAAATGTTTAAAGGAGAGCCAATAGGCCAAGAACAACAAGATATAAAAATACAATGGATGAGAACGCGCAACGCAGTAGTAGAATTGTGCAGAAATATTGGTCATAACAGAATAACATATCTTCAAAATTGATAGTGTAGAAGTTAGTAGATAAGATGTGCAAAAATGTCTTACAACATGTAGCTTTTTGTTGTAGACTTTTGTAGCTCTTCGATCTTGTTGTAGCCACTAGTTGCTTTTCATTTTATGTTACTCTCTACTGAGGCATTCGATCTTCTCTTTAGTTTATGTTGCTCCGGGATGTACTTTTTTTTGACATATTAATGAAGTTCATCATAGCTCTTTTTTTAGTTCTTCATAACACTATTGTCACATCTTGTAGAATTATATGCAGTAGCTCCATGTTGTAACTTTTTGCACTTTATATGTATAATGCTTTCTTAGTTCTTCATAGCTCTTTTTTTAAGATTTTCATAGCTCTATTGTTACATTATGTTGTACTACTTTAACAAGTTTGTATGCACTAAGTGAGTACTTCTAACACTTCTTTGCTCTTTATATGTATAATGTTTTCTTCTTATTGTTGTCCAAATACATGCTCTGCATAAGTGCAATGGGGACTAAAGAATAAGGAGAAGGTAGACGCCCACGTCAGAAGCGACCAAAGGAGGACCTAACAAATTATGGGTTGGCACCAGCTGAAGTTCACCATAACATCGCCTCATTATGTGGTAGACATAGAGCTACACATCCATATCTGGTATGACATACTATTTATGTTTTGATTTAGCAAATTCATTTTATATAAAATGATATTAAGTGATTGCCATGTTTTATGCACAGTGCTTGAGGCAGCATCTCATCTATGGATATTCTAAGAGTGACCAGTGAGCTGCCCCAAATTCATATGTGGTTTGCATGATGCTGGTTTGGATTGTGTTTCATAACTATAGTATATTAGGCTGAACCATCACTTACTGACTGCTTTGGTTAAGCAATGATCACCATAGACAAATATATTTTACTTGGTAATTGGTAAGATGACAATTACACTCCAGGATGTGCCTATGATTCTGAGTGTTTGGATTGATGGGCCTCCTATTGTTGGATATATTGTGGTTGGGAAATGCAAGCAGTGGGCAACTTGGCTATATTGTTGTGACGAACTCTTTGACTGACATCTAGAGCTAGTTGTTGTATATCATTATTCAATGCAGTCACATGTTACTTTGACATTATGTATGGGACAAGCTCAGGAACAGACATGTTTGTCATTATAATGGTTGTAGTGGTTGTTTTACAGAGACTCCTATATAGTTCTCCCTAAGGTTGAGTTTATTATGCACCTCAAAGCATACATTATGTTTATTATTGGATATTTTCTTCTGTTGGACACATCTGGGTGGGAGGTTCATTTGCAGTACATACCATTGTTAGAAGATATTAACTCTTTTAGTAGGTACTCATTAGGAGGTGTTGTGTTAGCACCAGAGTTGAGAGTCCACATTTATATATACATGATAGGTTGCTTACACTTATTACAAGTTTACAATAGAAATTGCCAATAGATATTGGTTGGATGGGTTGAGCGTTGGATGTAGGTGGAATGCAGGCTATCTATGTGAGATGACACCAACTCATATTAGAATCTATAAAGATGAACTTAGCGGGTTGCTACAGAGCCAGGTTAGTTGTGTTAATAATATGTTCATAAAATTAATTGAAGAGTTTTAGTATTTCCTAAATTTATTTTTAAATGCTCAGGTGATCTGGGGACATCAGATATGCGTACGAGCTGCTAATATTTGCTTATATGGTGAGGAGATGTGACTTGATAGATTACCTATAACCGATTGAAAATGGGTTCATTGGTACCTTCCAAATTGTGTTTGAAGATAGTTTGGTCTGCTAGGAAAAGTTGATGTAGCACCAATTGATCTTGCTTTCAAACGAGTAGATGGTCGAGGGAAGGCAAATGTTGATTGGTTGGATTACTATCAGACATACATTGCATAGAGATGGAATATGCATGATTTTGTTGTTGTAGCATATGCTTCTTCACAGGATATTGATCTGGTGATCAATCGGTATATGAAATGATATCAGTCTTGGGTTCACTATCCATGTTAAAGGCATCCATAATTCCGCCGAGCAATTGTTACCTTCAAGTTCTTTGAGTGCGAATAATGATAAGCTCACAGAAAGTTATAAGTTTATGTTTCTATAATGAATGAATATTAAAGACTTTTTTTTGCAGCACAAGCATATATGAGATATAGATGATATATTCAAACCTTATGTTGGGAGAGACGAAGATACATAATTTCAACGTTCACTCAACAAGTATGAAGAGTTATGTAGGGAGCTGCGACAAAATATGTACATTTTAGATTGTAGGTATAAGAGCACCGATGATACTAGTACTTTTTCTATTGCACCATCAGCTGTGCAACCCTATACTTCAAGAATGGGTGTTGGTCCATTGTCTACCCTAGATGTCTGTCCCTGCACCTACACATTCACAAGTCCATCTCCATACTCACATAATGAATCAATGTTAAGTCAATTCCAGCCATGGCAGGCAACAATACCTCCTATCTGCAGTCCTTACCCATTCTATATGTCATCTATACATATAATGTATTCTAATTCTTCCCACCCTCCATGGGCATCACTAGAAATACCTGAAGTTACACCTCAAAGATACTCACAATAGCTCATTGAGCAGATTGAGGAAGAAGAGCAGCTGCGGCAACATCATCTACAAGACCATTCACGACCATTGGTTCATTACACTCCATGGAATGATGTGGTTCTGCCACATATACCTCATTGACGTTAGTTGTTTATCTATTTTAGTTGTGAACACAGCTTATGTAATTTATTTATATCTATAGTTTGTACTAAGTTGTGTTGAATTTAATTCAATTATGTTAATGTCAGTGATATGTAAGTTGAACGTGTGTAACTATGACATTTACTATATTGAAGTGTAGCACTTTCAATTTTTTTTAGCATAATTTGAATCGTAACTAAAGCCTCTTCCTCAACCCAATTAGAAAGCTCAACTCGGCTTAATGTGTGCACATATATATAAATTGTTGTTTATCGAGCAAGAATCATCAGAAGTTGTCAACAAGAAAGCTACGAAAAATTTTTGAAGCTTTCTAATGGTACCAAACTAGCTTAATTCTAACGCTAGATGAGTTCATTACGGGTAAAAAATTAGGGCTATTTTTGTATTCCTTGTTCGAAACGTGCAAAAACCAACGAACATAAAAATTGTAGTAGATCGAGTGATAATCATTGAAACCTATCAATATAAAAGTTGTTGAGAATTTCATAAACTTCCAATGATACCAAACTCATTCAATTTCGACACTAGATGAGTTTGATACTAGCAAAAAATAACGATTGTGTATGCTTTATGTGTTTCACATCATGAAAAGCTGAGCATACATAAAAACTACGATTGATAGAGCAAGAATCATTGAAAGTTATCAACATAAAAATCATAAAGAATTTTATAATCTTTCCAACGATACTAAACTTGCTGAATTCTGACACCATATGTGTTCATTATAGACAAAAAAATTGGATGTGTTTCATGGAATAATGAATGAAACATGACTTATGCAAAACATGGAAAATTACAAAATTTTATAACTCAAATACCATTATAGACAAAGAAAATTGGGATTGTGTATGTATTATATGTTTTGCAATGTGAAAAATCAAGCATATATGAAAACTACGATTGATCGAATCGTAGAAAGTTATTCACATGAAAGTCATAGAGAATTATATAAGCTTTTCAATAATACCAAAATTACTCAATTCCGACACCAAAGGAGTTTGTTACGAGCAAAGAATAGTGGCATGTATGTTTTATGTGTTTCGCACCTTCAAAAATCTAGAATGCATAAAAAACGATGGTCGATCAAGCGAAAATCGTCGAAAGTTGTCAACTTGAAAGCCGTGGATACTTTTGTAAGCTTTTTAACAATATCAAACTCATTCAATCATAACACCAGGTGAGTTCGTTACGGGTAGAAAACTCAGATTGCTTTGATATTCTGTGTTTTGTAATGTATAAAATCAAACAAACATAAAAATTGTGGTTGATCGAGCGAGAATCGTCAAAAGTTTTCAACAGGAAAGTCATAAAATTTTTTGTAAGCTTTCTAATGATACTAAACTTACTCAATTACGACATCAGATGAGTTCGTTAGGAACAAAAAAATGAGACTATGCATGTATTATATGTTCTGCATTGTGAAAAATCGAGCATACATGAAAATTACAGTTGATCAAGCGAGAATTTTGTAATATTTCCAAAGAAACTAAAATCGCTTAATTCCGACACAAAACGACTGCATCACAGAAAAAAATAGTGCTGCGTATGTTTTATGTGTTTCGCACCGTAAAAAATCGAGCATACATAGAAACTACAGCTGATTGAGCGAGAATCATCGAAAGTTGTCAACATGAAAGTAATGAAAAATTTTATAATCTTTCCAAAGATAATAAAATTACTCAATTATGATACTAGATGATTTAGTTACGATCAAAAAATTGGGACTACGTTGTATTTTGTGTTTCGTAACGTACAAAACCCAACAAACATAAAAACTACAGCTGATCGACAGAGAATCGCTGAAAGTTGTCAACATGAAAGTCATAGAGAATTTTATAAACTTTCCAATAATACCAAACTTGTTCAATTCCTACATCATATGAGTTCATTAAGAGAAAAAAGGCTAGGACTATGTATGTATTCTATGTTTTGCACCGTAAAAAATTGAGTATACATGAAAACTGTGGTTGATCGAGCCAGAATTGTTAAAAGCTGTCAAAATAAAAATCGTAGAGAATGTTGTAAGCTTTCCATCTATATCAAAAGCGCTCAATTCCGATGGTAGACGACTGCGGTACATGCAAAAAACTAGGGCTATGTAAGGTTGTTTTTGTTTCACACCCTAGAAAAATGAATAAAGACAAAAACTACGATTGATCAAGTGAGAATTATCAAAAGTTTTCAACTTAAAAGTCGTGGTGTATTTCATAAGCTTTTCAACGATATTGAAATCACTCAATTCCAATATTAGACGAGTGAGTTATGATAAAACAATTATTTTTAAAAAAATTAATTGAAGCGAGTCACCTATTGAATATGTGACTAGCCCTAACATGAATTCCACTAAGTCTCTATTTTTAAAATTTTAAAGTATTTAATTAACGAAATTAATTATTAATTAAACATATTTTAAAAATTTTGCCAGAGAAGTGAGTTGGGAAGCACTTTTCTTCTATAAAAACACCCGGAGATCTGGCCTTGGCCATTTCTGTCCCTGCTGGCCATGAAGCAATCGCTTCTCCCCGCCCCCAAAACGGGGATTCAATTGCGCGGGAAAATGAAGAAGAGCCCCCATTCCGATTTCAAATCCCAGGGTATATCTAATTCCGAGGATCTCGATGCTTCCTTCTCCGCTTCTCCCCAGATTTCCAGCATCACCGACAGCGTCTCTGCCACTTCTTCAAATTCGGTGATCGCCGCCTCAGGCGATCTTGATGAGGTGGAGTCAAATTGTCCGATTGTTCCACTGCTATTGGAGAACTCTTCTGATCATGCCGGTCTACCATTGTTCCCACCCGCGCTCTTGGTGGAAGCTGTCGGAGCTGCTACGGAGAGTGTCAATGAGGCGAGAACATCGATAGTGGCGGCATCGTTCGTTGAAGAGATTGTAGAAGGCGGCGGAAGTTGTGCGGAGGAGGTGAGCTCCTAATTAGGATATCTCTTTTCTTCTCTTGCACTTGATTTTCCATCATATGATGAGTTTCTTCTGTTTCGAGATCTCAACGGAACTGTCGGAGGTGGCCGCTCAGCCTGAAGGTCAGATCATCACGGAAAATAGTACTAAGAAGGATGAGGGAGAGCGGAATATGGAGGTAACGCTGACTGGATTCTCGAAGGCGATGGAGAAGCTCTGCGGTGTGATTATGGAGGTTTTATTGCCCGCAATTGAGCAGAGGAAGCGACGAAACGGGAACGACGGCGTCCTCTTCTTCCTTGTGACGCTGGGGGAGATGACGCTGGCATTCTTTGTCGGTGCGGTGGTAACCTCCATTCTACTCACTGCGGTGACACCGGAAGGCTACCTGATCTCGAATAATTTTTCGGATTTCAACGGACCTACTCCGACGTGATCAGTCGGTCAGGCGCTGGAAATGGTTTAAACTAAGTATAATTTTCTAATAAGAGTTAGCTTAGAAGTATTACTCCTGAGCTTGAGGTCAAACTTAGGTAAAGGAATAAATAAGTGGTCATCATAGTTGATTTTTTTTAAAAAAATCTCTTGCTGCATTTGGTGGCCATTAAAGTTTCGAGGGAGAACTTTTTTAGTGTGTTTTATTTTTGAGAGCGTGAATTTTTAATTTTGATACTCGTTTGAATAGTTTGAAATGTGTTTTACCCATCTTGAAAGTTTTAAATTTTTCAAGAAAAGACAAATAGTTTTTCAGGAAATATTTTTAAACTAACTTTTCAGGAATCCAAAAAGCTTAGCCAAACGAAGTCTAAGTCTTTGAATGACTAGTCTATGCGTTACAATTCTTAGCTATTTCTGTTTAAAGTTAATTGTAATGAAACGTTTAAAAATTGAAGATAATAATCCTATCACAGAAAAAAAAATTGCATGAATCAACTCATGAGTAGAAGTAATTATAATAGATAGTTCGAGTTTCTTGTATTTAAGTTGAGAATTGCGCATCTATTAAGATCGAATCACAAGTCTCAATCAACCCTATGGTTTATGGAAATAAGGTTATTGAAATTATGTTGTATAATTTGATGTTAATGTGATATATTATTGTATCAAGAAAACATGTGAAGGTCACAGTTGCTACGGTTCTAGGAATTTTAAAAAGTCGTCTAACCTGTTTAAATTGAATCGAATTTGTTTAAAAACATAGAAAACGGTTTAAGTATACTAAGATCACTACAACAACAACAATAACAACAAGCCTTAATCCCACTAGGTGGGGTCGGCTACATGAATCCTTCGTCTCCATTGTGTCTTATTATATGTCAAATTCTCATTTAATTCAAGTATACTAAGATCATTTTTTATACATCTTAGCCAAGTCTTTTTAGGAACACTAAATAATCATTTTAAATTTTTTTTACCATCATATAAGTTTAGGTGGGCATTGTAAAATCTAGTTTTCATAATTTTTTTTAATATTTAGAGGATAATACATGCAATCTATTGATCACTCATACGATTCGAAAATCATACAAATAATTTGACATGAAGTGTTTATTGGAAATTAGATGTTTTAAGATATCTATAGCTATTATTTTTTTATAGTTTGGATTTGTTGAATTTAAAAGGACTTAGTATTTTTGATTTTGTATCATTTGTTTGGGTAGCATTCATTACAAAACTAAAACTCTTCTCTAGTATTTTATTTTTATTTTTATTTGTAAAAAAAGACCATTTTTTGTTTAAAATGTTATCATAATGATTTTATAGGGAAAATCGGTTCGATAGTAAAACCCTTGCCATAAATGATTTTTTGTGATCCAATGTTTAGTAAAATAGGATTTTTGATTGAACAAGCCACCAATTCTTATTGATGATTCTATGCGTAGAAATCTATAGAAAATTTAGATGTAAGTGCTCAACACACCATACAAAGTTTGATTGATAATTTGGTGCTAAGGTGCCACTTTTAGGTGCCGAAGCACTGATCTTTGGTGCCATGATGCCACTTCTAGCTCGAAGGTGTTTATTTATATTCAACTAAGGGAATTTTTTTAGCATGGAGGGTGCTAGTTTTGACACCTAAGCACTCGACCCGATTTGCATAGATCGCCTAATCACTTGTAACCTGGTGCTTGTGTCTAACTTGGCAACAAGCGCCATAATGTTAAATTTTATAGTTTAATTTTATAAATTTTTGAGGAAATTCGTTTATTGAAGTTTGTTTTATGGCAACTTTGTGCCAAAAGAGGAGCTTTTTTTTTGTAGAGAATGATAGCTAAGATGAGAAATTTGGTAAGACTTTGGATTTTGAGTTCTATCCTCTTCTCCTCTTTTCAATGTTTTAGTTTCTACAATGTATCTCTATTGTTTTCCTTTTTGTAGTATAAATTAAATCCTCTTCTTAGGGGTTGGTTGTTGGTTTCTTGTTAATTTAAGTTTTAGAATTTTTGTGCTTTATATATTTATCATATATTTTTGATTTTTTATGATTGTCTAGCCACCAATTGCAAGATTTGGAGACTTATTTGAGATGGAGGGGTGGGTGGAAAATTTGTTTGTCATGATCGAAACTTCTTGATTTATCGTGGAATAGGGATATTTATGTTGCGACTATGCAATTTTTTAAATTTCTATATCTTTTAATGAAAAAAAATTTAATATTAAATTTATTTTAGAGATGATAATAGATTATGCTATTAAATTATTAATATTTTTTTTGAGAGAATGATAGAGAGCAACTTAAGATCTCATCATAGCGAATTTATTGTTGTTGATTGATCTAATTTGCAAGTTAATCAATTAAATATTCTATTGAAACTTAATTCTTAAGACTTCATCCTTATTGAAATCAATTTTTATGTGTTTTCTTAGTTAATAATTTTGGAATCTCTTACTTCACTTTATATTCTCTATCCTTATTAATTAATGTGTTTCAATTCTTCAAATAAAGCTTGGATTAATAGAATTTTAGTATTTAGCAATTGTAATCTCATTGGGATAATATTTTTAATCATTACTTAATTACTTTATCGATCATGTGCTTTTGTGTGTATCATTTTTGTATAATAAGTTTCTAATATTATTATTATAGATTATTTTATTATTGATATTAATAACATTAAAAGAGAAGCATAAAATTAAGTGTTGCATAGATGAGGATGCTCTGATGTATGAATGGATTTACACGTAGTGATAAAATGTGAAAAGGTTGAAATAACTTTAGTGGCAGATAAGATTAGAGAGAGTCGGTTTAGATGGTTTAGGTTGTCTGAGGTCCAGTTAGGAGAGTTGATGTATTTGATTTAGCCTATGTTAAGAAAGACAGAGGTAGATTTACAAAAACTTGGTTATGATAGATAAAAAATGATCTGATTTTATCAGAATTATATGAGAATATGACATTTAAGAGGGCAGAATGGAGAAAAATAATTCATGTAGTTGACCTTATATGGTGGGATAAAGGCTTGTTATTGTTCAATACCATATTAATTTTATAAGATTATACATTATCAGTTAGCATTGATGTTCTTAACCCTATTATCAAGCCTAAGATTTAAGCAACTTTGAGATCAATTTTGCTTTATTATAAATAATTCAAAATATAGTATATTATTTTATCCTCATTGAAGGATTTTGCCAAAAGTTGGCTTAACTATTTACCAAGAAATTTAATCATAGTTAGAATGATTGTTATGGAAGTTCCTATAAAAATAATTCTCACTTATGAATGCTTTAAGATTGTAAATTATAATTTCAACTTTGATGAACTAGAAAATGAAATGCTTATAATGCTTGGGATTGGCATAAAGATCTTTTGATAAAGTGACCACACCATGGGTTGCTAAAGTGGGTATTAGTGCAAACCTTTTATAATGATTTGGATGGAGTTATGAAAACCTTATTTGATGATGCCTTCTGTGATACATTCATGAATAAGACAAAAGAATCTGTATATAATAAGGTTTTTTAAAGTTTGTTTTGTTTCATTCATAGAAAATTTTGGTTAAAATTAAGTTTTATTTTTGATTTTGGGGTACAAGCTTCCTATAATTAATTACATTTTAAGGGAAAGATTTTTTAAAAACTCTCTCATTTAAATTAATGATTGACAATTTTATGATTTCTCAAAAATTAGTTCAAGGATTGAAAATTTAGAGTTCAAATGGGATTGGCTCAATATTGGGATCATTCTTTTCGGACGCCAACGAAAGAAATGTGGAGAGCACTGAATACTAAGAATCTCAATAATGCTTCGAACTATCATAATGTTGGGCTTTATATTTCTTTTCATATTTGAATAAATTATGTTCCAGTTTATTAAATATTTTATATTTTATTATTTATTTATTTATGCTTTAAGACACAATTATAATATGGAATTTAAAATGTGAAGTCCTAAACCCTAATTTGAGATTTTTTTTTTCTATTATGCACTTATCTCCTATAAGGTGGTTGTCACCCTTAAAAACTAGATGATCATTATTTGTACAATGGAGATAGAGAGTGCTAAGAAGAAGCAAAATGAATATTAATGTATTTATGGCGACATAGTCTTGCAGTTCTTGCTTAATTTTATTCCTATGCATTTTATTTATTTTTGGTTTTAAAAGAAAAATATTCCTATTTTTTCATGGACAAGTCTAGGAAACATTCACAACTAAATAGATAAAACAAATTAGTAACAATTATATTTTTCAAGTGTGCAAACAATAAAGAGAACACACATCAAAACTTCTAACAATTTGTAAAATAATAAAAAAGTCTAGTGTAGGTCTTACATTTCCTAGCTTATACCTATTGACAAATTTAGCTTGTAGGTCTTCAAGCTTTATTTTTTAGTTTATCTTGCACTAAAGGTTATAAGGCTTCACCTCAAGGGTTCATCCACATTTTCTTTTTCTACAAGCTTATAATAACATTTTATAACTCTAAAAATTCTATCTTAAAATAAAAAATTACATCTTTATTATTAGGAAAAAAATTTAATATAATAATTATATGGTGATATATATATATATATATAGGTTAAAGTTTTGTAATGTGAAAGATTGGCTCTTTAGAATCTTTCTTCTTTTTGAATTATTGCATTTGGTGATAGAAGTCATTTCACACACAAATTGAAATTTGAAATTTATCTGAACATGGACAAAATATTTCAAATAATTTTCAACACAAATGGTTCAAACGGTTCACACCCTTATGTGCTAGGCTATGTGAGTGTCTATTTATTATATTTTGCTTTGTATTTGATCTTTTAGATTTGGAATTAATATTTAATTTAATTACGGTGATTCAAGTTCAATTGATTAATTATTTAAAAGTTTTATTTGAATTTTATTAATTTTAAGTTTCATTTATCTAAAGATTTTCAATAATATGTGAAGGTTTAGAAGGCTTGTCTGCAAGTCTCACCGCCAAGGCATCATAGGCATTTAAGATATATCTCATTCAAAAGAAGATATATTTTATGATACCATTAATCTATCCTAAATGAATTTTATGGGTTATTATTATTATTATTATTATTTTATTAAGAAAAAATTAAAAATTTTAAATGAATTTCTAGAAAATTTGAATTTTTTAATGATTAGAGAATGGTGAAAGAATGATCTCATGAAATTTACAAATTATTTTAAAATAATTTGTAAATTTATATGAATTTTAATATTTTTTAGAATTAAAAATTCTAAAAATATTAAAATAATTTAGAAAAATTATTAAAAAGTTTCTTCTTACTTGGAATAGCCAGAGGTAATTCCCATAAATGTTTGAGACTTAGTCTAATTTCATTTATTATTTTAATAATTAAAATTTTATATATTAATTGCATTCCATGTAAATTCTAATTTTTATATTTGATTAATTTCAAACTTTATGAAATTTTTTAAAAGGGTTTAGACAATCTCATGAATCATCCATAAATTTAGAATCAAGTTGGTTTAATTTAATTTTTTTAATAATTTAATTTATTAATTTAAATTATTAATTATAATAATTTTAACATTATTTATTTCATATTGATTTATTTTTAAATTTTAATTTTTTTAAATTATTTATTTTTTTAAAATTTAGTTTGCATCATTTATGAAATTTGAAAGTTTGAGTGAATAATGATGTTATTTATATTATTATTTGCTCAATTAATTGACCATTTTTTATCATTTACTTATTTTTATTTAAAATTATAAGATTAAATAATTTTCCTTAAAGTTTTTAGTTGTAGGGAAATTAGTAAGTTATTTTTTGTAATTTAAATTTTACTTTTATATGTAATTTTCTTAATTTGGTTTAAATTTTAATTTATTTTGAGACATTAGTATAAATTTTCTAAGAAAATTCTCTCAGTCAAGAATATCTTGGAGACTCTTCGTGAAAATTTCATATCAAATGGCTTTGTATTTTTTATTCAACTTAATTAATTTAATTTATATATTTTTTAATTAATCTAAATTGGGAAATAAATTTAGGGCTTTTTTCAATATTTTTAAAATATTTTTATGATTATATTGGTAGTTTATTTATAAATTTTGAGTTTTATATGATTTTTTTTTAATTTTAAGCTATTGTTTTTTTTATAATTTTAAGATTTTTTTAACCTTTTTAAAATATGGTGGCTAACTCGGCACGCACTTTACAAGCGGCCTGCTAAGGTTAATATATGAGATTTTTTTCCCAATTAGATTAAATATTAAATTATTTAGATTAATCTCTCAACTAAGGGGTGAAGTTTGAACTATAGATGATGAAATAAAATCATCATCATTCATTCTTTTTAAAGTGAGATGATGGTGATAGCATTGTCTTCTTTCTTAAATTCAAAAAAAGAGCCATTTGTGATTTCTCTTTGATTCAAGCAATCCAATAGGGATTTATTGAGTAAAAAAAATTACTAGAAAGGATCTATGGCACTTGAAGTTACTATCCTACAATCTGATTTTCTCCACACTTAAGGTTTATTTCATAAAGTATAAAAACATAATCAATTTTGGATAGGTTTAGGGTTACATCAATGTAGAAAATCTTGGGTGAAATTATCACAGCCTGACTTGATGCAACTCATCATTAGGAGGAACATTTTTATGTGGGTGGAACATTTTTCTTCAATATTTACAAACATAGAGCTATTCTATATCATTAATTACATAATAATTTTAAACATCAACATTCTTTTCATTTATATTAGTAAACCATATAACCATGATACAATCTCTCCCAATAAAAAAATATCAATATGATTGCCAAAAGAATAGATTTATAATCATAGGCATGCATATTAGGTTTTTCATTGCAACCAACTTTTTTTTAACTCGAGCCTTAACCTTTCTTCAACTAACACATATAAGAAAAATAAGGACAAGCAATAATAGTTTAGTAAGCTACTAGAAATACATTACAAATTTCAATACACAGAAAACAAGATATATATGCAATATAACATCACATGAACCTTGTATCATATGCACATGTAGATAATAATATAAGTGCACATGCTCTTAAACTTTCACTTATATGTCCAAAGATATAACCAACCTATAACTTATATTTTCCTATTTTTTTCTTTCCTAGTATATATATTTTTAATATATTAGCTCTTGAATATTAACAATCTCAACATAACAACTGCTTCTCTCTTTGAAACAGTTGAATTAGAGTCCAAGTTTTGTTTGAAATTAGGCAAGAGTCCAAGTTAAAGTTCAGTCAAATTTTATTACCTCTAGAATAAGTTTAACTAGGTTTTAACCTAGGTAGTTCAAGTGGGTCATTAATGGGTTATCATCTACCTAAATTCAATTAAATTTAGTTAAAATGAAATTTTATTCAATTAACTAGCGTAAGCCTTTTAGAAGATAATCAATCAACTTTGATTTAGGTTGAATTGAGATTGAATATATTTGAGCATTTGGCTTCTCTTGAATTCAATTGAGTTCAATTAGATTTAATTTTAATTTAAAATATAATTTATGTTCTTTGAATAAATGCTTAGGCATATGAGCTTGGATTTGTTGATCGGGTTAAATCTTAAAACACCCTTAATGGGTTATTTGAGTAAAGGGCATGGCTCCAGTGTTTCAATATTTGATTTTACTCAAAGTATGATTCTTAATGGCCTTCACAATGATTAAGTACACTAATAACCAAATTTTTAAATGAAATTAATCATTTTAATGTGTGAGCCCCTGTAATTCATCCTAATTTGACCAAACAAACTATAGTCAACTAGTAGCCAAAAACTTTTAAATATTCCAAAGAGTGATCCTAAATCATTTGAATATTGAATTAAAGTTTAATTTAGGTTTGGATCCAATTTGGTCTAATTAGATTATATGGTCAAAGTAGGTTGATCACACTCTAAACATGGTTCATATAACTCCAAAATGATTTGGAGTCATATTTGGCTCAAGAGAAGGTCTCTTAAGTTATTAATATTAATTTTGGAGATATTTCATTTTGATGGGGGTTTTTTTATAATTTAAATTAAATATTGATCCAACTTGTTCAAATTAATCTTCCTAAGTTTTATGATAGTGATAGGAAAATTCTGATTTGCTTAAACTATATTTTTCTCATTCCAAAAATGTGGTCAATGTATGAATTTAAGAGTATACAAGTTAGGAGCTCTTATTTGTATTCTATCTCGCTCATTAGGCTTTCCTAATTAAGAAGTACAAATTTAACTTTAAAAGTACAGAGGAACATCTCGTACTTAATGCAATATACCTCTAGTCATTTAAACAATTCAATTTTAATAAAAAACTAAATATATAAAATGATCCTTTATTATGTTAAGTGTCTTGCAATTGCCTTTTTAACATTTTAATTATAACATATAACAATCAGTTTGGTTTCATGTCAGATAGATCTACTATGGATGCTATACATTTGTTAAGAGGTTTGATGGAGAAGTTTAGAGAAAGTAAGGAGGATTTACATATGATATTTATTGATTTAGAGAAATCTTATGATAAAGTTTCAAGAGATGTTCTTTGGAGAGTTCTAGAATAGAAAGGAGTTAATATTGGTTATATTTAAGTCATTAAGGATATGTATACTAGAGCTGTTACTTGTGTCCAAACATAAGGAGGATTGATAAAATATTTTTCCATTTCAATTGGATTACATCAAGGATTAGCTTTAAGCCCTTATCTTTTTTGCTTTAGTTATGGATGTTCTTACTAGGCATTTACAGGAATATGTAACTTGGTGTATGCTTTTTGTTGATGACATTCTTCTTGTTGATAAGACTAGAGAGGGAGTACAAGAGAAACTTGAATTATGGAGGTCAACATTAGAGTCTAAAGGTTTTCGTTTAAGTGGATCTAAAACTAAATATATAGAGTGTAATTTTAGTTGTAGAAGTTCTAGTGGTAGTGTTGTGACATTAGGTAAACAAGTCATTAATAAGAGTGAACGATTCAGATATTTAGGCTCTATTGTTCAAAATGATGATGAAATAGATGGAGCTGTTATTAGTAGAAGTCAAGTTGGATGGTTGAAGTGGAGGAATGCATCTGACCTGTTGTGTGATAGAAAAGTTCCACTTAAACTTAAGGAAAAATTTTATAAGATGGTGGTAAGACCACGCAATGACTTATGGTGCGAATGTTGGCCAATAAAAGAGAAGCATAAGACTAAGTTAAGTGTTACAGAGATGAGGATGCTCGTGGATGAGTGACTTTACTCTTAGAGATAAAATACTGAAATGAGTATGTTTGGGAAAAGTTGGAGTAGCTCGGTGGAGATAAGATTAGAGAGTTGCCTTAGATGGTTTGGTCACATAAAGCGTCCGTCCGATGACCGATTAGGAGAGTAGATGCATTAGATTTGCCTTATGTTAAGAAAGGTAGAGGTAGACCTAAAAAGACTTGGTTAAGATGTATAAAAAATTGACCTTAGTATACTTGAATTAAATGAGAATTTGACACATAATAGGACACAATGGAGACGAAGTATTCATATAGCCGACCCCACTTAGTGGGATAAAGGCTTGTTGTTGTTGTTGTTGTTGTTGATATAACCCATACAAAAAAATTGGTTCTCAGAATGATTATAATATCTATGGAAAGAATAACATTACCTAGACCTAAGTGTAGAAAAGTAAACAAATTAGTGGAAAACCATTAAACTATGGTGTAACAATCTTAAATACATTATAACTTATACTAACAACATTTAAGAGTGTCTATTATAGCATCTCATGAATGTAAAAGTCAAGATATTGTTAGGAGCTAACTCATATTACTATGATGATACCACCAAGCTTCATCTTAAGAATTCAATTAAATTAAGGCTTATCATATTAATGTATTATATTTTAAAGATTAAATTATGAAATAAATGTTTATAATGTTGGAAGAGGCTTTAAAATAAATATAATATCTATATTTTTTAAAAAATAAAAATAATTTTTTTAGAAGATTAACCTTACTTCTAATCTAAATAATGGATTCAATTTTAAAACATAATTAAGGTGACATATTTTGGATTATTTATATCTTTGAGCAATCATATGAGATTTGAATATGATAAATTAATTTTTTTAGTATCCTATAGACTGTTGTTACTCAATAATAATAGTTAATCTATCATTGTCATATGTTGCTATTACAACTAGAGTACAGACTTACTAAGTCAGTCAAAATGCTTAAACTAGATTCAAATGTAAATGCATATCAATATGAAGCTAGATAATTAAGAGACTCAATCATGTAACTCAGGATTGTATTTAAGCATCTAAATTTGGTTCACATACTAGGACGATTAACAAGTTTGAAGTACTTGAACAAAGGTGCCCAAATTGGAGAAAAAAATAAGGGCAACTCACTCAAATAACTAGATCTACTATTAGAAGTGTTCTAGCAATGAAGGAGACTAGATAACTATAGTAAGGCTAGAACCCTAGGAAAATGTAAGGCTTAAGTTGGAGAAATATCTATATGAATGTGATAAATATGAATAGAAATCAAACTAGATACTATGTTAATGTAATATGCTTAAGCAAAGGGGAGTAATCTGATGAAGGTAGTACATCTAAATATTTATCAAACTAAAAACATGAGATGCTATAGTAGGAAGAAAGATAATGTTTAAAGAAGAACCACCTAAACATGTAAAAAGTCAAGTAGATAAATTTCATTCAAACTTAATTAATTAAATTTTAATTATAAGTAAATGCATGATGGATGGATGATGACATCACATGGATGACTAAAATGATCACTAAAATTGGGTTAGGAGATTATGATGATCAATGTCACATGGATATAAAATTATATATAGTTGATTAGAAGACTAGTCTTTAGAGACTTGGAGGATATCTACCTTAAAATACATTAAATGTAACCTAGATAAGTGTATTAGAAATAATAATCAATCTATTAAAAATAAATTATTGATCAATATTGTGCTTAGAAGAGCAATCTTAGACTTGGCACATGTCAATGAAGAACTGTCTAATTTAAAGTCAAAATATTAATTAATAAGAGATCAAAGTGCATTGTATGACCCATGACTTGGATTGATGTTTGGATGCCAATGCAATGACCAAGGATATGAATTCGATTAGTTAACTCAAGTCAACCTAATTTTTACTTGGTTTAATTAATACCCCACAAAAGTGTGCATTGGTGTTTTAAACTTGGGATTGTATACCCAAATGTGCGAGCAGATTAAACTAACTTTCATAGCAAGTCATCATTAGAATGAGATCAAATCCATGAAAGTAAGCTACTCGATATTGAAGACTCGCCACACATATAATGAGTGAAGAAAGAAAGTCCAAGAATGAAGCATAAACACAAATTACATAGATAATGACTCACCCATGGCAGATGAGTGACCAAGGAAGGCCAACTAGCCTAAATGGTCAAACTTCAACGGTCTAACTTTGACATGAGAATTCATTATATAAGAGAAATCATGCATCTGAATAAGTAGAAGACCACTCTTTCCAACGACCCATGGAGCTCACCACTCACTGCGAACATTTGTCTCGTGTTGAGGCGACTTCCGACCTAAACTCAACTTGTCTTATACGTACTTACTATATGCAATAGCCTTCCGTCGATATTATAAAAAGGAGTTCTTTCGAAAGGTGGGGGGATCTTTTTCCTTTGTTCTCTCTTCTTCTTTAAGGGTTGGAGAGACTTTACCACTTTGTACCTTGATCTTTGCAAAATAATAAAATTTAGGATATTTTTTGCACTTTTGTCTTTTTTCACTGCTTTATTTTTCCTAAAATTATTTTCCATGCATCTAAGAAGGTTACTTCACTACACAGACAGATTTAGATTTAACATCTTTCTAACTATGATAATCATTCATGAGACTAAGAATTAGAAGTCAGATAAAAATCAAAGCAGAACACTTAACACAGAATCACTTAGTGGACATGGAGCTAAACACTCAATAGTTCGCCACACAATAAGATTGTTATAATATTTGATTTATGTTTTATCAAATGATTTAGATTTCATTAAATATAATAAGGCTTTAAAGAGAAGAATCAATTTAAGAGATGTTGTTGATCTAATTAATTTGGATTCAAAGTTATGAGTGGTTGATTATAGAATCAAAAGATGATGGTGAGCAATAGTTTGGAGATGAAGAACTCAATTAGAAACAAATTGAAGAAGCTGGTGGAGAAGTTGATCGAAGGTAATTAATAAGATTTAGTAGGTTAAAATAAAAAGGGGCTTCATCAGTTGTAGCATTAGTTTCATCCCAACCAATGTCCACTCTTATTCCATAAGAAATAGAAGATGACATTGATTCATAAGAAAAAACAGATGAAGAAATTCTACCTGAAGGGGAAAAAATTATGTTAATAAAAGAGATGATGATTAGTGAATTTCTTTTATTAATTTTTAATATTTTAGAGTTTGTTGCTTTGCTTATACTTTAAAGTTATCATTTATTATGGATTTATTTATTAGGAGTGAATTATGTTAATTTGCTTATGCTTTAAAGTTTATTTTGGTAATCATCATAAATTTCAATTTGTAAATTCATCTTAATATTTATGTTCAAGTTAGGTATGTGGTTTACTTTTTTTTTTTTATATTCTACCAAGTTTTACAACATTAAGGAGAATTGCCATAAATTAATTTGTTTATGCTTTAAACTTTATCTTTTATTATGGATTTATTTATGAGAAGTGAACTATGCTATTTTATTTATACTTTAATTTAAAGTTTATTTAGAATTCGTCATAAATTTCAATTTGTAGGCTTACCTTCAATGTTTATCTTCAAATTAGGTATGTGCTTCACTTTTGTATACTTTACAAAATTTTATAATATATCATAAACCATAAGTTTTATATTCTACCAAATTTATTCTCTTGATTTATTTATACTTTATTTTTTAAGACAATTAGCCAAAAATGTATATGCTTTATTTTTTAAAGATAATTTGCTACATATTTATGATTCTATACAAACAATAAGCATTTTGATAATGAAAACATCATTTCACACTGCACTTTGTGCTTTGAAGAAAAATTAGACCCTTGCACATCACATTGTGCTCTGCATTTTGAAAACATTGGTTAGAGAAAATAATGAAATTATGAAACTTCATTTATATGGCAGATTATTTTAACTAAGCTAGACTGCTTTTCCTTTTTTATTTTTCATATTAAATTTTTTGTATCTATTATTTTCTTCTTTATGATCTATGTGCATGATAGATCTTCATATAAAGCTAAAGTATACAATTTTTACTTTACAACTATAATTTTTTTAACATGCAACAGTTTAACATTGTCTATGAGAATAAACTTCTTTAATGACTGGCAACAAGTCTTTTAATCTAGCACAACATTATATACATAGTGGAGGTAATCCAATTTTAATTTTAGGAGAATGTATGTGTAATATAGAGAAGCATCGAGCTCAAATACTCCAACTCTTGGTGGAAGGTGGGCAATATAAATGAAATCACAATATGAAATCACTGATACAACATATATTAGTTCATCATGCTCAAGAGTATCTTCTAGATAACCCCAATTTAACACATCCTCCTTATGTTGCTCAACTAACAGACAATTCTCTAGCAACATTGCGAGACTTTATTTAACCATGCCTTAACAACACTCTTAGTATTGTCATGAGAGACAAACTTCAAAGACTTGTCCAAGAGGAATTCTTTTTAAAAGAAAAAAAACTAACTTGTTATAGAAACTTTCAAGGATCTTCTCTTTGTCTGATGAAATTATGTAGCATCCTATTCTAGCAAGATTCAAATTGCCTACAATCAACCAATATGATATGACTCAAATCTTTAAAAACATATTGAGCATTATAAGATAATAATGTGTATTTAATAAACTTTACATGTTGTCCTTTGATAAGTTTGTTGACCTCATTTTTGGATAATGTTAACATCATTCATAATCTTAGCAATTAGGTCCCCTAATATTAGATTAGGAGTTCCCTAATTAAGTACTTAGGACACTATGTTTAGTGGCTAGGTAAATAATCCAAAATAAAATGACAAATCAAATCAAACATTAAAATTGAAACTAAAAAAATCAAATTTGAAATCAAATCAAACCCAAATTAAATCATAAATAATCCAAATTAAATGCTTCAAAATATTTTAAAATCATAAATGAACATAATTCAATAATTATTTAGGTTTAATTTAACCAACTCGGTCATTTGACTTAAGTGAATCCATTAAGCCTAATCTGGGTTGAATTGAGTCAAAATCTAAACCAAACCTCAAACCAATTAAAATTAATTATTCAAAATCTTACCAAAGACTTAATAAAACATGATTGAAACCTAAACATGTTTCAATTATGTGAAATTGGCCATTCAATTTAATCAAACCTAACTTTATCTAAAAAAGGTTAATTTGGGCTCAAATCAAAATTTAACCCAAACATAATGAAGCCAATTAATCAAATTTATCATGAATGGCCAAATAATAACAATCAAACTTAAATCTAAATTCAAGATGGCCAAATAGACCAAGAGAACCAATTTAACTTCTCTGGGCCAAATGTATCAAAGGGACTTGAACTTTGCTAAAGCCACATCAAACCTAAATTAAAAATATATCAACTAATCCATAAAACAATCAATAAAAAAAATTAATAGTGATTGAGACCTAAATCTAAATGTGAATTAATCAAATGAGTTTAATACAAACTAACCTAAATCAATCCAAAGTGAATTAAGATGAAGTGACATGAATCATACTCAAAGCAATTTAAAAATAACCAAACCAATTGAACATAACCTATTCTCTAATCCATATTGGGCTTAATTTATATATATGACATCAAACCATAAGATGGTAAAGTGAATTAAAAGATGGTGTGGAAGCTATGTGAAAGGGGAAGAAATGTAAAACACCCCCATTAAATGAGGCTAATCTCACAGCCAAAATGGTGGACTTTTGGAAGCAAGAAGACAAGCACATCAATCACCATGAAGGACCAATTATCGTTGACTTCTCCATGGCATGGCTCAGCCAAGAAGAAGATGAAGGGAAGGAGGGTAGCTAAGGAAAAAAAATTCAGTTTCACACATTCCAGAGGAAGAGAGAAGGTGAGTCGTTCTCTTTTCTCAAGCTTCTCGCCACCAGCCGGATTCTAGCTGCTCCAAGCTTCTCCAATAGAAAGGCTCTTGGCCAACTTTCAAAGCCAAGGGAACTGAGTTCCTCAAGGTGATGTGAAGCTTCCTACTTGTTTAAGAGGAGGAGAGGAATGAGGTCAAGCGTTCACCTAGGTGCCTCGATGCTGGCGAGCAAGAAATCCATCAATCCGGTCAAGGGCGACGGCCCTTGGTGTTCTCGATGATCGGTGAGGAGGCAAAGGAGCACACTTGCCTAGAAGCTTCATCTCATGCCCAAGAACATTTTTTGAAATGTCAATGTCACCGAAAATGAGCTCTGACGAGTTAATTTACACAACCCGTAGCTGGCCACTAGGTATTCGTGTTCTATGAAATGAAATCATGAGATTTTAGGAAGAATTTATATAGAAACCTTGCAAAGTTCATTCTAAAGGTTTTTCATTCAAAAGAGCTCGAAATTTCGGCTAGAATTGGCCAAAATTTTGGCTTGAAATCGAGCCTAGTTCCATCTCTCGTCGACAATGGGAGGGACGACGTGTGGACCATCCATTTCCTTTGATTACAATTGACGGTGCATATTTAGTTGCATTGTCGATTCATTCCCTTAAGAGAATCACATATTGAATCTAAACCATCCGATTTTTTGGATCCACTTGTCATCCACATTTGTTCATCTGGTCAACTTGTCAAAATCGCCACATGGCCTTGTAGATTTGGCAAAACTTTAAAAATTATAAAAAAATAAAATACTTAATGAAAAAATTCAAATAAGGGTTTATTGGATTCATCTTTTTGAAAGTAATCTAATGAATATAAACTACCCAAATTTCACTGTTTATTTTGGGCTTAATTTAAGTTTGAATAAAACTTAAATTTGTTTAATTAATCATAAAATAATAATCAAATTAATCTAAAATATTTAGGGAATAAAATTGAGGTTAATATATACCTACCATAAAATTTCAAGGAAAAATGATATGTAGATTGATATATATTAAATTTTGAAGCTCAAATAGCCTATTTTAAGAAAATAAATAATTAAAAATCATAAAAATAAGTTAAAACACTTTAAATAATATCATAGAGTAAAAAAATCAAATTAAAATAAAATTAGAACCTTTGAAACTTGATAAGCCCTAAATCATACATTTAGAATTTAGTAAATCATTAAAAATAAGAATAATTGAGTTTATTCCAAGAATCTATACTAAATTTAATAACGAGCCAAAATCAAAAATAAACTAATACTCAAACTCTTATTAACCAAACTTTAAATTAAATCAATCAAATGTCACATAACTCTCAACTTAAACCAAATCAAACATTGATCCAATTAAACATAAACTTGAACCTAATTTAATTAATGAAATTTAATTAAATTTCAAATTAAAATTAACTAAATAAACCTAAATCAATCAAATTACTATGAACATTATTAATCTAAACACATAAAACTAAATTAAAAGTTTCAACAACCAAATAATCTAAATCAAATCAAACTCTAATTTGATAAAAAGACCATGATTAAACTTTGATTAAGTTAATCATGAAATTAATTAGTTAATTCTTTACCAAACCATTCAAGTATCTTCAATTACAAGTTAAATCATTGTTCAATTAAAATGAATCCATTAACCAAGTTAATCATTTAATTGAAGATCAAATTTAATTGATTATTAAGCCATCTTAAAATTAAATGAATAACTTAGAATATTAATTAATCAAATCAATAAATCGTCAATTAACCTAAAATTTAATAAACTATTTGGCCAAGATAATCATTCCCTATCTAGGGTTGAATCAATTAATCATTAAATTCTTAATCAAATCAAACATTTAATAAGTTAAAGGTTTAAACAATCACTAACTTAATAAGAATTGAAATTAATCATATTAAACATAATCTAATTAAAGTAAAATAACTTAATCTAGATTAACTAAGTCACTCAAATGCTAAACCAAGTGAAACCCAAATTAGATTTATTTCAATCTATTTGAATAAAGGTGAACTAATTAATCATTAAATATATAAGTTTAAATAATCAAGTTCAACTAAAGTATTAATTAAAGACATTTAACTTATGAACGAATCAAAGTAGGTGAAACTGTAATTACAAACAATCAAGTTTAATTGAAATAAAAGTAAGCATTTAATTCTCCTAATCTAAGCAAGTCAATAAATAAATAAAATTTAACAAATCAAACTAATTAAATTAAATCAAAGGATTAAATTGAACCAAACAATCATCAAACTACAATCAACATATTAATAAAATGCAATAAAGTTAACCACTCATTAACTCATTAATAAAAGAAATAAGTTTAATCAATCGATCTTTAAATTAAAATTATAAACTAAATTATAATTTTAATTGAATCAAATAAATTCTAATTACATTATCCAAACTAAACCAAATATAACCAAACTAAGCTAAATAATCATTATACATAATCAAACATAACTAGATTAAACTAAATAATTAATAAACCAAATCAATCAGCTTAAAACATTTAAACTTAACAAATAATCAAATTAAATTTAATAAAATGAACAAATTATAATTTGAACCTTAAATAAATAAATAAAATCAAATAATTGAAGAAATATATGAAATTGAATAATCACAATAAATTTTTCTTAAACCTTAATCAAATTAAATAAACATAAATTTAAATATAAACTATAAGTCATCAAATCACATCCAATTACTCTCAATTTCAAACAATATCAAGATAAAATAATCAATAATAAAACTCAAACAAAACAAATAAGCCTATTAAACTAAGATAAGGAATTAATAAAACTAAATTAAATTGATCATTAAACCAAAAATAATCAATATATAAAATAAATGAATAAATTTAAGGAAGAATTCAAATAATAGAACACATTAAACTTCAATTAAATCATAAGTTAATTGTAATATATTCACCAATCCAAGTTTAAATGAAATGACAAGATTAATAAATCTAAATAACATTGAAATAATCTAATCAACATTAATCATATAAAGTTAAAATCTCAAATTGAAACCTTAGATATTAATTAATTGAATTATCAAAATTTAATCAAATCAAACTTAAACTTAATGAATCCAAAATTAATCAATCAAAATACATGAAGTTAAACAAACTCAAAATTTGAAATTCAAATCAAATCAAACACACATTAATCAAATCAAATAAATTCAACTAAATCATTCAAATAAATGAATTAATTAAGATATATAGGTTCTTAGTTCATCCTTTCGAATAAATTTTCATCTCAGGGTGGAAATTTCCTTAAGATCAGGATGTTGAATATAATTGGTTATGTTTATAACAAAATTTGTTCTATTCATCATTCTTTAAAATCTAAATTCAACTTCAACAAAAAAAGAAACAAAAAAATTGGAATAAAATCTAAAATCAATTAAATTATCTAAATCGAAATCATCTAATGGTAAAGTTGAACAACCTCTGAATTCAAATCAGACTTAAACTGAAAGAAAGCTTAAAATAGACTTATCACACAAGCCCTCTTTTCACACACTAGAATACTAGCTCATCGACTCTAGAATTTGATTAGGTTGATATATTGATTGTGATGTAATATTTTTATTATTTTATAATGTACTACTTTAGACTTGAAGGCTAAGATTATTTTCTCACTAGTTTGGATGTTAGGGCATTCTTTTTAGGCTAACATCATTTTCTACAAGGGGTTGTGTGTGGAGTTTATTTTTAGATGTGGGCTGACACCACTGATCATAGGTGGTACTTATTTAAGTGATCAGACACGACTTTGAGGTATGATATACTATCTCGAAGATAGAGACATCACCCTATAATGGACCTAATCACCTAATAAGGACTCTAAAGGCATGATGGATTTTCGAATATACTAGAGATTTTTCTCCTACTTTACATGGAAAAGTAAAGTAGGGTTTATATTAAATCGAGTTCTTAAGTTCCCTATGGAGGCAAGCCTCAATAGTTAGTTATATCTTAGAAAATATAATCTTCTAAAAATATTCTTGATTAAAGTAGATAATTATTATCTCCAAAGATTTCAAGGTTAGACTATCAAAGGATTAATTATATTTGGAAAATCAAATAGGAGAGACCAAGTGACCAAGTGGAAGACTTATTTTTGGAAGCCAAAGGGAATGGATAGGAAATGTTAATGATGCTAGGAAACCTAGTGAGCATTCCAATCTATCTTATGGTTGGTCTTTATATGTTTGAAAGTAAGAGATTTATTTGTTTGAGTTACAATTTTATTAGATTGTTAGGACTTATAATCCAACAACAAGATTATGAAAATATCTAAGAAGTGAGAATTTATGCTTGTAGCATGAAGGAAATTAGCAACATCGAATTCTAAATCTAGGACCTAAATCTAAGCGATAGGTGGACATAAGAGTTCATCTCTAGAGGAGAGGATAAACCCGTCCGACTTCTGGACTTACAACCGCTTGGAGTGGCTGCTAGCTAACACCTCATACTTTAAATCTATGTAGTCATCTTATGTAATTGCAAGTTGGTTAGGCTTATTATTTAATTGGAAAGAGACTAAAGTCCTAAAAGTACTCCCTAAGAGATTAGAGCATGAGTGGTATGAGCCTATGACTTAATCTACAAATGTAAAGCTTTTTCAAAATTTTATTTCATTTTGACTCATTCATTTGCATAAAGGCTTGGGATTTTTATTGCCTAAATGCATGATGAAAATTTATTATTGGTATTGACCTCACTTTTGGAGTGAGCTTTCAACTTCTTCATTCTAGGCATAAGGACTCTTCTAAACACTAAGAGTTCTCAGTCTTAAGACACTTCTAGTGATTAGGTGAACACTTAACCTAACCCTAAACACTTAGAAGAGTTAGCCATAGGAATAGGTTATGCCTTAGGGGTATTAAGAAGATTTATCTACCCCATAGCTTAAACCTAATCCTTGCTTCCCTCCTTCAAACCAATTTCATAAAATCTTAAATCAATTCTAACTCAATTGATTTTCTCAGATCATGAATCAATTCCAAATCAAAAGGTTGAAACCCATGATCAATTCCAAAATCCAAATCATAAATTAGTTCCAAATCAAATGATTGAAACCCATGAATCAATTCCAAATCCAAAATCTTTCTTAAGCACTTTTGATTTCATCCCATGGAGTTAGCTCAAATCAAATCCAAATCACTCCAAACTCAAAAGATTTTCTCATAACCCATTTATACTCTCATTTATATTCACAAATATATATGAAATATAAATTCAAATAACCAAAACTAAATCCAAAATCTTTCTTAAGCCCTTTTGATTTCATCTTATGGACTTAGCTCAAATCAAATCCAAATCACTCCAAACTCAAAAGATTTTCTCATAACCCATTTAGATTCTCATTTATATTCACAAATATAAATGAAATAGAAATTCAAATAACTAAAATTAGATTCAAAATTAAAATCCAAATCTAACTTAAAATCCAACTTATATCTTTTAAGTCAAATCCTTGAACTTAGCCAAATCATTCTCAAATTAATCCAAACCTTTGGATTCTCTCTTCAAACAATCATTTCTTCAATCACATGCCCAAATATAAACATAAATTACAATCACCAAACCAAAATCAAACTAACCTAAGTTAAACCCATATTCACCATTTTGACTTGAAATTGTCAAATGAATCAAAACTCATTTGACTCCAAATCACTAGCAATTGGATTTATATTTAAATCATAAGTTCATATGTGAGTTCAACTAAACTTGAATCAAGCCTTGATCAAGCTAATTGACCCACTTATGCTCACTTGACCTAAAGTGATCTAAAGCTCCTTTTTGAGCCAAATTTTAATCCAACCCAAATTTGATTGAACTAAGCTCATCTAAGCCTCACATTATGATCAACAATCATCCTAGGATGAACAATCACTGAAATTAGATCAAATCAAGTCAAACCTAGCCTTTGACCAAGTCAACACTTAGCCTAAATGAAACCCAAACTAGCCAAAATTCATCATAAAATAAATTGATTGAAATCATTGATATAAACCAATCCATAATCAATGATTAAACTTGACCAAGTCACCAATCAAGCTAAACCTATTGGCCACTTGACCTAAGTTGACCCAAGTTAACCTAAGAAGTCAAAATGGGTCGAATCTTGATCTAAGCAAAATTGATTGCATCCAATGGGTCAAATTTCTTCTAAGTCACTTGTTGAACTTGACCAAGGCTTCATTTGGCCAACTAGACCTAGTATTGATCATGAACCCAACTTGACCTAAAGGTCAAATCAACTTGAAATCAAACCAAACCAAAATTGAAAAAAAGCTTGCAATACATTTAAAATGCTCAACCAAGCCTAAACCAACCCATGATCTAA
Source organism: Cymbidium sinense (assembly GCA_021442155.1). Classification (NCBI taxonomy): domain Eukaryota; kingdom Viridiplantae; phylum Streptophyta; class Magnoliopsida; order Asparagales; family Orchidaceae; genus Cymbidium; species Cymbidium sinense. Next base: position 35,313,708 of record CM038215.1, read on the forward strand.
CTTGATTGGGTCAAATGGGTCAAATTGGTCAACTTTTGACCTAAATGAACCTAAATGAACCAATTAAATATAAATCAAATTGAATCAAACCAATGATATGCTCCAAATGATCATTTGAACTTGATAACCATGGTTTGACCCAATTTGACCAATTGATCTAACCCAAATTGACCGACCTAAATAGGTCAAATTGAACCAATTCAAACTAAATGAACTCCAAATCACTTGAAATTTGGGCCAACCCATTTTTGAATCATTCCAAATTTGCCCAAATCAAAATGAAGGCCAAATGACCATTTTACCATTAGGTTAAAGGGTATCTGTTGACCTCATTTTTAGAATGAGCTCTCAATCCCTCCATCTTAGGCTTAGGACTTCTCTTAGACTTTAAGAATTCTTTAGTCTTAAGACACATCTAGTGATTAGGTGGATACTCAAACCTATCCCTAAAAACTTAGAAGGGTTAGCCATAGGAATTGGTCATGCCTTAGCGGTATTAGGAAAATTACCTACCCTTAGCTTAAACCATTATTCACTTTCCTTCTTTCAAGTCAAACTCCAAATCAATTCTATTTGATTTTCTCCAAAAACTCAAATCAAATCCATGATTGAAATCTATGATTAAAACCCATGATCAAAATCCATAAAAAATTCTTAAGTCCAAATTTTGCCTAAGTCCTTAATCTTCCCTTAAGAACTTAACCAAAATCATGATTCAAACCTATTCAAAACTTTAAGATTTTCTCATAATTCATTTATATTCTCATTTATATTCACATATATAAATGAAATATAATTTCAAATCAATCAAACTAAACTCAAAATTCCAAATCAATTCATGAAATTTTTCTAAGTCCCTTAAATTTTCATTAATGGACTTAGCCTAAACCTTGATCAAATCATTTCAAAGTCATGAGATTTTCTCAAAACTCATTTATATTCTCATTTATATTCACATATTTAAATGAAATATAAATATTAATCAATCAAATCAAAGCCAAGAATTAAATTCCCAATTTAAAATCTCCTTAAGTCATTAATTTTCTATTAATGGATTTAGCCAGAATCTTGATCAAATCAATTCAAATTCATGGGATTTTCTCATAACTCATTTATATTCTCATTTATATTCACATATATAAATGAAATATAAATTCAAACAATCAAACCAAATTCAAAAATTAAAACTCTAAACTTCAAAATTTTCCTAAGTCCCTTAAATCCTTCTTAATGGACTTAGCCCAAATCATGATTAAACCATTTCAAATCCTTGAAATTTTCTCATGATCCATTTATATTCTCATTTATATTCACATATATAAATGAAATATAAATTCAAACAATCAAAACCAATTCCAAAAATCAAACTCAAATCAACTCAAAATCCAATCTAAATCTTTTATGTCAAAATCTTGAACTTAGCCTAATCAATTTCAAATCAAGCTAAACTATTGATTTTCTTTCATGATTCAAACTTCAATCAGACAATCAAAACTTAATTCAAAAATCAAACCCAAAACCCTTTATATTCTTCCTTTGAATATGACATTTTTAATTGGATCAAAACCCATTTGACTTCAAAACACTTGTGAATGGATTCATATTTCAATCAGTCCATATGATCATCAACTTCAAATCAAGCTTTGATCAAGCCATTTAACCCACTTAGGCTCACTTGACCTAAAGTGACCTAAAGTACCCTTATGAGCCAAATTTTGATCCTAACCAAATTGGATTGAACTAAACTCATCTATGCCTCTCATCATGATCAACAATCATCATGGGATGATCAATCAATCAAATTGGGTCAAATAAAGTCAAACTTAAGGGCTGACCAAGTCAACACTTAACCCAAAATAAAACCTTACATAGCCAAAATCCACCATAGGCCAAATTGATTGAAACCATTGATCTAAATTCACTCATGACTTATGTTTGAACTTGACCAAGCCAACATTTGAGCCTAACCTAGCCCAATTGGCCACTTGACCCAAGTTGACCCATTTTGACTAAAGGGTCAAAATGTGTCAAAACTTGATCTAAGCCAAATTGATTAAAATGAATGGGTCAAGTCCATTCCAAATCACTTGTGGAACTTGACCAAAGCCTCAATTGGTCAACTAGATCCAACCTAGCCCAATTGACCTTAGACCCAACATGAAAAGGGGTCATGTTGAGCCAAATTGAACTTAACCCAAATTGATTGGAAACAAAGATACCAATCCACTCCATGACCTAACCTAAACTACCCTTGACCTCTAAATGGGTCAAATGTCAAATACCCATTTGACCTAAATGAAGTCATATGAGCCAAATCAAAACTATACCAAATTGAATCAAACCAAAGCCACTAAAATATTTCAAATGGTCATATGAACTTGACCCAACCCTTGGTTTGACCCAATTTGACATATTGGTCAACTTGACCCAAGTTGACCCATTTTGACCTAAATGGGTCAACCTGAGCCAAACCTATCAAATGAATTCTCAATGAAACTTAGCCAAACCCAGTTTCTCCACATACCCAACATATCCAAAGTGGAAATAGTAAAATGACCATCCTACCCCTAGGCTATAGAACAAATTTTGGCTTAACCTATGGATAATTTGGTCATACCATCTTCACATTCACTTGAGGCTTTTCTAATGCTCAAGGGAACCTAGTGATGAGTGGTGCACCTAATGGGTATGGGTCAGCCCATTTGGTCCCTAGACCAAACCCGACCCTATGGTTAAAAATTGAAAACTCGAACTCCCTCCCAAGCTCAAATTCAAGCACATGGGAGGTTGGCAATCCACTCCTTGGCTCAAAATGACCATGTGCACACTCATAACTGATCAAATAACCCTCAACCTAAGCTCAATTGGATCAAAATAACATGTGCATTGTCGGTCATTCGATCCTTTAAGGGGGAGATATACTCCCCCAAAAAACTAATTTCATTCAATTGATTGAGTGCTAGTGAGACCTAGCCATCTGATAGTAAACATCCTGAGCTCATTTCTTCTTCTCCATTTCTTGGTTTTCAAAGTGAAAATAGGGAAGCTAAGAATTGCCAACTTCTTCCACTTCATTTCCTTCCAATTCCTTTTGCACACTTAGTGAACAAGTCAGAGCTCACCTAAGTTGATTCTAAGTTCTAAGGCAAGGGAGACAAATTGGATCAAAGCTAAGCTGGAGGTTGGTCCATACATCAATCACTCAACCTCAAGTGCTCCTTTAACACAACTTTATCTCAACCATGAAGCTTCTCCAGGGAATCGAACAGTGATCACCTCGATGAGGTATGGGATTTTGACCATTAAACTCAATGTGGTGTGGAGCTTTGTGAAAGAAATTTTCACCCCATGATTTTGAATTGGATTTGGATTTGCTCTCGTCTTTAGATGGTGTGGGTTGAATTGGTTTGATTCCATGGTAGATCAATTGGATCTTCCCTTGATCATGGGCGTCTCATTGATCAAGGGAAGAACTTGATGATCTCTAATTGCATTTTAGATGGACGGATAATTCAACACATTTAGAAATCCTTTTATCCATTTAAAATCGGAGATCAGTCAATCTTTGATCGGGATGAGGATTAAAGCGTCATACCGCGTAGCCATTTGGGATGTGATGTTTAAGTGACTCATGGCAATGCATGTAAAATGCTGGCCCACACCGTCGTTGTGAGCCAGGGATTAGTTAGTATTAATAAAATGCTTTGATTAATTCCTAAATCACTTAGAGATATTCCAAAATTCATAAGTATTGTTAGAAAATTTAGAAAAATGTGAAATAAAATCCTATGGATAGTAATTAAACCTATATTTTAAAATTAATTTTGATGAGTTTTGAGTTATGCTTTTTTTCTAAATTTGGTTTTATTAAAGTTTATTTTACTAATTACTTTTTTAATTAAGCCTTTGATTAATCTCAAATTTCTTGGATAAGTTTTAAGGGATGATTTCTGCCTCTCCTAATTTTCTTGGGATTTATTGAAGGCTTGATTAAAGAATATAATTTTCTTAATTTCTCTCATGTAATTAAGCATAATTAGGTATGATTAGAGATTTTAACCATGATTAGGGTTGATTAAGGTCAGATCAAGTATGAGATTTATGGAATATATTTTGGGGATATTTTCCCTAGCTATTCCTTAAACCCCTTTCTCTCTTTAATCTCCTCTTAATTGGGGTTAATTATCCCCTTAATCAATTTCTAAAATTCTAAAAGTTTAGAACTTAATTAATCTACCTTGGGTAGATGGTTAGTGTATTTAATAGCCTAAGTTCAATTAAGAAATCAAAACCCCATTCATAAGTATGAAAGGGTGTTTTAAAATTACTTAAACCAAACCTCTTAGCTTAATTAACTTTTAATTGTGAGATAAATTGTATTAGGCCTTTTCTTATTAGGTGCATTGCAAATTTAAATTCCTTGTGGGTTATATGTAATCTCATCGGCTCATAATTATTTAGTTAATTCTTCTAAGGTGGTGTAGGTAAGGGTTAATTAAGTTATTTAATTCATACCTTAACCTAATCAATGCATAAAAATGGATTTAATAATCTAAAAATTAAACAAAAATATCAAACACATGTGGGAATGGGTTAGGAATAACAAACTCATCTCACCTTTTCAAAATTAAATCAAACTTCAAACTAAACAAAAATCACTTTGAATTCACTTTGATTTATTCTAAATTTTCTTATTTTATATGAATGTCTTTAGGATTTAAGTGAAGTGAGTTTGTTTACATGCTTCCATTACTTTGAATCTTTTCCCAACATATTAAGTTGTGTGCCATGTGATTTCATTCATTCATAATTTTGAAATTCAAATTTTAAAATGAAATTGTTTACTTTATGTCAAATTTGCATGTGTTGGCTAAAGTAGAAATATGAGTGGCTATTATCACTAATAAATCCAAATTATTTTCAAAATACATAAATCAAATCAAATCTGAAATTGTGCTACTTATACTTTAATTATAAGCTTGCATGTGATATATTATAAAGGTATGCTTATGGGTTTCCTTTCTTCTTATGTTAGCATAGTTTTGAATAGGAGTTGGTAAGATGTAGGTTCATTTAAAAGAACCCAACACTTACTTAATTACATACCCTATTCATCCCTATGCTATCACTTAAGAAGGGTTACTATATTTGCATACATAAATTGCATAAACAAAAATGAATCCATTAAACAACTTTTGCATTCTCCTTTTCCATTTTATTTCTTTTATACATATATTTGTATTTAAGGAAAGTGGTATATTAGTCTGGACAACCTCGAGGTTGAAGCTTTAAGTAGCCCTAAGTAGGTCTTGTACACCTCTAGTTAAATGACACTACTCACTTATGCCTTTCTTACTTTCATGTGTGTATGTGAAATTTTGGATAAGAAAACCCTTTCTACTTAAGAAAAATCATGCATATTCAACTTCTAAATTTTCTTAAATGGATTACTTAGCATGCATCATAAATTGTTAAATACTCTCATTTGCATGTATAGATATGCTTAGGGTCCATCCATATGCATGTTATATATGTTGGGAAAGAAATGAAGTAATGTGCGTTATGTGAATTTTGATTCATTTTATTTAATCTTAAAATACCTTTCTTTTTAAATAGGTTTGTTTAGAGTTTATCTAAACTTAGGATTGATTAAAAGATTTAATCAAAACATTCACCTAAATGAAAATAAAATGTGAATTTACTTTAGAAATCACTTAACTTCTCTTTCCCTCTCTTCATAACTTAGTAATTAATTGTAGGATCCACTTAAACCAATTCAAAACATGAAATAAAATCAACCCAAAATACTTAAATAACTTAACCCTCCTCTAAGTTGAACATGTTCTTCACACTTAGAAATTTTGAACTTAAAGCCTTAGCTAAGCATACCACACAAACCTTCAAAGCACACACATTAGCCTAAGTCACCATTTCTAGCTTTAGGTTAGTGCATGGTTTGATGTTTGTTTATTTTATGATATGTTTTAGACTAGATGTTAGGGTGTATGCTTGTAGAATGAATGATGCTTAGTCCATTATTCTTTTCTGTGGGGATTAAGATTAGGGGCTATCATAAATAAAAAATAAATGCTTTTTATGCGGTGCTTTATACCCCTAAGCATAATCCATAGGCGTGGACTTAGTCACCCATGTGTGGGTGATAAGTCCAATATACATGCTTGGGATTTGTGTGGTATGTTTTAGCTAACCTTTATTTTGGGGTGTGTTAGATTTCACTTTTCCTTTTCATGTAAAATTTGTATAATTAGGATTTTGGAATGATTGTTATGGGGATTAGGATGAACATTGGTCATAAGATCTAACTATACCATGTTAGAGCATCTACCATCCAACCATCCAAAGGAAGGAACCAAAGAAGAAAAGAAGAAGAAAGAAGAAAAGAAGAAAAAAAAGAAAGAAGAAATGAAGCTTGAAGATCTCCATAATAATGAATTCCTTGCTTAATTGTAATTTAATTCATTTGTAATCGGGTTGTATAAGGGTAGAGCTCTACCCATATTTGATATTTTGAGTTTGTGCGGTGGTGCCCTACCAGAAATGGCCTTTTATTCTTTTTGTGATTAGCTTTATAAATTGATTGATGATTTATTTAGCTTTTTCATTAAGTGGCATGATTTTCCTAGTTTTTTCCTTACTTTATGTATGACCAGGACGTGGATTAGGCTCTTTAGGGAAAAATTAATCTTTTACCCAATCTAACAACTCAAAAGTAAAATTAAATAACTCATAACCTCACCTAAGGCTTAGATTTAAAATCAAGATAAAAGAATTAACAACCCTTAGTTGGATGAGCATTTCTTTTGTAATATCATGCACAAATGCATCTTATTTCACTCTTGATTGGAGGGCTTCCACCTTTGCCAGAGAAACTTGGGTTGACCTTTGAGAGCATGGTGGAAACTCACCTCATCCCTTCTGATTTTGGCCAATAATCTATTTCTCATGCATTAGTCATATGAATCCTATTAATGATCAAAATAATTATCAAAAATAAAAATAAAATGAAATTTGAATTGCATTAGATTTAGGTCATTTGAAGCATGTCCCTCTCTTTAGAGTGAGTTTAAGGACTTAGTCTCTTTCTAAATAATAACAACCTAGCTATCTTGCATAAAGCAAGACTTGCCTACATGTATTTAAAATCATAGGAGGAGTTAGTTGGCGGCCACCCAGGCGTAGTCCAAGGCAGGGTGGTTTGTCCTCTCTTGTGGAGGCAATTACCATTTTTCCTTAGATTTAGGTTGTGCCCACCTCGCAAGCTCCCTAGATTTAGGTTTAGAGGTTGCTTCTCCCTTTGGGATAAGCATAATTCCTCACCTCTTAGGCATTTTTTTAATCTTGTGTTAAGGAATCTTAAGTCCTAAATTTCTAATGAAAAATGCAACTAAATCAATTTCAAAATGTAAAGCCCTATAGGATAGTTTGAGATGCTCATAGGTTTCCTAGCATCTTGGGTATCTCCTACTATCTTCCATTTTGGCTTGATAATAACTCCCTCTTTGATCAATCCCATTTGATCTTCAAATAAATCAATTGATAGTATTTTCCTATTGAAATCTTCAAAGATAACAATCATTTACCTTCGAGAGTTTTCCTAAGGATCCATCCCTTAGGATGTAATTAACTTGTGGGGCTTGCCCTAGAAACTTAATGAACCCATTTAAAATAAACCACTTTACTTTTCCATGTAAAGTAAGAGAAGAATCTCTGGTACATATTCAAACTCATCGTCTTTAGGAGTCCTTATTGAGGTGATTAGGTCCATCAAAGGGTAGTGACTTCTATCTTTCGAGATAGTATACTATTCCTTGATGACATACTCGATCACCTGAATAAGTGCATCTACGGATCTATGTGGTGTCCTAAAAAGATGAATTTCTATAAGGGTCTTATTCTCTTTCATTTTCACCATGATTTGAAGGTGACTCAATCTTATAAAATTTTCTCCGCATTTTTTTTTTGGGATGGTTCCTCTCTCCATCTTTGGTAAATGATCATTGTCTTTGAGTATTGATAGTGGGTTTGTACTTTGGTATGAATCCAAGACTATCCTTCTTTCTGTTGGCACTTAGCTTATTTCATTCTTGAGTTGAGTTAGCCAACATCTTTAGGTTTTAGGACGACATTCCTTGTTGGTCTTAAAACCCCATTGGTCTCAATGGGTAAAATGAAAAATCTAAATAAAAGAAAACATCTTAAAGACTTTTGTCCTTATCATTTTCATGATAAGGAAAGGTTCATCTAAAATAATAAATCTTCCATAAAGAACTTTGCTTTTCAAAAGCACCTTTTCAAAATGCACTTAATAAAATATTTTCACAAAATTATCACCTCATTTAACAATTCCCATAATTGTTACATGTAGGATTTTCAAAATAAAACTAACAACATTTCCAAAAGCACAAATGAACATCTTCTTTCAATTCACTTTGATGAAGATTTCATTTTAAAATAAAATGAACAATCATCTTTTCAAAATCACAATCATAATCATAAAATTTTTTAAAGCATACATGAATTTTCTATTCAATACTCTCACACTTATTGAATGGAAAGTTCATTTAATAAATAAATTAAAATTTTCAAAACACATATGAATATCTTCATTTAATATACTCAATTTATTAAATAAGGATTTCATTCCCAACTAAAAAAATAAAATATTATTTAGGAAATCCCACTTAAACATATCTCACATATGTTTTAAGTTGGAATTTCTCAATAAAAATTTCATATTTCAAAAATAAAATTGATCTCCATTCTATATACCTACATTTGTTGAATGGAAGTCCTCTTTTCAAAACATTAAAACTTCAACAATCATATTTCAAAAAAAATTTCAAACATACATTTGGAACTTCATTTAGTATAATCAAATTTGCTAAGTAAAGTTTCTGAATCCAAAATCAAAATCAACAATCATATGTCAAAAAAATTTTAAAACACATTTTGGAACTTCATTTGGCATAATCAAATTTGCTAAGTAAAGTTTTCAAATTCAAAAATTAAAACTTCAACAATCATATTTCAAAATTTTCTAAACACATTTGGAATCTCACTTAACATACCCAAATTTGTTAAGTGAAGTCTCCAAATTCAAAATTCAAAATTTTCAAACACATTTGGAATTTCATTTAACATACCCAAATTTGTTAAGTGAAGTCTCCAAATTCAAAATCAAAATTTCAAACACATTTGGAATTTCATTTAACTTGTTAAGTGAAATCTCCAAATCAAAATCAAAATTTTCAAACACATTTTGGAACTTCATTTAACATACCCAAGTTTGCTAAGTGAAGTTTCCAAATAAAATAAAATAAAATAATCCAAAATCAACAATCATATTTCAAAACTTTCTAAACACATTTGGAATTCCATTTAACATACTCAAATTTGTTAAGTGAAGTCTCCAAATTCAAAATCAAAATTTTTTTTCAAACACATATTTGAAACTTCATTTAGCATATTCAAATTTGATAAGTGAAATTTTAAATCAAAATCAAAAATTTTCAAAACATATTTTGGAACTTCAAACATACTCAATTTGCTAAGTAAAGTTTCCAAAGTTAAAACAAAATCTTCAAACACCTTTGGAAATTCTTTCTTTAGCATACCAAATTTGCTAAGGAGAAGTTTTCCATCTTCAAAATAAAAAATGAAATCAAAATTTTGAACACAACATTTGGAATTTCATTTAGCATACTCAAATTTGCTAAGTGAAATTTTCATTTCATAAAATCAAGTGGGACTTCATCTTTAGCATACCAAATTTGCTAAAGTTGAATCTCCACTTTCAAAACACATCAAAAACAAAATGAAACACTTAGGATTCCCTTAGCATACCAAATTTGCTAAGGATCCTACCCCTTTCAAAAATCAAAACACTCCAAACAAAAATGAAACACTTTGGATTTTCTTAGCATACTTAAATTTGCTAAGAAACCTATTTTCAAAAAATCAAACAAAACACACTTGGATTCTTGACTTAGCATACCTAAATTTGCTAAGTAAGTACTCCAAATTTGTCCAAAATCAAAACAAATTCACAAAAAGAAACAATCACTTTTACTTCACTTAGCATACCTAAATTTGCTAAATAAGTAAAAATTCCAAAACAATCAAACAAAATAAAATCAATTTGACCCTTACTTCAACATACCTAAATTTGTTAAAGGAAAGGGTTCTCAAATCAAATTTTAAATTCAAAACTCAATGAACCTATGGAAGTATCCACATGAAAATTTTGAATCCATATTTTATTTTAACATACCTAAATTTGTTGAAGTTTGGATTCATATTCAAATTCCTCTTTCAATCAATCTTCTCAAATCATTTGAACCCCTTAACACTTCCAAGTTGTTGGATGTGGGTTCAAATTTTGAAAATTCAAAATTGAAAATCTATGGAGGCAATCATACAAGTTCATTTCTCATTGCAAATTCTTTTGTCATGATACAATCAGTTAGTTTCTACTGATTTTGAAATGGCGGTTCCAATTTGTCTTCACCTTCCCATGGATCTAGCTTTAGATCGGTGACTTCCCCATCTAGACCATACCACGATTCACTTTGGGGATTTGAGGGGCTAGGATCACTTGTGAGGGCATTCCCTCACAGCCAGGATGAAGGTGGCCGCGAAGCGGTCATCGATAGACTTACCCGATTGATGTCTCCTCACGAAGAGGAAAGCGTGGGCATACCAGACTTTATATAATGCGGTATCGACGATTCAGCTCAGTTGCTTCATCCATTGCCCGGTCTGGCTACCTTCATCCCCCAAGGGTAAGGCTCCCCTGGTTTTAGGGCTTGCCTCCCACATTTGAGTATGGGTCTAGCTCACTTCTCACTCCCATACCCGGTAGAACAAGAACCGTATGATCAAACGGTTCCACACTCGAATAGCTAGGGAGGAGAGCGTGACTCATCGACCATGGATGAGTCTCCAATCATCACTTCACCACTTTAAAACCATTCCATCCTCTCGATCGATAGAGGATGCCGGGAGGATCATTCATCACCTCCTCCAATGGTGCACTTATAGCCGGAGTTTCTAGGGTAGAGGTTGTGCGGGCCTCCATCTATTCGTAGGCGGATCATCTGATCTTAGAGTTGAGACATGGTTTGACCTTCAATCTATCCCCATGAGGTAGATTGATTAAGATTGATTAAGAGAGGGCGTGAGGCCCATACATCACATACTAGTGAGGCGAGGTTTAGCCGTTCGGTATCTACTTTGGTTGATTTTCCGGCGCTACGTGCGACCATGTGATAGCATTCATCTCGCGGGACCGACCACCATGGGAGGCGGTTCATTAGAGGTGGTGTCTCCACCCTACCACTCGTCGCCATGTTGGTATAGGTTGCAGCATCTCCCATTCTATCTAAGGCCATAAAGGCCGCTTTCAGGGAAAAATGCACTCCATTGGTGATCCAGCTATGGCCAAGGGATCCTACCCCTCCTACACCACCCATTGTGGTAGGGTCAAGCTCTCCTGCTTGACCTTCTGCCATAGTGGTGGTGCGGAAGGAATGGCGACCCCGAAACATCATGGTCATCACCAACTTCACCCCATCTTGTCGGATGCAGATGGTGACAATTGTTATATATTCGATGATAGTTCAATAGCGATGGTAGAGAAACATCAGATTGTTACCCCTCTTATAGCTAGTAGCAGTCAGGAGTATCATTCATCTAGTGAGTACGTCATGATTGACTCTGTGATAGCGAGTGCGGTGCCTCGATTGCATGATAGTGATCACCATTATTTAGCTATTTGTAAAGTTGGATCATTCCTTAGATGAGATAGTTGCACATTATTTTATGGAGAAGAAGGAGATCTTGGGGTATTCCTAGTTCGATGAAGAAAGAGCCATCTTTGATCCCAATGAAGATGAATTGATAGGGGATTCAGCTGGAGTATGCATGGTTGACACTTGAGGATCTCTTCTTAGGGAATAATAGGCCATGAAAGATGATGATGTTGATCAAGAGGACATCATAGAATCAGCCCAACACCTTCAACATCAGTTAAAGCGGGGCGAAGCGGTGATAGGATGTTACGTCAATTACATGACTTGTTAGATGTCAATGCTTGAAATAAGCCCCTCAGTTCATCCTGTCGATGTTGATCGGCTGAGTTATGCATGTCTTAGAGTAAGACTCTACCTCCATTGAGCAAGGTAGCACTAACGTATAGGAAGGTAGTGGAAAGTACCTCCATACAGAAAAGATAAAATCCATGGTTGAGCAGCGGTGAAGGAAGCTTTGGCTCAAGCCCAAGGAGGATCATTGGTTCCAAAGGGTAGACCCTACCCAAAGGAATTTGATGTCATCCAATATCCCAAGGGTTTTGTGCCTCCTTCCTTCAAAAGCTTCGATGGCAGTGGAAAACCGACGCAGCACATAGCTCACTTTAGGGCCAATTATTGCAACACATGTGACATTGATGTTTTACTCTTTAGACTCTTTGTAGCTTCTTGGGTATTATTTTGATTGGTATCTTTGAACTACCCAAGTTTGTAAAGACATTTGCTGAGTTGGAGCAATTCTTCATCAAGAGATTTGCTGGAGCTCAGTAAAGGGTTATTATAGGTGATCTCATTGTAGTACAACAATAACCCGGTGAGTCACTTGTTGATTATATTCTTTGATGGCATAACACAGTATGAAGTGTGAACCACTATGCGACAATATCATTGAGATTCTCTTGAAGAATATTCATGGCCCAATCACCTTCATGCTTAAGGGCTTCACTATCAAGATATTTGAGAAGCTAATCAACTGGTCTAGGAGAGGCCAAATAGCCTTTTCAAGATTAGTTTAGCAGTCCCAAAATTCTATGAAAGAAACACGGTAGTAGCGGTAGTTGACAGGGAAGCGACCATCTAGAGATCGTCAGAGACCATGACCTCAAGCCTCCACCTCCTTTGCCACCATAGAGCCCTCCCATAGCCTCCGGCCAGCACAACCACCGCCTCCATACCATAACAATGCACCGCCTGCCGGTAGCTATGGTCCACTACTCTTTTAGATAAGTTAAACAAACCTTATTCTTTTAAGAGGAGGTAATCGAAAATCTTTAAGAATCTCTTAAAGAAACTAATTTTTTACTAGAAGGGAGGCTGGAAGTAGGCAAAGTCATGATCCAAACTTTTGCCCTTACCACCATATGCTAGGCCACATTTTGGAGGATTGCTTCACATTCAAGGACTGGCTTGAACATAGTTTCAAGATCGGTGTTGTAGTTATCCCAAAGGAATACCTTGTGGAACAACCTTCCAGTTCCATTAGGGTAATCCTTGGGGATACAAGTGATCCTACCAAAACCAAAGAAGGTTGGGACATTTCTTTATCTAAAACCTCTAAGAAAATAATTAGAAGATCAAGAAGAAAGCGTGCACGAGTCGCTCAAACCTCAACACCAAGGAAGGTTTGCAAGTTGTTAGTGCCAACTCTAGGAAAGTGGGAGCTTCGGCACAGACATGTGTCAGGATAGCCCTTTAGCACGTCCATGTCCAACCTCAGCCTTGATTGCCTTCCACAGTGACTTCTTCCATTTCTAGCTCTTCTATTTCTTCTTCTAGTAGAACTCTTGTATCAATGGATAAGGGCATCAAATCCTTACTCCACTCACTTTACTTGACTTCTACTTTGTACCCCAAATAATTCCAAGAAATTGAAGAATAAAGCTAGTTTGAATTACATGTGTCTCTTGATGGGTTATCTTCTATTCCTAATGATAACTCTTCAAGTCTAATTAACTATAATAATTTTGATCTTCCTCTTTCGATTGGTTGGACTTTCAACTCACGAATACTACAGGTTCACCTCTTGAGATAGACTTGGAATCATCGATTAGTCCCATAGGGAGTTATAGGTGAGCGAAATCGGTAGAACCTTCACCTTGCCTCAGAGATTCAGAAGTCAACCTCATAGTGGGTTCTACCTCTAGGCACTCAAGATAAAGGGAATAAGTCATTGGTTGAAGATCGAGAAGCCCTTCCGGATGCTCCACCTTGGATATGCTTGTGGAAGACCAAGGTGGACTACAATGTCCTTTCTCATCTAAGAAAGTTGCAATCTAAGCTAAGCATATATGATGCCCTTGTCGTATCAAAATAGATGAGGGAATCACTAATCAAGGCCCTCCTTGATCCAGAAATATGCTTAGCTCGGTGCTATAGGTGAGGAAGCACATTATGAAAGAAGGGATCATCTTCACAGATGAAGACCTCCTTCTAGGGGACTTGGAGCACAAATGTCCCCTCTACATCACAGTCGACATGGACAGGTTCAAACTCACTAGGGTTCTCATGGATTTAGGTGCATCGGTGAACATTATGAGTCTAAAGACCCTTGCTTATTTGAAGATTGACATCTCTACACTCTGAGGAGATATGATGATGTTGAGAGGATTCAATGATCAAGGCGAGTGGGCTTTAGGTTCTATAGTGTTACCTTTGGAGATAGGTGATTTGGAAGCTGAACAAGTTCTACATCATTGATTGAATACTTCATTCCACTTTGTAGGCCTTGGATACATCGAACAAGATCGTTCCATCCTCCCATCATCGATGCATCAAGTTCAGAAAAGATGGAATTGAATACCTTATCAACGGGGATGAAAAGCCATTTTCAGTTAGAGAGATCGAGATTTATGAGGATGCGACCTACTATCTTCCTTGAAACACCCTTTCTTTGAACTTGGACAAAATTAAAATGCAAATAAAAAGAAAGAAGATGAAGCAAAGAAAGATAAAAGAAAATGAAAAGAAAAGAAAAGTCCAAGTATAAAAGAAAGGGGAATTGAAGAAATAGATCGCATATCACATTCCACCCAGTTCATTCCATCATATGGACATGTGGGTAGGATGGCTCAACCTCCAGAGGCGAGGTAGAAATAGAGGTAGTTCGAGGTGGAGACCCCTAGTTGGCCTTTAGCAATAGAGGTCATGTTCAGTTCATAGTACCCTACTATTCACATAGACTTGGAATCGCTTGAGGATGAGTCTAATGTAGTATTACTAACCCCTCTGTGGGTTCCATTGGAGGTGACTTTTGATCAGAGACCAGCCTCCAAGCAAGCAAAATATTCAAATCTGGTTTATGTGAAACTATTAGGTAGTTGGGAACCTTAGCTCTTACCTCACTTACATCTCGAAAGTTGAAGGTTTAGTAGTTAAGAAGTCCCTAAGTCTTCAGTGACATGAAAAGAAGAGGTTCTTTTGGGATCATCATCCTCAAGCCTTGAGTTGATACAAAAAATTAATGGAATGACTTTTAATCTTATGTTCAAAATCTTAAACTTAAAACAATCTGGGAAAATGTCAAGCGGGGCAGGATTCAAAAGTGGGTCTATCGATGATGAAAGATTACTTTATTTTTTGTTAGAATCGATAGGTTCTTCTCACATATCCCCAACTCTTATGAGAATGTGTGTTTAGAAACTTGATGATCAGATGATCTCCAAGTCAAAGAGGCACCACTAAAATTTGAAGAGGAGATCATTCAACAATAGATAAGCTTAAAGAAATCAACCTCAGGACAGAAGAAAATTCTCACCTGACATACATCATTACTTGAATGAAGAAGAAACCAATGACTTAGTTAGTGAGTTTAAACTACTTCACATGGAGTTATGAAGAAATGCCAGATTATCTCGTGTAGTCCACAAGCTAGCAATAGATCTAATGTTACCTATTAAGCAAGCTCCTAGATGCATGAGATTAGAAATTGAACAACGGTCATTTTAAAGTCAGAAATTGATCGATGCTGGTTTCATCGGAAGAAAAATATCCACTTGGTTAGCTAGTGTCATCCTAGTTAAGAAGAAGAATGGCCAAATTTGCATTTGCATCAATTTTAGGGACTTAAATAAGGCATGTCTAAGGATGAGTTTCTCTTCCTATACAGAGTTAATGGTGGACATTTCCTCATCTCATATTTTCTTTCATGGATGGGTCATCGGCTATAATCAAGATGTCTCGAAGATGAAAGAAACACTACTTTGAACCGATCAAATCTTATTATAGGGTCATGCCTTTTGGCCTTAAAATCTGGTGCTACATACCAGCGCCATGACTCAAATCTTCAATGAACTCATCCATCATCGGGTTGAGTGCTATGTTGATGATCTAGTAGTCAAGAGAGAAAGGAAGACCACCTCTTTGACTTGAGAGTAGTTTTGAATGTTAAGATAATATAATTAAAATGAATCCCGAAGTGTGCATTGAGTAGCTTCAGAAATTCCTTGGGTTTGTTGTTGACAGGAATAGAAATAGATCCTAAAAGATTAAAGCTATCTTAGAAATGCCACCTCTAAGAGTTTAACTCAACTCAGATCCTTTCAAGGATGGCATATCTAAGATGCTTTATCTCAAACTTATCGGGGAGATGCAAAGCCATTCGCACTTGTCAAAAGGATGCCAAGTTCAAGTGGGATGACAAGTGCCAACATGCTTTCGAAGACATCAAAGAGTACTTGGTGAAGCTGCCAGTTCTAGCAGCCCCTATTCCAGGCAGGCCACTCATCCTTTATACTATTACATTGGATGACTCTCTCGGTGCTCTATTGGCCCAAGCCAATGATGAGGGGAAGGAAAGCGCTCTCTACCTCGTCGATTCTATTGAGCAAACTATCCACCTATTGAAACATTACTAGCTTTGATCTTTGCATCTCAGAAGCTACAGCACTATATGCTTTCTCATAAGGTGAACTTGATCTCTTGAACCAATCCACTGTAGTACCTCATGACATGGCCAACACTTTTTGGATGTTTGGCTCATTGGTCCATGATACTCTCACAATTTGATATCACATTTGTACCCCTCCGTGCGGTAAAAGATAGCTAGCATTTTCTTTACACACACTTCTGATTCTCGCTTAGTGATGATCTCCAGATGAATAAATCATGAACTTAGGGAGGCGACCATCGATGGGAGATGTATTTTGATGGTGTTGCTTCTTTTCTTAAAGGTGAAGCACCATGATCTATTCTCCAGAGTAGGAATAGTTCTTCTAACTCCAAATCATGATGTGATGAGATTCTCATACTATCTTTCCAACCACACCAATGAAGTATGAGGCTTTGATTGCTGGGTTAGTTAGCCATCACTATCAATGTCAGAGCATCAACATCTTTGGGGATTCTCAGTTGGTCATCAACCAAATTGTTGGGTCCTACTAGGTTCTCAAACCCAAGCTTCATCATTACTACGAGTATACCATGAAGTTGTTGGCCCGATTCAGTCACCATCTACAAGGTTCCCGAGAGAATCGTGCTTGATGCCTTGGCCAAACTTGCCAAAGAATTGGCATGTTCAGAAGATGAGTCCATTTCAATAAGGGTCCAAAATAGACAAGTCTTATCCCTTATTGATGTTGAACTCATCGAGAGACTTTCTCTTGAAGGGGAGGTTGTCATTGCCAAAATGGACAAGGAGCTAGATTGGAGAAACCATTCATAGATTACTTGAACAGCACAAACTACCTCAAGAAAATCACAAGCCCATCGGTGAAATAGAGAGCTCTCTCTTATGCCCTTGTTGATGAAACCTGGCCTTCAAATCCTTTTGACCAAATGTGCTGTTGTTTGGACAAATAAGACCCATGGCATTATAATCGAGGTACACTCAGGTCTATGTGGAGCTCATCAATCCGGTTCGAGTCTGAAGATGAAGACGAAGATCAAAAGACTTGGATACTATCGCCTTCTATGATCACATGCAATGGATGTAGCTAGAGATGCCATGTCGTACGTGGTGTGGTCCTCCACCAACCACCCAACATTCTACACCCTGCATTGGCCTCATGGCCATTCGAGTGTTGGGGTACTGACATTGTAGTCCAATCGATTCTTCCAAGGGGCATCGATTCATCTTAGCCACCGACTACTTTTTCTGGTAAGCCATCCCACTGTGAGAGGTCACAACTCACCATGTGCTTCAATTTTTTGAACCATATATATAGGTTTGCCTCGATGAATTATATCCGATAATGGTACCGCATTCAAAAGCATGAAGATCAAGCTTGTAGAACATATGGTATAGATTGAGATACTCCACCATCTACTACCCTGAGCTAATAAAGGTAATTCAACAAAACTCTCATCCGTGATACTAAAGAAGACTCTTGATGACAACAAATGATAGTAGAATGAGTTGGTTGAAGCCAGGCCTACCACACCACATATCAAACTCCAACTGCTACCCCATTTTCCTTAGTATGGGTCTCAAGCATTCTTCCTTTAGAAGTTCAACTCCATCACTAAGGATAGCATTGGGTAACAAGATCACTAGAGAATGCAAAGTTAAAAGAGCTCAAGGTTTGGAGGAAAGTCACTGTGCCGAACCTCGAGTACAAGGACAAAATGATTCAAGCTCAGTCCACCCTAGGACTTTTCGAGTAGGAGAACTTGTGTTAGTCCTAAGGAGACCAATTATTGCCCATCAAAAGATGGGAGGCAAGTTTGAACCCACTGAAGGCCCCTATGTCATAGAGAAGGCCTACCAAGGAGGATCTTATCACTTATTGATTGTAAAGGGGAACACGATGCTTCCAATTAATGGGCTCTATCTAAAGAAATATTACCCATGAAATAAAATCATGTTTGAAAATAATCATTAATAAAAGAATAAAATCATTCCATTCATCAAATCTTCTCTCTTTTGAAGTTTTATTTTGCTTATCTTTTGAATATGCGATGTGTTTAGGTAGTGTAAGAGTCCCCAAGTGGCATCCTATCCCTCTTTCACAACACAAACACAATCTCCAATGCTATTAGAATAGGTGTAAGAGAAGAGGCATCCTATTTTGATTAGCATAACTAAGATTAGGTGTGAGAACCCAAGCACATCCTTTCTTAGTGGAATTTTTTTGCCATGCATCATTTCATAATTCCCCAATGTGTTTTAAGGTAGGTGTAAGAGTCCCCTAGAGGCATCCTATTCCTTTTAACACATGCACAATAATAAACACAAATCTTTTGTCTCAAGCTATTTTGATGTGGGAGCAAGCCCCTGTGGCACTCACTCATTAGTTGCTCTAGGTCGAGTCTACATGCTACCTCGCTAGTATGTCACCAATGGTCATTTGTTGGAGATGTGAGTCCCCACTTTCTTCCTAACTTGATCATTGCAAAAACCAATGAGCCTATTAGTGGTAGTTTCACCGCCTGCCCAAGAAGCTACCTCATGTTGACTTTGCTTAAGAAGATGTGAGTCCCCATGCTTTCTTCTTGAACTAGCCATCATGCTCTAACTAGGTCGAGTATTTGAGGTTTAGGATAAGTCCCCCAAAGGCTCCTTTCCTCTTGACTACTTTTGAGTTGATAAGTCCCCCTGGCATTCACTCAAGAGTCGCCTAGGTGACAAGCACTTGTCGAGCCAAAGACTATCCCCGCCCACTATAGAGGATGTGAGTCCCCAAGCTTTCTTCCTAGTCGATTGTTGCAAACCCATGCACCTTAGGTTGGTTGATGTTCATATGCGAAATGACTCACCGTGAGTACACCACTCTTGGCAAGATATGAGTCCTGCTTTCTCCTTGAGTTGGACAAATACCTATTGGATATATGACTAGCTATGCCATCTTCTCTAGGGTGTTGATTAAGCTTATCTCATCCTCAGCCTCTATTTGGATCAAGTCCTTTGTAACCCCATTTAGACACTACCAAGTTACTTTTGGATTGACAGCTCCTTTCCTAGCCACCCTTGTGGTTGGAAAATTTGTTCACGGATGATTTTCTCTTCAAGAATCAGATAGGTCAGATATAAGCTCCTTCTTTGATCCCTCACAAACTAGGTCCATGAAAAAAAACTAAAATAAATAAACAAAAAATTAATTCGCTGGATTAGAATTCAAGCCCCAAAGGGCCTCTTTCCCAAGGCATCCTATCATCTTTAGGGGTCGCAGAAACTCCCTATAGAATTGCTGACTACTGAGTTGAGATAAATCCGTACTCACCTAGTCACCCTTAGGTCGGGTTCAATCTATTTTTCCACAAGGTTACCAAATCATTCCGCTTTGAAGATGTAAGACTATGACATTCTTTTCTAGCATGATTGTCAATCATGAGCCCTAGGTCTATTTTTTTCCAAAGCAATCAATCACCCTGTTCTTTCTAGTGGAGTCCCCGAGCTTTCTTCAATTGATCATTGCAAACCAAAAGGCACTCCTTTGTTGGATAGTTCTCCCATCTCTGGGAAGCTACTCCTTTATTTCAAGAATGAGATAGGTCTAGGCTTCTATAAGCTCCTTCTCGGTGATCCATCACAAACCAAAAATCCACAAACAAATTAAAAATGAAATTAATCTTTGACTATTCTTGAGCTGATTTAAGTCCCCAGTAGCATTCACTCAATAGTGCCCTGGTCTGGGTTTGATTTATTTGCCCAAAGCAACCAATCACCCAATGGTTCCTTGTTTCTAGAAGATGTGAGTCCTGCTTTCTTCTTAAGACTTGACCATTGTATACCAAAAGGCATTCCCTTTGGATAGTCCTACCATGTGGTAGACTATTCCCTTGAATTGGTAACTGAGTTAGGTCTAGTTTCCATGGCCCCTACTCAATGCAGTCATCAAACCTATGGGATCCATAATAAATAAATAACAAATCTAAAATGAAATCAATCTTGACTATCTTGAGTTGATCTAAGTCCCCAAAGGCATTCACTCATTCACTCAGTTGGGTTCCTTAATAGTTGCCAAGATGTTATCTTACTTTGGAGGATGTAAGTCTACTGCTTTCTTCTAACATGTTGTATACAAAAGGCATCCCTTTGGTTGATTAGTCCTACTATGTTTAGTGACTCTTTGGATTGGTAAATCTAAATTAAGTCTTAGCCTCCATGGATCTCTCAAGTAACCCATTACAAACCAACAAGGTTCATCTAAAATTAAACCTAACAAAAATTGAAACAAATTCAACCCTCTTCCCAAGGAACAAATCAAATCTTTTCTCCTGAGAATCAAATCAAACCTTTCATCCCTTGTGGATGACTTGAACCGCTTCTAGTGGAAGGTTCACACTCATCCCTTAGTGGATTTTTCCCTCTCTCTTATGTCTTGGACATAAGTAGAGCCACATTGCACTAAGCTCGATTCTTTCTTTTCCTTGGTTATAGATTATTAGTTAGTGCTTGTGATCTTCTGTTGTTGATCATTTCAACACCAATATGTGTGTTCCTTGTCACACACCACACCTATTGCTTTGTTGACCTCATTTTAGAATGAGCTCTCAACCCTCCATCTTAGACATAGACTTCTCTTAGACTTTAAGAGTTCCTTAGTCTTAAGACACATCTAGTGATTAGGTGGACACTCAACCTAGCAAGACTTAGAAGAGTTAGCCATAGAATAGTCATGCCTGGGGTGGAAAATTACCTACCCTTAGCTTAAACCATTCCTCACTTTCAAGTCAAACTCCAAATCAATCTATTTGATTTTCTCCAAAAACTCAAATCAAATCATGATTGAAATCATGATTGAAACCCATGATCAAAATCCATAAAATTTAATTCAAATTTCTAAGTCCTTAATCTTCCTTAAGGACTTAACCAAAATCATGATTCAAAACCTATTCAAATCTTTGAGATTTTCACCCATTTATATATATTCTCATTTATATTCACATATATAAATGAAATATAAATTCATCAATCAAACTAAACTCAAAATTCCAAATCAATTCATGAAATTTTTTAAGTCCTTAATTTTCATTAATGGACTTATCTAAATCTTGATCAAATCATTTCAAACATGAGATTTTCTCAAAACTCATTTATATTCTCATTTATATTCATATATAATGAAATATAAATATAAATCAATCAAATCAAAAAATTAAATTCAATTTAAATCTCCTTAAGTCATTAATTTTCCATTAATGGACTAAAAAATCTTGATCAAACCAATTCAAATTCATGGATTTTCATAATCATTTATATTCTCATTTATACATATATATAAATGAAATATAAATATAAATCAATCAAACCAAATTCAAAAAATTAAAACTCAAACTCCAAAATTTTATTAAGTCCTTAAATCCTTCTTAATGGACTTAGCCCAAATCATGATTAAACCACTTCAAATCCTTGAAATTTTCTCATGATCCATTTATATTCTCATTTATATTCATATATAAATGAAATATAAATTCAAACAATCAAAACCAATTCCAAAATCAAACTCAAATCAACTCAAAATCCAATCTAAGCCTTTCAAGTCAAAATCTTGAACTTAAATCAATTTCAAGCAAACTCTTGATTTTCTCATGATTCAATCAACCCTACAATCATCAGCTCATATATAAATCCAAACTTCAATCACTTAATCAAAAACCAATTCAAAAATCAAACCCAAAACCCTTTCATATTCTTCCTTTGAATATGAAATTTTCAAATGGATCAAAACCCATTTGACTTCAAACCACTTGTAAATGGATTTATATTTCAATCATGAGTCCATATACAAGATCAATCAACTTCAAATCAAGCTTTGACCAAGCCATTTGACCCACTTAGGCTCACTTGACCCAAAGTGACCTAAAGTACCCTTATGAGCCAAATTTTGATCCTAACCAAATTGGATTGAACCAAACTCATATATCCCTCTCATCATGATCAACAATCATCATGGGATGATCAATCAATCAAATTGGGTCAAACCAAGTCAAACCTAAGGGTTGACCAAGTCAACACTTAACCCAAAATGAAACCTTACATAGCCAAATTCTACCATAGGCCAAATTGATTGAAATCATTAATCTAAGTTCACTCATGATATGTTTGAACTTTTTCAAGCCAACATTTGAGCCTAACCTAGCCCAATTGGCCACTTGACCCAAGTTGACCCATTTTGACCTAAAGGGTCAAAATGTGTCAAAACTTGATCTAAACCAAATTGATTGAAACTAATGGGTCAAGTCCATTCCAAATCACTTGTGGAACTTGACCAAAGCCTCACCCAACTAGACCCAACCTACACTGACCTTAGACCCAACATGACCTAAAGGGGTCATGTTGAGCCAAATTGAACTTAACCAAAATTGATTGGAAACAAAGATACCAATCCAATTCCATACAACTAACCTAGTTTATTTCATTTAGATAAAGACTTAATTAATTTGCAAATTGATTAAGATTTAATCACTTGATTAAATGGATTAATTAACTAAACTCAAACCAAATTATTCCAAACTTAATCATCTTAATTCTTGTAGATTCTTGGGTGTTCAAGAACCAAGAGGCTTCCAAATTATAATCAAACTACATTGTAGGATGGTTATGAAAGCTTAAATCAATAATGTGAGTCAATTTATTGCCCCTTTTTTTCTTGGGTGCATTCGATTTAAATTCCATGTGGTTGCATATCATATGTTGGCTCATAATTACTTATTTAATTATGTTAAAGTGGTGTAGGTAAGGGATAATTAATGAATAATTAATTTGTGTAGTATACTTAGCTATGACTTTAAGATTTAGATTTCCTAATTATAAAAATGTTCAACTTAGAGGATGATTTCAATTTAAATTGTTTAGTTGCTTTGTGGTTAATTTGATTTTTGTATTTTGATTAGGTTGAATCCTATAATTAATTAAGTTAAAGAGGAAAAGAGAGAGAACTTCTCTCCTTAAGTAATTTCTAAAGTGAATTTATATTTGATTTGTTTAGTGAATATTTTATTATGTGTTTTAATTAATCTTAAGTTTAGATTTTTCTAACAAACCTATTCAAAAGAAGGGAATTTTAAGATTAAGTAAAGTGAATAATATCACAATCACTTCATTTCTTTCCAACATGTACAACATGCATATGAATGAATCCTAAGCATATCTATAGATATAAATGGAAATATTTAGCACACTTTATGATGAATGCTAAGAAATGTTACTTAAGAAAATCAGAATGCTTATCTTTATCCTTTATTCATATTCACATGTGTATGTATGAAAGGCATAAGTGAGTGCATTTATTAGCTCAGGGTGTAAGGTATAAGACCTACTTAGGCTTAAAACCTCGAACCAGGGGTTGTGTATACCACTTTCCTTAAACACATATGCTACAAAGAAAGAAATGGAGAACAAAGATGTAAATTTATGTTTTATTTAATTTTGGTTTGTTTATGCTTTATATGTGTAAATGTAAAGATCCTTAGTTATAACATGGAAGAGGATAAGAATAGATTTTAAACAAGTGTTATGTTCTTTTAAAAGATACACTTTGAATATTATTCAAATTCATGTTAAGAGGAAAGAAAGGAACAAACATAAGACATATATTCACATGCAAGCTTATAAATAAAATATAAGTAGCATACCTTTCAATTTTGATATTTGATTTATAAGTTTTATAAAATAATTTTGAATTTAATAGTGATAATAGCCATTCATATTTCTACTTTAGCCAAAATATGCAATTTGACATAAAAAATATTTCATTTTAATTTTAATTTTTAAAATATATGAATGCATGAATTTCACATGACATACACATTTAGCATAAGAAAGAAAGAAATAAAGTGATGAAAGCATAAATTCATTCACCTAATTAATTCCTAAGACAATCCTAAAATAAGAAAGTTTAAAGTGAATCAAAGTTTATTTAATGTGATTTTGTTTTGAATTTGCTTTATGTTTGATTTAGAAATGTGAAAGAATGTTTGCTGGTCTAACCCATTTCCCCATGTGTATGACATTTTAGTTTAATCTTTAGATGATTAGATGATTTTTTATATTTTGATTAGGTTAAGGTAAAGAAATGTTAATTACCCCTATACCACCTTAACATATTTAACCAAATAATTATGAGCCAATTATAAGAAATAAAACCACACAAGAAAATTAAATCAGCAATGCACCTAAGAAGAAAAGGGCCTAATGTATTTGGCTCATGATTAAAGATTAATTAAGCTAAGGGGTTTATGTTAAGTGATTTCATAATCCTTCTCACACATATGAGTTAGATTTTGATTTCCTTAATTTACTTAGGTTATTAAACACCTAAGCATATACCCAAAGTGAATTTGTTAAGTTCTGGAAGGTTTTAGAATTTTATCAAATCAATTAGGTAAGTAATTAGCAGATTATTTCTTAATTAAGTTTGGATTAAAGAAGAAAGATGGGGTTTAAGGAATAGCTTAAGGAAAATATCCCAAAATTATTCCCTAAACCTCCTATTCACTTAAACAAACTTTAATTAACTCAATCAATGATTTAAACCACTGATTACACAATTAATTAGGCTTAATTACATTAGGAGAGTATTAGGAATGAGTCCAACAATTACCCTAATTAAACCATTAATAAATCCCAAGAAAATTAGGGGAGGCAAAAGTCATCCCACTACACATATGAAGCTTGAGATTAATTAATGGAATAATAGAGATTAATTAGCTAATTATATATTCCCAATAAAATCCAAATTCAAAAATGACACTATTGATTAATTTTATAATATTCTACATTCAATTATCTTTCATATGCAATTTATTTCACATTTTTTTTTTTTACACTTAGATATGAATATTTAGTTTCCATGATTAATTAAGTAATTTAATCTCTTAATTATATATCCCATTTGCCACGTGGAGGTACGCGCTTTCCATGTGGCACGATGGGAGTGGCTATTTAACTTATCACATCATAGCGTCGTGTTGGCTATACGCTTTCTCCACCGTCGATCAAGGATGACGTTGAGATTAGATCTGTATTCTTAAGAGATAATCATGGATCTACATGTTTTAATCTTGGTCGTACATCCAAAATGTGTCGATGGATGGCTATTCTTCGATCTTCTTGTGAGATGGACCATCCATCTTCTAAGGAAGATCCAGCTTGATTGAGCTTGAAATAAAATTCAACCAGACCATCATCATGGGAGATCACATCCAATGAGATTTTCATGGTAAAATTCCTTTCACAAAGGACCACACCACATCTAATCTGGTTTAATGTCTTACCACATGAGGCTATCATAACCCTTGATTCCCTTGGAGAAGCTTCGTGTGGAGACAAAGCTTTTTGAAGTTTTGAGGTGTTAAGATTGATGGATCTTCTATGGGCCAAGTCCTCCCCAACTCCTTTGCTTTGATCAAGGTACTCCCTTTGGGCTTGGGAAAAGGTTTGGGTGAACTCGATTGAGTTCCCTGATGGAGCTTGTAAAGTGAATTTTCTTGGTACTCAGTGTGGAGTAAGATTGAATTTGGCTTGAGCTCCCCTATTTTCAATTTGAGAAAATCAAAAAATGGAGAATTTCAAATCACTTGAGAGAGCTTGGGGAGACTTGGAAATGGCTTCTCTGACTTCCCTTTGCTCAATCGAATTGGAGTGTCAACAAATGAATTGGAATTAGGGGAGTATATCTCCCACAGTAATCGAGATCTTCCTTTTTGATCAATTAACCTCATTCCATGGGTTTGTTAGTTTGTTAGAGTGTCATTGCATTGGTTTGGCGGGAGTGGAGTTGGAGCATGTGCTTAATTCAAGTGGAGGAGGATTCCATGTGTTTAATTTCATGCAAGTGGTTGATTTTAGCCTGGGTTGGGTTGGGCTGACCCAAACCCATTGGGTCAAGTGCACCATGCTTAATGTCCATGGTCCACCAGAGAGTCAGTGGTCATGAGGAGGATTTGACCAAATTCAAGTGAGTTTGGCAAATATTTATGGCCTAGGTAAAATGGTCATTTGGCTTGGGTTTATTTTGAATATGTTTGGTATGATTGAAAAATGGGTTGCAAGTTTCATTGAATTTGAGTTGGTTTGATGTGATTTGGCTCATGTTGACTTTAGGTCAAAATGGGTCAACTTGGTCAAGATTGAGTCAAATTAGAAAAATAAGGGTTGGGTCAAGTTCATATGACCATTTGAAATATTTTGGTGGCTTTGGTTTGATTCAATTTGGTTTATATTTGTTTTGGTTTAAATTGATTTATTTAGGTCAAATGGGTCAAGTTGACCAATTTGACCTTTATTGGGTTAGGTCATGGGATGGTTTAGGTTTCATTGGTCATATGAAATGGATTGGTATCTTTGTTTCCAATCAATTTTGGTTTTAATTTGATTTGGCTCAATATGACCCTTTAGGTCAAGTTGGGTTCAAGGTTAATTTGAGGTTAGTCTAGTTGGCAATTGGAGATTTGGTCAAGTTCAACAATCATTTTGGAATGAACATGACCCATTGGTTTCAATTAATTTGTCTTAGATCAAGTTTTGACACATTTTGACTTTTTTAGGTCAAGTTGGGTCAACTTGGGTCAAGTGGCCAATTAGCTAGGTTAGGCTCAAATGTTGACTTGGTCAAGTTCAAACATTGTGAATGAGTTTTGATCAATGGTTTCAATTAATTTGGCCTAGATTTTGGCTATGTTGTTTCATTTTGGCTAAGTGTTGACTTGGTCAATGATTAGGTTTGACTGGTTTGACAATTTGAGTGATTGATCATTATGATGATTGTTGATCATGATGAGAATTTAGGTGGGCTTAGTTCAATCAATGGTTAGGATTAGAATTTGGCTCATAAATCTTTAGGTCACTTTAGGTCAAGTGAGCCTAAGTAGGTCAAATGGCTTGGTCAAAGCTTGATTTGTTTGATTGAACTCACATATGGACTTATGATTGAAATATAAATCCATTTGCAAGTGGTTTGAAGTCAAATGAGTTTGATTCATTTGATAATTTCAAGTTCAAAGGTGAACATGATTTGACTTGGTTGATTTTGAATGGTTTGGTGATTGTTTGTATTTATATTTGGATTCATGATTGTAGGTTGATTGAATCATGAAGAAAAATCAAGGGTTTGGCTTGATTTGAAATTGATTTAGCTAAGTTCAATTTTGACTTGAAAGGCTTAGGTTGGATTTTGATTGAATTTGAGTTTGATTTTGAGTTGGTTTTGGTTGTTTGAATTTATATTTCATTTATATATATGAATATAAATAATAAGAATATAAATGGGTTATGAATGAATTTAAGATTTAAACTTGATTTGGGCATAGTCCTTAAGAGGAATCAAAGTGACTTGGAAAGATTTTTGATTTGGATTTGAATTTAGATTTAGTTTGATTGATTTGAATTTATATTTCATTTTATATAATATAAATGAGAATATAAATAGGTTGAGAAAATTTCATTTGAAGTGATTTGAACATGATTTAGGCTATGTCCTTAAGGAAATCAAAGTGACTTAGGAAAGATTTTGAACTTGGAATTTTAATCATAAGCAATCATTTGGAATTGATCATGAATTTCAATCATTTAGAATTGATTTGAGTTTGGAGAGAATCAATTAAGTTGGAATTGATTTAAGTTTGACTGAAGGAAGGAAGTAAGAATTTGGTTCAAGCTATGGGTAGGCAAACTTTCCTAACACCCCAGGCATGACTATTCTATGGCTAACTCTTCTAAGTCTCAGGGTTGAGTGTCCACCTAATCACTTGATGTGTCTTAAGACTAATGATATCTTAAAGTCTAAGAGGAGTCCTATGTCTAAGATGGAGGGTTGAGAGCTCATCCTAAAATGAGGTCAACAAAGGGCGCAATAGGTGTGTGTGACGGAGAAC
The DNA here is from genome assembly GCA_021442155.1 of Cymbidium sinense. Classification (NCBI taxonomy): domain Eukaryota; kingdom Viridiplantae; phylum Streptophyta; class Magnoliopsida; order Asparagales; family Orchidaceae; genus Cymbidium; species Cymbidium sinense. The sequence continues at coordinate 35,342,288 of CM038215.1, forward strand.
ACCACGTATATGATGTTGACCAAAATAATCAACAACAGAAAAATCAAGCATAAACAATCTACTTAACCCAAGGTGTAGAAAGAATCAGAGCTTAGTGTGATGTGACTCTACTCATTTTGATGACATAAGAGAGGGAAGGAGGAATCCACTAGGGATAGAGTATGTGAACCTTCTATTAGGGAAATAGGTTCAAGTCATCCACAAAGGGGTTGAGACGTTTGATTTAAGTCTCACTGGAAAGAGAAATAGATTTGATTCAATTTTTTTTTTGTTTAATTATGTTTGTTTTGACTCCACCGGGGATAAACAAGTGAACTCTCCACTAGGGAGGCAAGTTCAAGTCATTCACAAGGGAGGGGTTGTGAAATCCTGATTAGAATTAAGTCCACTGAGAAGATTCCAGGAGAGAAGTAAGATTTTTATTTGGATTGATTGATTATTTTGTTTTATTTGTTTCACTCCCCTAAGGGAGGAACGTTGAATTTATTTCATATTTTTTATTTTGGATTGTGAAATGGACCTTATTGGTTTTAGGATCTGCGAATAGGAGTATGGAGGCCTAGACCAACTTCAATTCTCAAAGGGTAGTACTACACATAGTAACCAACCAAAGGGAATGCCTTTGTTATGCATTTGTACTAGGAAGAAAGCATAATAGACTTACATCCTCCAAAGTAGGGACCGATTCTTTGGGGTGATCTTGGCAATGATCAAACCAACCTAGAGTATTGAATGCCACTTGGGGACTTATCACAAAGATAGTCAAGATTAATTTCATTTTTAGATTTATTTTGATGGATTTTGTTGGTTTGTGATGGATCTGCGAAGGAGCTTATATCCTGACTCTATCTGATTCTTGAACCGGAGTAGCTTCTAGATGGGAGAACTATCCAACCAAGGAGAGCCTTTGGTTTGCAATGATCAATTCAGGAAGAAAGCTCGGGACTCACATCTTCCACTATAAAGACCAGGGGTGATGTTGCTTTGGGCAATAAATCGACTAGAGCTGTCGATTTGTGATAGTCATCTTGAAGAATGCATCATAGTCTTCTTTAAAGAAAAATGACCGGTAACACCTTATGGAGAAATAGAACGACTAAGGGTACTGAGTGAGTCGACGGATTTATCTTAACTCAGTGGTGCAATTCTATGGGGAGTTCTGCTGACACTACCCTGAAGATAGGATGTCTGCTTGGGAAAAGGGGCCCTTTGGGGGCTTGAATTCCTAATCCATAAGCAAATTAATTTATTTGTTTATTTAGTTTTAACGTGGACCCTGTTGGTTTGCGAGGGATCAAACTGAGAAGGAGCTTATATCAGCCTATACCTATCTCAATTCTTGACAAGGAGAATGCATCCAGAATAAATTCTCCAACCACGGGGTTAGGAAAGAGGGGCCAATCAAGAGTGGGTGTGTCTAAATGGGGTTCAAAGGATGTGTCCAAATAGAATGCACAGGGAGAGGGGCCTAAGGGCTTAATCAAAACCACGAGAAGATGACATGGCTAGTATATCAAATAGGTATTTGGTGGACTCAAGGAGAAAGCAGAGGACTCACATTAGCGAGTGGTGTATCCACCGTGAGTCGTTGTCGCGAACATCAACCAACCTAAGGTGCCCATCGGTTTGCATAATCACTGGGAAAAGCTGGGGACTCACATCCTCTATAGACCGATTCTTTGGGATAGTCATCTTTGGCTCGGGTATTATTAAATTTAGGCGTGAATGCGGGGACTTATATCGACTCAAAAGTAGTCAAGATGAAAGGATCCTCTAGGGGACTTATCCTAGACCTCAAATATACTTGACCTAGTTAGATCATGATGATTAGTTCAAGAAGAAAGCTTGGGGACTCACATCTTCTTAAACAAAATCAACATGAGGTAGCTTCTTGGTGAATGAGTCTACCATACTAATAAGGCTCATTCATTTTCAATGGTAAAGTTAGAAGAAAGCATGGGGACTCACATTCACCATATAAATGACCACTTGATTGACATATTAGCTAAGTAGCATGTAAACCCAACCTAGAGTAGCTAATGAGTGAGTGCCATAGGAGGCTTGCTCCCACATCAAAGAAGCCCAAGATAAAAGATATGTGTTTATTTTTGTGCTGTGTTAAAGGGAATAGGACGTCGCTTGGGTTCTCTCACACCTACCTTAAAACATGATGGGGGTTTTGATGAAATGGTTCCATGGATGGCAATCGAGATTCCCACTAAGAAAGGATATCTCTAGGGTTCTCTCACACCTAACTTAGTTGTGCTAATTGAAATAGGATACCTCTTGGGTTCTCTCACACCTATTCTAATAGCGCCAGGAGATTATGTTTGATTATGTTTGTATTGTGAAAGAGGGATAAGATGCTGCTAGGGGACTCTTACAGCTACCCTAGACATGTCATGGAGGATTCACAAGATAAACAAACAATGCTTCAAAACAAGAGAAGATTTTGGTGAAATGGAATCAGATTTTTGTTGATTGATAAAATTGTTTTAAACATGATTTTTTATGGGTAATATTTCTTCAAATAAAGCCCATTAATTGGAAACATCGGGTGTTCCCCTTTATTAATAAGCGATAAGATCCTCTTTGTAGGCCTTCTATGACATAGGCCTTCCCAAGTGGGTTCAAACTTGCCTCATCTTTGAGAAATAATTGGTCTCCTTAGGACTAACACAAGTTCTCCACTTGGAAAGACCTAGAGACCGGCTTGTTGTGAGCTTGAATCATTTTGGCCTTGTACATCTCGAGGTTGCGCTGAGACTCTCCTCCTTGAGCTCTTCTAACTTTTGCATTCTCTATAGTGATCTTCTTGCAATTTTATCTTAGTGATGGAGTTGAACTTCTAAAGGTAGAATGACTTTGGACCCATACTAAGGAAAATGGTAGATTGAGTTGGAGTTTGGTATGTGGTGCGGTAGGCCCAAGCTTCAACCAACTTTCATTCCACTTGCTTATTGTCATCAAGAGTCTTCTTTAGTATTTGGATGAGAGTTTTTTTATTGAATGCTTCTTAAGCCATTTGCTCGGGGTAGTAGATGGTGGAGTATCTCAATATATACCATGTCTTAAAGCAATCTTGGTGCTTTTGAATTAGTCATTCATTATGATATAATTCATTGGCACTGAACTATAGCTGAAAAGTGACCTCGGTGGGATTGCCTCTTCCACTTGGAAAAGTAGTCTGGCTAAGATGAACATGAACCTTGGAAGAAGGAGGATCGATCGAACCCTGATACCCAAAAATGGCCATGAGGAATGTAGGGTGTAGAATATTATGTTGGTTGATGTAGGACCACACCATTTACCTAACACGATGGCATCTCTAGCTTCATCCATCTGATAATCATAGAAGGTTAGTAGTATCCTAGTCTCTTGATCTTCATCTTCATCTTAGGAATAGATTGGCATGCTCTACATAGACCTGAATGTATCTTGATTACAATGCCATGGGTTTCATTTCTATCTAAATAATGTAACCACATTTGGTCAAAGTATAGGGGCCATCGAGCATAGAGAGCTCTATTTCACGATGGGCTTGTGACTTTTCTTGAGGTAGTTTTTGTCGGTGTTCAAATAGTCTATGAATGGTTGCCTCAATCTATCTCCTTGTCCTTATAGGCAATGACAACCTCCCTTCAAGAGAAAGTCTCGATGAGTTCAACATCAATAAGGAATAAGACTTGTCTATTTTGGACCCTTATTGAATGGACTCATCTTAGGACATGCCAATTCTTTAAAGTTTGGCCAAAGCATCTATGCGTTCTACTCGTGGAACCTTGTAAATGTTGACTTCGGGCATTTGGGCCAATAACTTCAAGGTATACTCATGGTAATGATGAAGCTTGGGTTTGAAAACCTTGTAGGACTCGATGTCGGTTGATGACCACGAGAATCCCAAAGATGTTGATGCTCTTGACACATTGTGATGGATAACTCGGATCAAAGCCTCATACCGACTTCATTATTGGTGTAGTGGTTGGAAAGATAGTATGAGAATCTCATCACATTCATTTGGAGTCGAGAACTATTTCCCCTCCACGGAAGAGTAGATCATGGTGCTTCTCCTTTATGAAAAGAAGCTACACCATTAAAATACATCTCCTATCGGTGGTTTCAACCTCCCTTAAGTTCATGATTTGTTCATTAGGGAGATCATCACTAAGCAGAATCAAGAAGTGGTGTCTTTCTTAAGAAATCTGCTAGTGCTTGTCCTTTTACCATGAGTGAATGTGATATCAACGAGAGAATCATGGACCATCATGCCAAACATCCGGATAGCGTTGGTCATGTCATGAGATACTATAGTGAATTGGTTCTGGAGATCAAGTTCACCTTATGAGAAAGCATGTAGTGTCTAGCTTTTGAGATGCAAAGATCAAAGCTAGACAATGTTTCTTAATAGGTGGTAGTTGCTTTAGCAGAATTAGACATGGCTGAGGTAGTAGAGCACTCTCCTTCCCTTCATGTTGATGGCGCCAGAGCATCGAGAGTCATCCAATGTAGTGTAGAGGATGAGTGGCGCGGATAGGGCTAGATGCTTCACCAAATCGCTTGATATCTTTAAAGGCATCGACACTTATCATCCCACTTGAACTTGGCATCCTTTTGATAAGTCTGAGAATGGCTTGCATCTCCCAGATAGGTTGGAAATAAAACATCTTTGATATATCATTGGAAAGATGTGAGTTGAGTTAAACTTAGGTGGCATTTCTAAGATAGCTTTTAATCTTTTAGGATCTATTTCTATTCCCTGTTAGACAAAAAACTAAGGAATTTTCTACACTAAATGCACACTTGAGATTCATTTTGAGGTTATATTATCTTAACTATTTGAAAACTACTCTCAAGTCAAAGAGATGGTCTTCCTTTTCCTCTTGATTACTAGATCATCACATAGCACTCAACGGTGATGGATGAGTTCATTGAAGATGAGTCATGGCCCATTGGTATGTAGCACCCATTTTTTTAAGGAAAATGACCTATAATAGATTGATCGGGTTCAAAAGCGGTGTTTCTTTCATCTTGGGGGGCCATCTTGATTTGGTTATAGCGGATGACCCATCCATAAAGGAGAAAATTGTATGATATGAGGTGATTTCCACCATTAATTCTAGTAAGAGGAAACTCATCCTTAGGACATGCCTTATTTAACTCCCTGTAATTGACGTAAATGTGAATTTGGCCATTCTTCTTTTTAATTGGGATGACACGGTAGTATATATTTTCTTCCTGATGAAACTAGCTTGATCGGTTCTTGACTTTAAATGACCTATTGTTCAATTTCTACTCATATGCGTCTAGGAGCTTGCTTGATAGGGTTAGCGCTAGGATCTATTACTAGTTTATGGACTACTATGTCAAGAGATAATCTGGACATCTCTTCATAACTCCATGCAAAGTAGTCCTTAAACTCAGTCAATTGCCTAAATAAGTCATTGGTTTCTTCTTCATTCAACAACGAACTTATTTGTGTCAGGCGTAGATTTTCTTCTATCCTGAGGTTGATTTCTTTAAGCTTGTCAATTATTGAATGAATCTCCTCTTCAAATTCTGGTGGTGCATCTTGGATTTGGAGATCATCTAGATCATCAGTTTTAAACACATTCTCATAAGAGTTGGTGATGAAAAGAACCTATCAAACTCAAATGATTGGTAACAACTAGCGTAATCATCATCATTGGACCCACTATGAATCTAGTCTACTTTTGATTGTGCTTCCACATATTATTCCATAGTTCTCAAAATATTGACATGTCAGACCATGTAAGGAGCCAAACCTTTCTATAAGATTATGAACACAAGCGGTAAAAGTCAAACGATAATTCCATTAATTCTTTTTATGAATTCTCCTCAAGTTCTACATCAACTTGGGACTTGAGGAGGATGATCCAAAAGAATCTCTTGACTTCATATCACTGAAGACTTAGGGGCTTCCTTAACTACTAAACCTTCAACTTTTTTTAAGACAAAAGTGAGGTTAGAGCTAAGGTTCCTAACTTGCACGATAGTTTACATACATTTGATTGAATACTTTGCTTTGTTTGGAGGCCAGTCTTCATCCCATCTAGTGTCACCTCAATGAAACCGAGATTGGTTGGCATCACATTAGACTCATCCTCGGATTCCAAGTCTATGTGAATAGTGATACTCCCATGAACTGGAACATAACCCCATTGGTGGGGGGGTCTTCACCTCACCTATTCTACTCTACCTTTGCATGGTGGAGGTTGAGTCATCTACCCACATGTCCATATGAAGGAATGAACTGGGTGGAATGTGATATGGACTCTATTTCTTCTTCAATTCCCTTTCTTGTTCACTTGGATTTTCACTTTTTTCTTTTCTTTTGCTTTTCTTTTTTTCTTCATTTTTTGAATTTGAGTTTTATCAAGTTCAAGAGTATTTTGAGATAGTAGGTGCATCCTCATAAATCTCAACCTCTCTAACTAAAAATGACTTTTCATCTCCATTGACATAGTACTCAATCCCATCCTTCTCTAACTTGATGCACTGATGGAGGGAGGGTGGAATCATCTTATTCTGATGTATCCAAGGCCTGCCAAGCAAAGAAGTGAACAAAGTATTTAAATCAATGATATAAAACTTGGCTTGATCTTTTGTCACTATCTCAAAGGTAACACTATGGAACATAAAGCTCACCTTGTTCATTGAATCCTCTCAACATCATCCGATCTCCTGAGTGTGAGATGTCGATCCTCAAATACAAGGGTCTTTAGACTCATGTTCACCGATGCACGGATCGATGAGAACTCGCAAGTCTAATCGACCATGTCATTTGAATGTAGAGGATGGTTGTGCTCCATGTCTCCCAAGAAGGTCTTCATCGTGAAAGTGATCCCTTCTGGAATAATGTGCTCTCCTCAGCGGTTGTGAGCTAAGCATATCTGATCAGAGCCTTGATTAATGATTCTCTCATCTCTTTAGATAAAATAAGAGCATCGTATATACTTAGCTTAGATGGAAACTTTCTTAGGTGAGAGAGGACATTGTAGTCCACCTTGGAATGATCCTCTATAAGCATATCTAAGGGTGGAGCATCTGGAGGGCTTCTGATCCTCCCATGACTTATTTCCCTTCTTGAGGTGCCCTAGGAGGTAGAACCACTTATGGAGGTTAACTGATCTCTTGTGGGTAATGGAAGGTTCACGCACATTATGACTTCTCCTATGGGACCCTCGAAATGGATGATTCCAAGTCTATCTCAAGAGGTGAACCCATAGCATTGAGTAGAAAATCTAACTCTAAAGAGGAAGATCATTATTATATATTTGACTTGAAGAGTTATTAGAATAGATTTATAACCCATCAAAAGTGACATAGATGTAATTCAAACTAGCTTTATTCTTCAATTTCTTAGATTTGATAGGAGGTGTAGAAATCAAGTAAAGAGGTGTGAGGGATTTGATTCCCTCATCCGTCGATACAAGATGTCTACTAGAAGAAGAATTAGCTGAAGTAGCGATAGTCGTTGATGTGGTAGGCTGAATGGATTGAGGTGGACTCGGTTGATGGTTGCACTAGGCTATCAGGTGCACATCTTCTTCTATTGAGCTCCCCTTTTCCTTGTGTTTGCTTTGACAACTTGTAAACCTTCTTTGATGTTAGAGGTTTGAGGCAGCAGCAAAGTTTCTTGATCTTTCTGATCTTAGAGGTTTTGGATAAGGAGATATCCCAACCTTCTTTGGTTTTGGAAGGATCACAAGTATCCCCAAGGATTACCCTAATGGAACTGGATGGTTGTTCCAAGGTATTCCTTGATAGTACTATCTTGAAGTTATGTTCAATCCAGTCCTTAAATGTGAAATAATCTTCCAAAACATGTCCTAACATATGGCGGTAGGGGTAAAAGTTGGGATCATGGCTTTTGCCCACTTCCTCCGGTCTCCCCAGGTTGGCAGCTAAAATCAGCTTCTTTAAGAGATTCTTAAAGATCTTCTTGATTACCTCCTCTTAAATGAATAAGCTTAAGTTTATCCAAAAGTGTAGGTGGACTATAGCTACCTAGCGATGGGTAAGTGTACTGCTGCTGCTGATGATGTGGTTGAGGAGGAGGGTGCATGGAGGTGGCGTGGGCTAGGGGTGGTGGTGGTAGAGGAGGTGGAAGGCGACTGGAACGAGGTCTCTCAAACTCTTTTTTCCCTTATCCACTTGTATCCTTTGCCGCTTCTTCTCATATACCTTGTGCATGGCTTTGTTGGTTGATCGGAAGAGGCTTTGGCTTCTCCTTGCAAGCTAGCCCTTGTTGATTAATTTCTCAAAGGTTTTGATGGTGAAACCTTTGAGCATGAAGAAAACTGATCCATAGATATTCTTAAGTAGAATCTTGATGACATGATGTTCAGACAACTGTGGTTCGTATTTCATACTCAAATTATGCCATCTGAGAATGTAATCAATGAGGGACTCATTAGGATTTTGTTGAGTCACAATAAGATGTATAGTGACCCAGAGCTCAAACCTCTTGATAAAGAGTTGCTCCAACTCAAAAGTCTTCTTGAACCATTGGAAGTTCAGCATAATCAAAAGCTATCCTAGCTACTAATGAAGAGATGGAAGAGTAAAGCATCCACCACCATTATACAATAGCTCAAATGCATATGCCTTGGGTTCCACGCCATTAAAACTCTTGAAGGAAGGTGGTACAAAACCCTTAGGATATTGGATTGCATCGAATTCCTCCAAGTAGGGTCTACCTTTTGGAACTAATGATCCTCCTCGGGCTTGAGCCAACACTTTTTTCTCCTGCTGCTCAACCATGGACTTGATATCTTTTTCTTGTATGGAGGTACTATCCACTACCTTCCTATACATGTTGGTCTTGCTTTCTAAGGTAAAGTCTTGGTGGGTCCAGACATGCACAACTCAGTGTCTCGTATCATGATGAATTGCTGGCTTGGTTAGCTAAGAATGCTGTAATAGATCTCAGCTCTTCCATCCTATCTATCTTTTCATCTTCACTTTTTTTGTGCTATGAGGTGTTGGGTAGAGTGGGCTATGTCTTCTTGCTTGGCCTCAGCACCTTCCATCTTGCTCTAGGAGGGATCTCAGTATCACCAAACCCCCTAAGTCTCGCAATAAATCATCTTCATTGGGATCAAAGCTGATCTTCTCCTCATCGGACCATCATATCTAGATCTCTTTCTTCATGAAATAATGAGCAACTATATTATCTAGAGAATGATTTGCAGTAGCATAAATGACTTTGGTGACCGTGGTGGGATCTATCATGTACTGAGGCCGGACCTCCCTCTTGTTGGAGAATCAAGCCTATGAGGGCTATCTCGATAGAAGAAATGTGCTCTGACTATCATTGAATCTACATGGGGTGACACTCCTAGGAGGTTCTATCATCATATGTGGAACGCTCTCTCCCACCACTACACATCTCTATGTCTCTTGTGGTGGTGGTGGTGAAGGGATGACCACTATGCTTAGGTCTCATTCCTTCACCACTAGGCAAGTCGGCGGGAGAGCGCGCCATAGGGCGTGTAGATGGAATGGGATCTCTGGCCATAGGATCAACAACGGGGTCCTCTTCTCCCCAATGTGGCCTTCATGGCCTTTGGCAGAATTGGAGATGCTAAAACATGGATCGGAGATGACAGATGGGGGGTAGAGTAGTGTGGTGGAGGCACCACCAACTCTCTCTGAACAAGAGCTCTCCTCCTATGATGGGTAGTCCCATGTAGAATCTTGCGGTATGATCGACACGGTGATGAGTTGAAAATGAGTGTGAGGCTTGACCAAACCTCCTCTCAGTGATATACTGAGGGTATGGGCCTCCAGCCTCTTGTCAGATGCTTCCCACATTATGGGGATAACAAATCTCAAATCAAATTGAGCTCAAATCATCCATGCTCATAACTTGGCATAGAACGAGGAGGCATATGACCTCCTACTCGGTGGCTAAAATTGAACTGGTGGAGTGAAGCAGATCCTCTAGCATTCTCTCTGGAGACTAGAGAGAGGATGGAATGGGTTCATAGTGAGGGAAAACCAAAGTGGGAAACTCACAATAGATGGTGTAATCTCCCTGATGTGGGTTTGGTACCACTTTATCATGCAGTTCTTGTTCCTCCTTTGGGTCTTGATGGGGGCAAGGAGAGTAACTAGACCTCAAAAGTAGTGGGGAGACAATTCAGGATCGAGGAGCCTTCCCTTGGAAGGTGCTAATGAGTGGGTGCTAGCCACTGGGGTTAGAACCGCACGATGTTGTCATATTAGCGTCTTGGTACTATCACTTGCGAGGAACCTCTACTTCCTTTTGGTGAGGGAATATCAAAATCGACAATATATCTGAATGGCTCACCGACCGTGTGCTCGCTGTCATGAGGGAGTGCTCACATGTAATATGGACCCCCTCAAAACCTCATCCAAAGTGAATGAGGTAGGCATAGTCAGAGTGAGGAAGGCTGGTCTAATCCAGAGCCAAATCCATCCTGTGGGGAAAAGTAAACACATATCCTTATTACCATTGCTTATCGAAGATGGTGAGTGAAACTGATGTTGAACGAAAGTCTATAATGTTGAAAATAAACTTGAATCAGATTCCTATTGATTTTAAATTTTGAATTTTGAATTTTAACCCATACTCAACATCTCAAAAGTGTTAAGTCGGGTTCAAATGATTTAGAATAGATTTTGAGATTTGATTGGAAAGAGGAATTTTTTGGATGTAGAATCCACTTTCAACAAATTTGGATATGTTAAAAATGGGTTCAAATATTTTTTGAAGAGATGCTTCCATAGGTTCATATTTGAATTTGAATTTTGATTTTGAGGACCCTTTATTTAACAAATTTGGGTATGTTAAAGTAAAGGGTCAATTTGATTTTTGATTTGAGATTTTTGGAATTTACTCACTTAGCAAATTTAAGTATGCTAGGTGAGATGTTTGAAAACAATTTATTCTTGTTTCTTTATTTGCTTTGTTTTGTGAATCAATTATGATTTGAAAATGGAATTCTCATTTAGCAAATTTGGGTATGCTAAATGAGAAAATCCAAGTGTGTTTTGTTTTGGGAGATTTTTGAAAATAGGACTCTTAGCAAATTTGAGTATGCTAAGAAAATCTTAATGTGTTTCTTTTGATTTTAATTTAATTTTGAAAAAGTAGGATCCTTAGAAAATTTAAATATGCTAAGGGAGTCTAATGTGTTTCTCTTATTTTGGATTTTGATTGAAAATGGAGACCTCACTTTAGCAAATATGGTGTGCTAAAATGGGGTTTCAATGTATTTCTTTAATTTTGTGGAATGGAAATTTCACTTAGCAAATTTGAGTATGCTAAATGAAATTCCAAAAATGTGTTTAAATTTTTTGTGTTTTGATTTTGTTTTGAAAATGGAGACTTCACTTTAGCAAATATGGTAAGCTAAAGGATGAAATCCCAAAATTGTTTTGAAAATTTTGTGGAATGGACATTTCACTTAGCAAATTTGAGTATGATAAATGAAATTCCAAAAATGTGTTTCAAATTTTTTGTTTTGAAAAGGAGACTTCATTTTAGCAAATGGGGTATGCTAGAATGAAGTTCCAAATATTTTTAATTTTGTTTTATTGATTTTGAAAAGAGATTTCCATTTAACAAATTTGGGTATGTAAGATGGAAATCAATTATGTTTCATTTTCCAAAGATGTATTTTTTTGTGATTATTGCTTTTTTCAAGAGAAAATCCCAACTAATCATATATGGAATATGTTAAGTGGCATTTCAAAATAATGTTATTTGTTTGAAATGAAATTTCATTCAATAAATTTGGGCATATTGAATGGAGATATTCATATGTGCTTTTGAAAATTTATTTTTGATTTTGATTGAAAATGAAACTTCCATTCAATAAATGTGGATATATTGAATGGAGAGGTTTCATATGTGCTTTTTGAAAGTTTATTTTGATTTTGATTGTAAATAAAACCTCCATTCAATAAATGTAGGTATGTTGAATGGAGAGGTCCATATGTGCTTTTTGAAAATGTGAAAAATTCCAACCTAACACATGTGGAATGTGCTGAGTGGAATTTCAAAGTTGTGAGTTTGCTTGAAGATGTAATGTCCATCCAACACATGTGGATGTGTTGAATGGAAAGGCCCATCTTCTAATTTTATGCTTTTGAAAGTATGATTTGTTGGAATTTTATTTTTGAAAATAAAGTCTTCAAAATGAATTGAGTGAAGAGGTTCATTTGTGCTTTTAGAAAATATTGAGTGTTGGTTTTATTTTTGAAATGTTTCTACATGTAACAATTATGAAAATTGTTAGATGTAGTGCAAGAATTTTATTAAGTGTATTTTGAAAAGGTGCTTTTGAAAAGTAAATCTCTTGTGAAGAATTTATTTTATCTTTATTTTTTAGAATGAACCTTTCCTTACCATAAAAAATGGTAAGGAGGAAGTCTTTGATTGTCTTTTTATTCAATTTTTACCCAATGGGGGTTTTAAGACCAACATGGGGTGAGGTCTTAAAACCTAAAGATGTTGGCTAGCATAACTTTAAAGATGAAATTAGCTAAGTGCCAATGAAAAAAAAGATAGTCTTGGATTCACACAAAGTATAAACCCTATCGATACTTGGAACAATCATTTACCAAAGATGGGGAGAGGAACCATCCCAATGGAGTCACCAAAAAAATCTATGGTGAAATATTAAATTTCTAAGCGTATACTTCCATCTTCAATCTATGTGGATAAAAATGAAGATAGAAAAATACTCTTTAGCATTTGGACACCACGTAGATCTGCAGATATTCTTATTAGGGTGACCGGGTATGACATTGAGGAGAGGTGTACTATCTTGAAAGATAGAAGTCACTACTCTACAATGGACTAATCACCTCAATAAGGACTCTAAGGACAATGGGTGCATATGTACCGAGATTCTTCTACTTTACATGGAAAAAAGTAAGTAGGTTTATTTTAAACTTTCATTAAGTTCACTATGGAAGCAAGCCTCCATAGTTAATTATATTCTAAGGAATGAGATTCTTTAGAAATGCTCTCGATTAGGGAAAATGATCATTGTCTCCAAAGATTTTAAAAAAGGTAGGACTATCAATCGATTGGTTTATTTTAGAAGGTCAAGTGGGATCGATCAAGAGGAAGGAGTTCTTATCAAAGCCAAATAAAAATAAGTTGAGGATGCTTAAGATACTAGGAAGCCTAGTAAGCATCCCAAACTATTCTATGGTTGGGCTTTATATTTTTTTGAAATTGAATTAATATATTTGAGTTGAATTTTCATTAGAATGCTATGACTTATAATTCTATAGTACAAGGCTATGAAAATGGCTAAGAGGTGAGGATTTATACTTATAGCCCACAAAAGGGAGAAGAAATCTTAGAACCTAAATCTAGGGAGCTTTGGTGAGGGCCAAAAGCATGACCTAAATCTAAGTTGAAAATGGGTATTTAGTTTACCTCCATAAGAGGATAAAACATTTGTTGTTTATAATCACAGGGGTGGCCTAACTAAATCCTTCTATGATTTTAAATTTATATAGGTAAGTCTTATGTTTATGCAAGATAGCAAGGTTGTTATTTATTTATAAAGAGACTGAGTCCTTAAACACAATCCTTAAAGAGACTAGATCATGTAAGAACATATTTCAAATGACCTAAATCTAATGCAAAATTTTCACATGTTTTATTTCCATTTTGGATAATCATTTGACTCAATATATAAGATTCATATTTCTAATGCATGAGAAATAAGATAATGGGTCAAAATCAGTGATATAAGGACTTGTGTTTCCACCATGGCTCTCACAGGTCAAGCCATGTTCTCACAAGGTGGAAGCCCTCCAATCAAGAGTGAAACAAAATACTTTTTATGCATGATATTAGAAAAGAATGTACACATCTAGCTAAGGGTTGCTAATTCTTTTATCTTGATTTTAACTTAGGCTTTAGATGAGGTTATGAGTTATTTATTTTAATTTTGAGTTGATTAATTTGGTAGAAAAATTTATTTTTCCCAGAGCTAATCATCATCACATACATCAACAAGAAAACTAGAAAATATGCCATCTTAATGCACAAGCTAAACAAAATCAAATATTTATAAAGCTAACAAAAGAATAAAAGGCCATTTGTTGTTGGGCACCACGACACAAGCTTGAAAACAAGTTGGGTAGAGCTCTATTCTTATATGGCCCATATTACAAATGAATTAATTTACAATCAAGTAAGGAAATTCATGTTATAGGGGTCTTCATTCCTTTTTTCTTCATTCTTCTTTCTTATTTTGGTTCCTTCTTTTGGATGGTTGGAAGGTTGCTCCAAAGGCTTCACATGGGACATAAGATGTAATCTTATGACCAATGCTCATCTAATCCCCATAACATTCATTAAAATCTAATTGTAAAAATACATGAAGAGGAAAAGTAAATCTAACTATAAAATAGAGATTAGCTAAACAAATCATACAATTCTCAAGCATGTATATTGGACTTAGCACCCACATGGGTAATTAAGTCCACGGCCTATTATTATGCTTAGGGTATAAGCACTGCACAAAAGCATTTATATTTTTATTACAGCCCTTAAGCACAATCCCTGAAGATAATGATTAGACTAAATCATCTTACCATTCATTCTATGCACATTCACCCTAACATCCAGACTAGAAATAATATATCATAAAATAAAAGCAAACATCACACCATGCACCGCCCTAACTTAAAGCTAGAAGTGGCGACTTAGCCTAATGTGTGTGCTTTAAAAGATTTATGTGGTATGCTTAGCTATGGCTTTAAGGTTTAGATTTCCTAAGTATGAAAATGTTCAACTTAGAGGATGGTTTCAATTTAAATTGTTTAGTTGCTTTGGGGTTAATTTTATTTTGTATTTTGATTGGTTTGAGTGAATCCTACAATTATTACTAAGTTATAAATAGAGGAAAAGAGAAGAGAACTTTCCTTCCTACCTTAAGTAATTTCTAAAGTGGATTCATATTTGATTTTGTTTAGTGAATATTTTATTATGTGTTTTAATTAATCCTAAGTTTATATTTTCCCTAAACAAACCTATTCAAAAGAAGGGCATTTTAAGATTAAGTAAAGTGAACTAATATCACAAAACACGCATCACATCATTTCTTTCTCAACATGTACAACATGCATATGAATGAATCCTAAGCATATCTATACATAGAAATGAAAATATTTAGCACACTTTATGATGAATGCTAAGAAATTTTACTTAAGAAAATTGGAATGCTTTATGATGCAGGATTTTCATTAAGTAAAAAAGGGGGTATTCTTTTATTCTTTATTCATATGCATAGGTGTATGTATGAAAGGAATAAGTGAGTGCGGCGCCATTGTTAGCACTAGGGGTGTAAGGTACAAGACCTACTTAGGGTTAAAGCAACCGGTTGTCAATATACCACTTTCCTTAACATATGCATGTGCAAAAGAAATAAATGGAGAAAGAAAGATGCAAAATTCATGTTTATTTAATTTTTTGGTTTGTTTATGCAACTTATATGTGTAAATGTAAAGATCCTTCTTAGGTTATAACATGGAAGAGGATAAGAATAGATTTTTCAAGTGTTATGTTCTTTTAAAAGAACTACACTTTGCAAATCTATTCAAATTCATGTTAAGAGGAAAGAAAGGAAACAACCATAAGACACATTTTATATTCACATGCATGCTTATAAATAAAATATAAGTAGCATACCTTTCAGTTTGATATTTGATTTATAAGTTTTAAAATAATTTTGAATTTAATAGTGATAATAGCCATTCATATTTCTACTTTAGCCAAAACATGCAATTTGACATAAAGAAAATATTACATTTTAATTTTGATTTTTAAAAGATATGAATGATTGAATTTCATATGACATATACATTTAGCATGCTATGAAAGAAATAAAGTGATGAAAGCAATATAAATCCATTCACCCTAATTAATTCCTAAAGATAATCCTATGAAATAAGAAAGTTTAAAGTGAATCAAAGTTTATTTAATGTGATTTTTTTTGAATTTACTTTATGTTTGATTTAGAAATGTGAAAGAATGTTTCTGGTCCTAACCCATTTCCTTCATGTGTATGGCATTTTAGTTTAATCTTTAGATGATTAGATTATTTTTATATTTTGATTAGGTTAAGGTATGAATTAAGTGTGTTAATTACCCCTTACTTATACCACCTTAGCATATTTAATCAAATAATTATGAGCCAATGATATGACATAAAATCACACAAAGAATTTAAATCAACAATGCACCTAAGAAGAAAAGGGCCTAATGCATTTGTCTTATAATTAATGATTAATTAAGCTAAGGGGTTTATGTTAAGTAATTTCATAATCCTTCTTACACATATGAGTTGGATTTTGATTTCTTTAATGTACTTAGGTTATTGAACACCTAAGCATCTACAAGTGAATTAATTAAGTTCTAAGATTTTATAATTTTATCAAATTAATTAGGTAAATAATTGGTGATTATTCCTTAATTAAGTTTGGATTAAAGAAAAAAAGGGGTTTAAGGAATAGCTTAAGGAAAATATCCCAAAATTATTCCCAAACCTTTACTTAAACAAACCTTAATTAACTCAATCAAGGATTTAAACACTAATTACACACTTTATGCTTAATTATATTAGAGTAATTAGGAATGAGTCAACAATTACCCCAATTAAACCATTAATAAATCCCAAGAAAATTAGAGGTAGAAATCATCACTAAATACACATGAGAAGTTTGAGATTAATTAAAGGAATAATAATTAGTAATTACATTTCTAATAAAAAAATTAAAAATAACTATTCAAAATCCATCAAATCAATTTTATAATATTACACATTCAATTATCTTTCATATGCAATTTATTTCATATTTTTAAGATTTTTTACATTTAGATATGAATATTTGAAGTTTTCATGATTAATTAAGTAATTTAATCCCCTATAAATTTGGCTTGGCGTAGAGGCGCGCGTGCACTTTCCAGCATGGGAGTGGGTATTTAACTTATCATATCATAGCGCTGCATCGCGATAGCTATCGTTTTCTCACTTGTCAAGGATTGGACAGTTGAGATTAGATTCACGATTCTTAAGGGATAATCTATGGATCCTATGTATTTTAATCATGGTCGTCCATCCAAAACACGTGGATGGAAGGCCCATGATTCTTCTCTGATCTTCCCTGTGGGAGATGGCCACCGTCCATCTTCTGGGAAAGATCGATTGAGCTGGATTGAAAATAAAATTCAACCCACACCATCACCATGCAAGATCACATCCAACTAGATTTTCATGAAGTAGAAATTACTTTCACAAAGGACCACCACATCCAGCTGTTTAATGGCTTACCTCAAGGCTATCACCACTGATTCCTTAGAAGCTTGTAGTGGAGATGAAGCTTTCGAAGTTTTGAGTGTTGAGATTGGGTAGATCCTTTGGGCCAAGTCCACCTTCAACTCCTTGGGCTTTGATCAGTGGTACCTCCCTTTCCTTTGGAGCTTGGGAAATGGTTTGGTGAACTGAGTTCACGATGGAGCTTGCAAAGTGAATTGGCTTGGTATTGAGTGTGGAGTAAGATTGAATTTGGTTATTTTGGTTTTAGAAAATCCAAAATAGAAGTTCAAATCACAGAGAGGTTGAGACTTGAAAATGCTTCTCTAACTTCCTTTCAATTGAAGTTGAGTGTCATCAAATTGAATTAGAGTATATCTCCCCTGAGCAATCAAATGGACCTCCCTTTATCATTTTGATCAATTGACCTCATTCCATGGGTTTTTAGGTTAGAAGTGTCCTTGCATTGGTTGGCGAGGAAGTGGAGCTCCATGTGCTTAATTCAAGTGGAGAGATTCCATGAGTTTAATTTCATCAGTGTGGGTTTTAGCCCAGGTTTGGGTTGGGTTGACCCGAACCCATTGGATCAAGTGCATCATGCTCACTAGTGTCCACTTGGTCCACTAAGAGAGTGTCAAGTGGTCATGAGGAGGATTTGACCAAATTCTAAGTGAATTTGGAAAAAATTTACTCTATGGCCTAGGGATAAAATGGTCATTTGGCTTGGGTTTCAATTTGAATATGTTTGGTATGATTGAAAAATGGGTTAGGCCAAGTTTCATTGAATTTGGAGTTAGTTTGATGTGATTTGGCTCATGTTGACCCATTTAGGTCAAAATGTTGGGTCAAGTTGACCAATTGGTCAGATTGGGTCAAACCAAGGGTTGAGTCATGTCCATATGACCATTTGAAATTTTTTGGTGGCTTTGGTTTGATTCAATTTGGTTTATATTTGGTTTTGGTTCAATTGAGTTCATTTAGGTAAAATGGGTCAAGTTGACCAATTTGACCCATTTGACCTATTTGGGTTAGGTCATGGGTTGGCTTAGGTTTTATTGGTCATATGGATTGGTATCTTTGTTTCCAATCAATTTTGTTTTTGATTTTGGTTCAATATGACCTTTAGGTCAAGTTGGGTTCAAGGTCAATTGGGCTAGGTTAGGTCTAGTTGGCCAATTGGGCTTTGGTCAAGTTCAACAATCATTTTGGAATGAACTTGACCCATTGGTTTCAATCAATTTGGCTTAGATCAAGTTTTGACACATTTTGACTTTTTTAGGTCAAGTTGGGTCAACTTTGGGGCTAGTGGCTGTTAGCTCAAATGTTGACTTGGTCAAGTTCAAACATTGGTCATGAATGAGTTTTGATCAATGGTTTCAATTAATTTGGCCTTTGGTGGATTTCAGCTATGTTGGGTTTCATTTTAGCTAAGTGTTGACTTGGTTAATACTTAGTTTTGACTTGGTTTGACCTAATTTGAGTGATTGATCATCTTATGATGATTGTTGGCCATGATGATGAGAGATTTAGCTTGGTTATCCAATTTGGTTAGAATTAGAATTTGGCTCATAAGAGTACTTTAGGTCACTTTAGGTCAAGTGAGCCTAAGTAGGTCAAATGGCTTGGTCAAAGCTTGATTTGGATTTGATTAAACTCACATTTGGACTTATAGTTGAAATATAAATCCATTTCTAAGTGGTTTGAAGTCAAATCGGTTTTGATTCATTTTACAATTTCAAGTTCAAAAGGGTGAACATGAGTTCGAGTTGGTTTGATTTTTGAATTGAGTTTTAGTTTGGTGATTGAATTTGTTTTATATTTGCATTCATGATTGTAAGGTTGATTGAATCATGAAGAAAAAAATCAAGGGTTTGGCTTGATTTGAAATTGATTTGGCTAAGTTCAAGGTTTTGACTTGAAAGGCTTAGTTGGATTTTGATTGAGTTTGATTTTTTGGAGTTGGTTTTGTTGTTTGAATTTATATTTATATATATGAATATAAATGAGAATATAAATGGGTTATGAGAAAATTTCATGAATTTTAAGTGGTTTAAACTTGATTTGATCTAAGTCCTTAAGAGAATCAAAGTGACTTAGGAAAGATTTTTGATTTGAATTTGAATTTTGGATTTAGTTTGATTGATTTGAATTTATATTTCATTTATATATGTGAATATAAAGAACATAAATGGGTTGTGAAAATTTTATGAATTTGAAGTGATTTGAACTTGATTTAGGCTAAGTCCTTAAGAGGAAATTAAAGTGACTTACGAAAGATTTTGAACTTGGAATTTCAATCATAAGCTTCAATCATTTGGAATTGATCATGGATTTCAATCATTTGTAATTGATTTGAGTTTGGAGAGAATCAATTAAGTTGGAATTGATTTAAGTTTGACTTGAAGGAGGAAGTGAGGAATTTGGTTCAAGCTATAGGGTAGGTAAACTTTCCTAACATCCCTAAGGCATGACCTATTCCTATGGCTAACTCTTCTAAGTCTCTAGGCTGGTTGAGTGTCCACCTAATCACTAGATGTGTTTTAAGAATAATGATCTCTTAATATCTAAGAGGAGTCCTATGTCTAAGATGGTGGGGTTGAGAGCTCATCCTAAAAATGAGGACAATAATTGGATAGTACCTGTCGAGCCGAAGACAGACTATCCCGACAATCAGTTCCGCTACAGGAGGATGTGAGTCCCCGATGCTTTCTTCTTAGGCTGATTGTTGAAAATTGACTGTTGACCTCACTTTTGGAGTGAGCTCTCAACTTCTCCATCTTATACATAGGACTCCTCTAATACATTAAGAGTTCCTTAGTCTTAAGACACTTGATTAGGTGATAACTCACAGAAAAGAAGAGTTAGCCATAGGAAGAGGTTATGCCTTAGGGGTGTTAGGAAAACTTGTCTATCTTATAGCTTGAACCAAATCCTTACTTCCTTCTTTCAAATCAACTTCAAATTCAAATCAACCTCAAATTCAAATCAACATCAACTTCAAATCAACCTCAAATTCAAATCAACCATAAATTCAAATCAACTTCAAATTCAAATCAATTCCATATCAAATCTTTAATCAATTCCAACCCAATTGATTTTCTCAAACCTTAAATCAAATCCAAAATCTTTCCTAAGCCCTTTTTATTTCATCTTATGGACTTAGCTCAATTCCAAATCCAACCAAAATCCAACATAAACTCTTTCAAGACAAATCCTTGAACTCCTTCAAATCAAATTCAAATCACTTCAAATTCAAAAGATTTTCTCATAACCCATTTATATTCTCATTTATATTCACAAATATAAATGAAATATAAATTCAAATAGTCAAAACTAAATTCAAATATCAAGTCCAAATCTAACCTAAATCCAACTTACACCCTTTCAAGACAAATTCTTGAACTTAGCCAAATCAAACTCAAATCAATCCAAACCTTTAGATTTTCTCTTCAAACAATCAATCCTTCAATCATAGTACCAAATATAAACATAAACTTCAATAATCAATCCAAAATTAAATTCAAAACTCAAACCCATGTTCATCTTTTGAACTTAAAATTATCAAATAAATCAAAACTCATTTGACTCCAAATCACTTGCAATTGGATTTATATTTCAATCATAAGTCTATATGTGAGTTCAACTAAACTTGAATCAAGCATTGATCAAGCCAATTGACCCACTTAGGCTCACTTGACCCAAGTGACCAAAAGCACCTTTTTGAGCCAAATTCTAATCTTACCCAAATTGGATTGAACTAAGCCCATCTAAGCCTCACATTGTGAGCAACAATCATCATAGGATGATCAATCACTCAAATTAGGTCAAACCAAGTCAAACCTAGCCTTTGAACAAGTTAACACTTAACCCAAATGAAACTTAAACTAGCCAAAATCCACCATAGGCCAAATTGATTTAAACCAATCCATCATCAATGATTGAACATGATCAAGCCATCAATTGAGCCAAACCAAGCCAAATTGGCCACTTGACCCAAGTTGACCAAAAAAGTTAAAATGTGTCAAATCTTGATCTAAGCTAAATTGATTGCAACCAATGGGTCAAATTCATTCGAAATCACTTGTTTAAGTTGATCAAAGCTTCAATTGGCCAACTAGCTAATTGATCATGATCTCAACTTGACCTAAAAGGTCAAATCAACTTGAAATTAAACAAAACCAAAATTAATTGAAACCAATGCTTGCAAAATATTTCAAATGATCAATCAAGCCTAAACCAACCCATGACCTAACCCAATTGGGTCAAATGCATCAACTTGACCTAATTGACCTAAGTGAACTCAAATGAACCAAGACCAAATATAAATCAAATTGAACCAAACCAATGATACCAAATCATTCCAAATGATCATTTGAACTTGACCTATGGTTTGATCCAATTGGACCAATTGGTCAACTTGACCCAAGCTGACCCATTTTGACCTAAATGGGTCAACTTGAGCCAAATCATATCAAATCAACTCCAAATTTTTTGAAATTTGGCCCAACCTATTTTTGTAACATCTCAAATCTGCCCAAATCAAAATCAAGGCCAAATGATCATTTTACCCCTAGGTCAAAGGGTAACCTATGGCCAAATCCACTTGGAATTTGGTCAATTTCTTTTCATGGCCACTTAGCATCCTCCTAGTGCACCATTTAGACACCAAGAGAGGTGGTGCACACAACCCACTAGGTTTGGGTTTTTCATGACCCAACCCAAGGCCAAACTGACCCCTCTAATCAAAATTCCCCACTTGGATCACCTCCCTCACTCATTTTACACATGTGAACCTCCACTCCTCTGCTGAAATCAAAGCACATGGCACTCCTAACAACCTAAACAACTCATTCAATTAGAGAAATTGATAAAAAATGGAAGAACAAGCTTTGACCATCTAATCCAAGTAGGGGGAGATATACTCCCCCACATTTCCATTGAAACCACCTTCTTTGCTTTTGATTGAGCTCAGAGGATCAAAAGCAAGCATTCACAAAGTTACCTAAGCATTTCCAAGCTATCCCTAATTTCCCTCTCTCAATTTTTCTTAAATTGAAAATAGGGGAGGTCTAAGGGAATTCTACTTCACTCAATACTCAACCAAACTTCAATTCACTTGGCAAGCACCATCAAGGCACCAAGTCGAGCTTACCCAAAGCTTTTCCTAAGCATCCAAGCCACGGTAAGGGGGACCTAGACCAAAGCTGCAAGCCATTAAAGGGAGCCTTGATCAATTGGAAG